>PVIW01001014.1:0-59269 GCA_004026585.1 Noctilio leporinus | reverse complement strand
CTCAAACTGGGCATCCTTTGGTAACAAGAAAAAATTTAATCCCTGACTTTACAGAACTTTCCATTTAGTAAAAGAGATTATATTTATAATAATGTAGATGTAAAAAATACAGAATGTAAAATGTAAAAAACATAATGTAATAAATGTTCCAAAACCTGTAATAAATAAGTAAATAATTGGTTCAGTGGAAAGGGCACAGAGAAGAGTGAGAGTGAGCATAGAAACAGTCAAGAATCCTGCCTAAGTTAAGGCAACAGTATGATTGGACTCTAATGTTCATTTAGGGACTTGAAATAAAATTTCAATAACGCAGACTTTCATATTCTGAACTGTTCTGCATTCAGTTAATTGAAAGTAATCTGGAAATTCAAAACATCCTTCCCCCGGATATTTGCTCACTTACAAGGCAGGCACATTTTTATGATGTGTTTAGCTAGTAGATTAGTGAAGTGGGTATGTCAGAAAGATTCAGCTTGCTAATTAGCATTTTTAATGAGTTTTTGCTATGTCACTCCTGAGTAGTCTATTTACTGTTTTCCATGCTGCAGTTTGGAAGCCAAAATCATAGTGGATTTCAATTAACTCAAAGTATTTCTACAGAAATCAGCTCAGTTGTAATGTTTAATGCATTCAATCAATAGCAAAGATAGTAATGATAAGGCAAGGTGTGAGAGCATGAGATACTAATAATTAAGCAAGGTATATCAACAAGTTTATAAATAAATATATAAATACCTATATAACATATCTAAAAATCAAAGTGATAAAATCAAAATACTGTAGAAATCGTTCATGTAAAATTCAACAAAGAATTCCCTATATTATACATGTTACCATATAGGCAATAATATAAGATGGGGCAAAGTACATTTACATTTTTTTGTGTGAAAAAAATACAATAATAATATAAGAATAAATTGTGCTTTGCATATGCACAACTGTAAATCCTACCTCTGCCCAATGCTATACTTATTGATATGAAGTTTTAATGAATATGCAGTTAATTCCAACTATTTTAGCTTTACAAGTAGCATACTATGTGATAGATTATTTCATTTATAAATTTAGTGGGTAAATATACATAAATATTTTTAATTGTAATATCACAGTGACCATTCAAATGATTGTTAGCTATATTTACATATTCTTCTCTTAATGATGGCCTATCAAATAAAATATAACATATATATATATATATATATATACACATGCACATAAGTTATGCATGTATGTATTTATTTAAAGAATGTGATAAAAATCAAAGGTCGAATGTTAAAATTTGGAAAGCTGCCTTAAAACCAATACGCATGAACATGTTTTTACTCATGACACTTATCAACACATTGTGGAATAATAACAGCAAATAGGAAAATATGGTTTCTTCCTCTAGAGATTATTTCAACTCTTGTGTTTTATTTTTTTTTAATTTTATCATTTGCATTGCTATAGGGTTCTGGGAAGCCTATTATTAAAACAATCCTTAATTCTAAGGAAAACAAACAAACTGGTGATACAGATGGGATCTAAATGAAGACAATGAGCAACCAAAATTACAATGCAATCATATTACAGGAAGAATATACAGAACACTGGTTTCCCCATAGAAATCTACTATTATATGTAACCAACTTTAAATCCTCTTTGTTATCACTTGGTGATGGTTGGAAGCAACATAGCTAAAACATGAAGCTAGGAAAAATTCAATTAATTATAACTACTTTTAATGAAATATTTTATTTATTTAGCAATTATATGATTATGTTAATAATAGTCCTATAAAGCCCTGGCTGGTGGCATAGTGGATAAGGTGCCGGCCTGCGAACCCAAAGGTCGCTGGTTCGATTCCCAGCCAGGGCACATAATCAGGTTGCAAGCCAGGTCTCCAGCCAGCCCTGTAGCTAGAGGCAGGTGAAAGGCAACCATACATTGATGTTTCTCTCCCTCCCTGCCTCTCTTCCTTCCCCTCTCTCTAAAAATAATAAAATCTTAAAAAAAAAAATAGCCCTATATATAACTTCCAGAAATTCATTTTAAGGGTGATTATGAGTTTGGCTTCAATCTCTCCTCTTGTGGTTAGATCAGAGAATCCTTTATTTACAGAGAAATTTTACCTGATCCATTCAGTCACATCTAACTGAACAAGGAGTAAGCACCTTGTTCAGCTAGGTGTGACTTCACAAAGAATTTATAATTGGTGATGTTAAAAACAGTTTTTTTTTTTTTTTTTTTCCTTCATGGCAGATGTTAAACTTACAAACTTAGCTGACCTGAGTAGGGTCTTTTGCTCTATGGACTCAGTTGCCCTTTTGTAGAAAGAATGTGTCTCAAGTGACTCGTAAGGTTAAAGGAGAATCATCGCGGGTCAGTTCCTCATGAGTACTTGGTAGTCTTGTGACCACTAGCTTTCTCCCATCTTTCATTTAGGAGGAGGCCCTGTGTCTTTTTTACTTAATTTGACTTCCTTCATTAATGTTCTCTTACTTGAAAGCCAAAATAAAAGATATAATAAAAATATAAAATAGTGTTAGAAGAAGAAATGCATTTCTTATTCTGGTAACTCCTTGAATTATTTATGTTTTTTGACTTGCCAGAAAATTACTTCAGCAAAATTGAACAGCATGAGTAGCCTGCCTACATTAGGAATAGAGGAAGGAGGGCTACCTCCTCATTTTTCTGAATTCCAGAATGCATTCCATCTCTGAAATTTGGGAACTTATTTTTCTTCTGTGTGTAAAAGTTTAACTTCTCATAGTTCACCCTACAGCAGTATGAACAAAAACTTTTACTATTTAAAGTGGTTCCACTCTCGGTCTCTTTTGGCAAAGTGTGACCTAATTAGTTCTAAATTTTACTTTACTTCCTGCTATCTTTATAAATTCTTGAAAACAAATCATCTGATGCCTGTAAACCTTGTCTAACTTACAGCATTCATTGAATAAATCTTGTGTCAAATGTAAGAGCTTAGGCAGTAAGTTTAGACCATAAGGTTTTATATGTTTGAGGCTCACAAGAAAATATGTTTACCTTTAAATATGAAGCTAAGGGCCCTGGCTGATAGCACAGTGGATGAGGCTTGTGAGCCCAAAGGTCGCTGGTTCAATTCCCAGCCAGGGCACATAACCAGGTTGCAAGCCAGGTCTCCAGCCAGGTTGGTAGCTGGAGGCAGGTGAAAGGCAACCATACATTGATGTATGTCTCCCTCTGCCTCTCTCCCTAACCCTCTCTCTAAAAATAATAAAATAAATTTTAAAAAAGTTTAAAAAACATTAAAAAATAAACAAATATGAAGCTAGGGACCTATACAGTTTGAAAGTTGTACTATAATTTATTCACTAACAAAAGTAAGCAACACAGTAAAATTTTGACAAGTATTGTTCTTCCTTGAGAGAATGTGATAATAGCATTGTATTTCTTTTCCTTTGTAAACCTTTCTACTTTGAATGGAACATACAAGGTTTAGTTTATTCTATTTATTTACATTCACTTCATGAGCTACTGTAAGAACCAGGCAGCAAGGACCTCAACAACATTTAAAGGAATGCACCAACAGAATGAATCTCCCAGGCGCAGACCTCACATCAAGGTGCTGACAGTGGAGAAACAGAACCCAGGAAGACACAGGGTGGCTCAAGGAATGTGAAGGATGTTGCTGTGCTGGTGGGTGGATGGATTGTGGTCCAAGAAACCAGGTGAATCTGAGCGCTCCGCTCAGGCAGACCCCTAAGTTGCGGGGTCAGTGGGTGAGACCTGCCTGTGAACTTCCTCGTAGCCTTTGTCCTTCTGTGGCTACAAACTTGGCTCCAGGAAGCAATGCAACTAGACATAGAGTTCTGGAAAAGGGGTGCTCAGGACATGATTTATGCACGTTACTCAGCAACTCCATTACAGAAACATCATTGCTCAAAGACCTGAAAACTGAAGCACCTCAACTATAAATGTTTTTCCAGCAATGAACTCTCAGCATCACCTTCCAGTTTAAGCATAATATTTAAAGAGCTCGGGCACATGAAGGCTGATAAAGTGATATGTTGCCATCCCAGTCCCTTCTTCATTGGGATATACGACTCCAGTCACAGTGGCAGCTATAAATGAACTCTAAAACACACCTCTTAGCCAACTGTTTTGTTTCTTTGTGTTTTTTTCCTGTTGTTTCTGTTTTTGTTTGCTTACTTTCTTGTGCCTTTCTTCTTAGTTCACCCTGAAAGTTTTTGGAACAGCCTACAGAACCTCCCCACCCAATTCTTCCCCCAAGAAGGTGAAGGTCTACTTCTCCATGAGGAAACCAGGCAGGTACGAGGGAGAGAGCAAGGATGGAGGGGTGGCATGGAGGCTGTCTCCCCAGCAAGGCTTGCTGGGAGTGGAGCACCATGGCCCTGACGGTGCCCTTTGTCTCTTTCTGGTCCACTGCCCACTGAAAACCAACGGGTAAACAGAACAGCAGCAGTCCCTTGATGTGTGACAATGAATGAAGGTGCCACCCAGGGAAGCTCCCCCAAGCTGCAGTAGAGTTGTGTTGGGGTTTTGTTACATTGGCCTGGTTGATTCCATTGCTGAGCATGCTATTGCCCTCAACTCTCAGCTCTCCTCCCTTCTCCAGAGATTTGTATGGTATGGTGTTGGGTCCGAGACCACCAAATGATGACAGTGGGGAGGGCCCTGGTCTATGGGTGAAGAAGAACTTGCAAGGAGCCTTTAAGAGGGTTTGCATGCTTTATTGTAACGCAAGGTTAACAACCTGCAGGGAGCACAGATATTTCCACACCCACTCTCCTGCTTCCTCAGCAGCTGGGTGCAAGAAGGTGCTGGTGTTTCCACGTACATTTTTCCCCACTCTCCTACAGCAGCAGTGCTTGTGCTGAACCCACAGCAAGGGGAGTCTTATATACACACTGGAACAAAGGAGGCTCTATGCCAAAGGGTTACATAGGGGTGACATCAGCCTGCTCAAAGTTGCTGACTTGGTTATCTCTGAAGACTGGTGTTCTGGAGGTTCCAGAGGTAAAATTAACTCCAAGGCTGACTCCAAGGCTGACCCCATCAGAAGATCCAGCCATATATAGACAGAGGACTTCCTTCCCCTGACATATGGCATGGCTGAAAGCTTCTGTCTTCACATGGTTGGTCTTTTTGGCCTGGCCAGCCTGCATTCTGAGCCATCCCCTTAGAATGCACATCATCCGGGGTCCCATACTGAGCCACCTCAGCATAAGCCATCAGATGTAATTGGAACCCATCATGAAACATAAGAACACTCTTATCACCAGGGAAATTCCAAGGATTTAGATTTTGCTTTTGTGGAACAGGTGATAAAGGTGAACCACATCTGTTATGCAACTGCTTAATCATAACCAAAATGAATTTTAAACATTAAAATTCAACATTCTTTTATAAAGATGGAGAAACCAAATCAGTATCTTCACTCAGATAGTAAGCTATTCAAACACTAGAGAGAAATTACTGTCAAGATTCTCTTTAGGGTAAGCTGGAATTGTGCTCTGGAAATATTTTTAGATATATTGTAGCTCATGGAAAGGAAATAAAAAAGAAAAATTTCCCCTAAGAGTTCCATACCATAGCAGGTATAAAAAACAGTGATATTTTAAAATGTACCCCTGATCATTAGTTAAGATCATGTGTGTGTTTGGGGACAGGAGGGGTGAACTTAGGAATGATTCCATGGGCCAGTAAGTTCTAAAACAAATGGTTGTTGCATATATCTACAGAACAGATGAGGACCTTGGTTACTTGAGCAGCTTACGTGAATGTATAATGTGGTTTTTATCTGTGACCCAGATACAGAGAAATGGTGTCCAGAGATTGCGGAATCTAATATAACAAAGTGCTCCGGACTGCCTTTTCTCAAGGCAGCCTGCCTAGTTTTGTATACTTAATCACTTACCAGCTCTGTGCCTTGGGAAAGTCAATTAACTGATAATGTTGATATTAATAATACTCTTGCAGAAAAGTGTGGAATTTAACTAAAAAGAGCTCACATGAAGTGATTAAACAATATTTGACTCATAGCACATATTTAATAAATGTGAGCTAATATTACTAGTAGTGGCAGTAACATGGATCAGAATTTTGAGCATAATTTGTTCACCTCAACTACAGGAGTCCCCCATCTAAAATGTAGGATCGTTTTTGTTTAACATTCAAATTTGAAAAAAACCTGCCTTTTACAACAAAGACGAGAGTAGTTTCCAGCAAAAAATCATATATGAAAAATATGTTTCAGAAGAATGGATGTCAGCTCATGCTTTTGGTGTGCAAGTTCTGACCGTTCAGCAATTGTCCCACAGACGAAGAATGAGACAGAGCATATCTTGCTAGGCTGGTGAACGGATTCTTCAGTTTTCTCCTTTTTATTGCTTGACTGCCTCCATGAGAGCTCGTCTAATGTAGCTAAGAGACCACTTCCAAGTAGTGAATGGGGGCATTCACTTTTTTGTTCTTGGGGGCTCCTGACTGTGTAAGGGCTTTGCTCTGATCAATATTGATTTGTCCCACTTCGAAGTTCCTTCTTCATAACATAGCACCCAGAGTAAGATGACTCTCATCTCCAGTCATCGAAGCCCATTTTCCAGACAATATAGCCAGTCCATTAGCTACTGTCTAAAAAGCTTTATACATGTGTATCTTAGCAGTGTGGTTATGGTATAGTGGACTTCCTCAAACTCTCACCTGAAATATCACTGACACGAGAGATACTGCTCTTCATTCTGCTCATTTTGGGGACATAGCCTTTCCTTCTTCAGTCAAATGCAACTCTCACAAGTCACATTTTTTTCATGTGCTATAATTAACCTTACTTTTATATTACAACTCCATGTAAATACATTTTCTTTCCTTCATGTTTCCAAAGCTACAGCTAATAACTACATGCTATATATTTAAAAATTATAATCTATTACAAATGCTCCTGGAAACCACTTCATGTTTTAAGAAGAATTTTTTGCTTATCGATTTTTAAGACAAGGAAGTACTGTATTTGTGAAGACAACATTTTATAACATTAAAATGAGAATTAATTTGAGCTTCTGGATATACCGATATTATCAGTGGCTAATTTTCTTTTGTGTAATAAAATTTTATCTCATTTCTCAAATGCCTGCATATTAACATAAATGTCCTTAAAACACACGGGAATCATAAAAATAACTGGTGATTCTCTGTCATCAATTTGAATAAAAATTTGTTCACAAAATTATTCATATATTTTTGGAATTGTGGTTATACAATATTGCTTTATATTAGAATTGTTTTTATGAGTAAATAAGGACATTAAACAGAGACATCATAGCTGACTTGCATATAAAGTGAACATTTTTCAGTATTTTATTATATAATAAATATAGTAACAAATATGGGAAACATGCCAAAATATGGGCAGATGAGTAGTTTGTTGTGACAGCTGCTGGCTTGACAAAATCATTATATCTTGTACCAATATTTTTTTCCTGTATCTAACTTGCTATAACTAAACTTCATTGACACTTTAGGAAATATGAGCCTTTCTCCATCTGGCACATGGCTTTTAAAACTCATTTGCTGTAATTTAGAAAATCTGCAAACAGCTGGCAAAAATGTATTTTATTAAGTTCTTTAGCATCATAGTTGAAGGATCTGTAGCTTTGCCTACATTTCTAAAACCAAGAATATTATCTTAAATTTTCAACTCTGTCATCTCTACAATCTCCTTTTAAATTCTTAGAGACTAAGTAGTTTAGTTTTCATCTTTAAGTTGTATATGTGGATAATTCACCTGATCTTTGGCCCTGAAATATTAAAAGCATGAGGGGCTACTTTTTGTTTGTTTTTATAAAAATATTTTATACTGTCTTTAAATTCATATGAAATCATTGAAAAAAATCCTTGAATGAATGAATACTTAGTATGTTTCTATTTTTAGGATTGCTTCTTGCTTATATTACACACTATATACAAAGGTACTTCGGAATTTTTTTCTGTTACTAAAAATTTACTCATATCCATAGTTATTCTATATCTTTCTGATTTTCTCATAACCTTTCATAGTGAGTGTATTAGTAATTGATAAGAATTTGCCTAGAAAGTATAAGAATTATAAGTATTTATACACACACACACACACACACACAAATACATACAATCTTATAAGCATGTGGTTGATACAGGGAAAATTATAATGAGAAGTTCAAGAAAGCCTGGTATTAAGAACTATGAATTATTTAAATAAATAACATTTAGTCCTGTTTATAATAAACTAGGTGGCTAAATGGTCAGAAAGCAACTAAACTACAACAGTTAGGAATATTAAAACTCTTTATAAAAATATTTTTAAAATTATTGGAGAGTTAGCCAGAATATATAAATAAAGATGAAATTCAATATCAGAGACAGTTCTAATTTGGGGACAATGTCAAAAAAATGATGAACTTGACAAGCAATTAGTTAACATCTATGAGCCTAAATATCCTCACCTGTAAATTAGGGATAATAAAGACATGCATGCCTCAAAGAGTTCTTATTAAGATTAATTGAATTAAAATGGCAAAGTATTAAAGTGAATAATTAACAACTAGTAAACATAACATGTATTAAATTATTATCCTTTATCACAATAATCACCTTCATCATCACTAACATGGTAATTATATGAAATAAAAACATACACAATTTATAATTCTACCTTATAAACAAAATCATTTTCAGGTAAAACAAAGATCTGAATGAGAAAGACAAAATTTTAAAGATATTGCATTTCTGTGTTTGAAGGGTGTAGGTGGTTTTTTGGACATAGAGATTAAAGGCATTTATACTCTTGTCCAAGAGTTAATAAAGACATATTTCCCAGCCACTTTTCATGTTTGCAACAATGTTGTCATTGAACTGGCAGATGATTTTAATGTATATTTGTGTCTCAGTAAATTTTACAAATTCTTAAAATCCATCCTATCCCTTCTCAGCTTACCTAAATAATTTTTATCTTTCATAGAAAAAAAGTACTGCTTTCCATTCTATATGAAAACATCCTGGCTCATATGCATTCAGAATTATGTCTTTTCTATGTCTCAATAATGCTTACACAACTCACCTCTCACCTCCTCATAGCACTTTTAATCCATGCAATGCCTGACTTCTGAGCTTAGAGTAAGAATATCTAAGTTTAAGAACAAATTCTAGCAGTATTAATTGAGATTTCAGATAAATAACACCATATTTAAATGTGGTTTTTAATTTATAATATAAGAATAATATTGATTTGTGAGAGTTGTGACATTAACTTAATGGAAACAATATGCCTATCATTGCAAACTTGATTACATAATCGTGTTTAATTTTACTTGTAGACATATCATCAGAAATATTGAGCTATGTTGTTAATAGCCACCTGAGAACCATTCAAAATACCTTGTACAAAGAGTCATTTAATAAGTATTTCTCATTTCTTAGGAGAGTTTGCAAAGTTAAAGTGTCTTCTCCTCATTTTACTGTGAGTTGTTTTTTGAAAGCCCTGAGTAATCAAGATTGTTATTTCCTTTCCCCCTACTTTTGTTGCATAAGTGCTATAAAGATGTTAAATTATAGAAGTATTAAGAAAGAAACCCCTTTTCCCTTTCTATTTCACCTACATAATTATAAATACAAATTGAAGAAGGAAGAATCAATGGATTAATAGACTTTTACTCTTTGTGTGTGAATCATATTACAGCTAATGGCCCTGGGTATTCTGAGTATTTTCATTAGATGTCATTACCTTATTTAAATAACACCTTTTTTCCTTATGGCTATTGTATTATTTAATCTTCAAAACTCAATGTGCTGAAAGACTTTTGTCTTTTAAAAATGAACACACATAAGAGCTTGTTTTCAAAATTTATGTTCAGTTGATCATTGAGATTATTGAGCATATTTAATTATAAAGGAGACACAAAAAAATAAATAATCACTGATTGTCTCTTTGTTAGTATAAAATGATTTTTCTCTTAATCTCTCCCTGGGGGGCATAATTTTATTTGTATTATGCCATAAATAGGGAGTGATATAGTCTTGTTTGCCATTATTTGATAAGAATTATATTCAGATTATCTAGGCATAGTGTTATGTAAAGATCTTTCCGGCAATTTATATGAAAACTATTTTTGTTATTCTTTTTCCTGGAAACTTACCCAATTTCTTTTTATGAGGCTAATTGGCTTTGTCTTGAATATTTATGTTCATGAAACCCATTTTAAAATTTAAAATAGAAAATAGAGCCAGTTACTGCTCTCTAGGTTTATGAACAGCAGGGTTCTAGATCTTCATAAAACTTCACCACTGATGAGATGTTACCTGCTCTGTTTCAAAATATCTGTACAGGGAAATGGCTATTTTGCAATGAGGCTCATTCAGCTTTTGTACATAAGAAGTTTAGAAAATGCTCTTTTATACTAAGCCTAAAATTTCCTTCTAAAATTTTTCACCTACATAAGTGTATCTTTAATTTTGAAGTCATGTCAAACAAGCCTTTTCATTTTTCCTCATTATAGTCAGTAAAAAAATACAAAAATGGCAGGGGTGGGGAGCTGGCAGGGGAGCAACCATTTTAACCTAAAAATGCAGTTGCATTTTCCTAAGCATTTTGTGCAATAATTGCAATTTAATTATCATCAAAGTTATTTTTGGTACATACTTTAAATCCAATTTTGCCTAGGAAAAACCAAGACAAAGCTTCTAAAAATGAAAGATATCTTTCAGGGAGGCAGCACAGTGGGCAGAGAGCAGTTGTCTGCATCTTGCAGGGAAGGGTCTCTGGAGCCAGGTGGGCAGTAGGGCAGGTAAAGTCCTCAGTCCACAGGGTAGAGCTCCGGCGGCTGATGCCCAGGGACATCAGCATGCCATGGAGCAGCACTCGGGTGTATTTTGATAAATGTCTTGGCATCTCTGAAGCCAAGTGTGGAATTTGTCCAGGAACCTATGGGTGGTATATGGCTGTTCTACTTGGCACTTTGATGGCAAATGTGGAATTTCCCCAGGAGCCTGTGCAGACATGGTTATTCTGATCACATGGGCAGATATCTTAGCTGTGTTTCCTTGCTAGACATGTCTGTTCTGACCACATGTACAGATATCTTAAGTGTGTATCCTAGCCACACACATCTTAAGTATATCTGCTATGACTGAGGTAGTTTTGCTCTTGAACCAAAGTGTCATGGCTAACTGATAGCCATTTTGGTTGACTCAACTTTGACTCAGTAACTCCACTTTGCTGTATATACTTCATGCTGTCTTGATCAGGCCAATGCCATTTTGTGGGTCCTGCTCTCCACAATGTCCACAATCTTCATAAATGCAGGTCATGTTCATTTGTCTTAGAGCTCATGGCACACAATACAGTCCATCGTATATGTTGATTATAACCATGTATACCTATACCTGTGTCACACACGCCCACACGCACATGCATACACACACAGGATCATTTTTAGAAATACCTTCAAGGTCCAGTCCACTCTCAGATTTTATAACCTTAGGAGGCAAATGATGAGGTGACAGATGGCTTAGCAGTCATTGCTCAAACAGACCTGCATGTACACAAGTGCTCATAAGTCACCTACCATCATTATTTTCTGTAGTTGTTGTTAATGGTTGCAAAGTAAATATTTTAGGCTTTGTGGTCTATGTATGATCCCTTTTGCATAGTGTTCTTTTTCCCCTCAAACACCTTTACAAATGTAAAAGCAATTCTTAGCTTGTGGGCAGAATGAAAAACAGGCCTCCGGCTGGATCTGGCCTCCAGGCGTTAACTTTGTAGATTAAAAAATGTCTTTGATACAAATACTTATAAGAAGAGATGCACAGAGTATTATATGAGATTCAAACAACCTCAGATGAAAAGAAACACACACAAAGTTTTCAGATTTTATTTTCATTTAAAGCACTCTTTGATTTTAATTTGATTTTTTTCCCCCTAGAAACACTTTCTAAAGCACAGAGGTGGTCTAAAATATATCCTGATTCCTACCCAGGGCTAGCACAACCCTGCAATCAAACAGCTGCACCGAAGAGAGTTGCCAGCACTTTACACTCCAAGACACAAGATGAACCTATCAGAAGGGACCAGCCAGCAACATTCCTAATCCATGACCCCTCTTGCTCACAAGAACCAAAGACTCCTGGAAGGCATTAAACAGTTGTTTCTGTGAGAATCTTGAAATATTTGTTTGCACTTGGTACAAAAAACATGCCAATTCATACCCCACTGTGCAAAGAAATTCTGTTTCTTTCTGTATCCAGAGTCCTGAAGTTCTCAAAAAGCCATTGCACATCAAACTCTTCTTGAAATTTCACTAAACTATAAGGTTCCCTGGAAAATGGGATAGGGTATTTTTACATGATTTATGTGTTGCTTAAGTTTTACGTGACACAGTCATTTCAGCCCCACTTTGACCTCAAACAATGTCAGAAAATTAAAGAAAATCTAGTCAGTGTCAGATAATGGTTTATTAGCATTCCTCTTTTCCAAAATAAGAGTCTCTCATTGAGTCTCACTCTCAAGGTCCAGTCTTATCTTTTATTTGAATGCATCTCCTTCAAGTAGGGGCCTCTCCTCATCTATAAAGATACTTCAATTAAGCATCTCTATATTTTATTTTTGATGTTTTTGATATGTCTAGACCCTAACATTAATAACAGACTAGATTCAGCTGAATCAAAATATTTTTTAAATTCTGAAGTATTGACAACTGACAAAACTAAAAGCAAAATAATTTTTGTAAGATGCATCTAATTAGTAAGTTAAATACTATAATATTTTATAACTATCAAATGCATTTAAGTTCAAATAATAAAACCATAAGAAGATTTTTACTAATTTTGTTAATGAAAGTTACAGATTTTACAATACTAAATAAAAAGAATATATTTTAATGTTAAAACTATATATTTTTATTTTATTTGGGTTAAGTATCTCCACCTGATTTACGGTGCCCAAATTATTCCTTGTATTTAAAATTGGCCAATATTTCTACTATGAATCTTTCCCTGTATTTAGGGAAAAAAGTCTTCTATCTCAACCTCATTAAATTATTTGTCTGATTATGTAAATTGTAAATGTTTTAATAATGGAGTTACTTGAAATACATAATGCTACCAACAGCTAATTATATTGTAAATTGTATTAAGGCAGTTTGCTATTTCAATTTAACTCGTCAGCCAGGAGGTATGAAATTTGTAGCTAAGCATTCAGAATATAATTACTTTAATAAATGTGCCATACCTTGCATATATTTTCAATCTTCTGTTCATTAAAGGAATTATAACTATACCTCAACAAAAAATAACTTGACTCTTCTGTATCAGAAGACAATTGAACTTTAAAACTGTAACATTTAAATGGAAAATTGTTAACAACCTTGAAAGCATATTGATGTAGGGCATAATACATGCAAGATGGCTCACTAAACTATTGTCTTATTGTATGTGTTTGCTCTAAAATTTCATTAATTAGTTTGTCCTCAAAATATAAAGAATATTGGGGGTAATATATAAAATATAAAGTACTCACTTTTATTACTATTACTATTATATTTTATAAATGTACAGATTGCATGTGAGGACAACTGCAGATACCAATTACTCAAGGCAGAAAGAGTAGGGTGGGAACCTATTTGACACATTCTTTGCTGGGTTCTTACCAAAGGAATCATGCCCAATTGATCCCACATTCACAGTATGCAATTGAGAAGCTTAGCAGAAAATATACAAGCTAAAGACACAGATAAAAATGCCCAGACCTTAAAGAGACAAAATACTGTGTAGAACCCACAATCCTGAGGGTTAATTTGGGTTGCTTTCTCTATACTGCTGCATCTCTCCTGGAATATATCTTATTAGCTGTGTGTTATACAGAAACAAAACTGGGAAACAAATCTTACTAAACATATACCACAAAATCTTGTGACCACAAAATGGTCAGGTAGTTATATGAATCTAAGTGTAGACCTGTGTAGGCATGCCTGAGACTCTGATCCTAAGAAAGTTCTTGTTAAATGGACTGTTGGCTGGTGTCTGGGAGCTCAATGAGTATCCATTTTCCTCAGTGAAAATACTGCTTTCCTGGGTGAAAACCGTGATTATGCTTACACGTGCCTTCATTTTGGGAGTCTGAAGTTTTGGCATGTTCCCAGTAAGGTGTGATTAAAGGTTTAACTCCATATTTTGATGTTGACTACAGACAACTTCCAGGCCTTTTCCCTCACTCTTCCACTACTGTCTCCAATTCAAGTGAGCCAATGGGAACCTGCGGTGCTCCCTTCATTGGCTTTGACAAGACATTTAACCTATGCTGCCCTCATTCCAGCCCAGCCACTAAACAGCATAAATCCAAAGTCAGTCTCTTTTTTAAGACCTGAAAAGGCATCACCCTGCTCTCCACCCATCCCTCTTCCAAAATTCTCACAGTGCCAGTGTAAGCCTTTCTGTATCTTCCTGGGGTGAGGGAGTGTGTGTGTGCGTGTGTGTGTGTGTGACACCCAGTCTTGACATGCAAACCAAATACTGTGTGAGGGTCCACCTTGCTCTAGAGTATGACCATAGTTGACGTTGCCTACACCACCAGACCCTGTAAAAATCTTGGTTATTGATGAGTTTCCTACAGATAACTCCTTATATAAACTTTACTGTCCTTTGCAGGGGGTATTAATTGTGTCCTATGTGACTCCACTTGTACCATGCTTTCTCCAGCCTTTACTTCATATGCTTCTCCTCTGTTAATTTAGACTTATATAGTTGTGCTGTGTAATAAACTGTAAGTATAGCAATTTTTAATATTCTGAATCCTTCTGTCTTCCAAAAGCAAATCTTGAAATAAAAGTATACTTAACAGGCCTGAAATACATAAAAATAATTGCATTTATGCAGATTATTATAGATAGGCTTAAAAAAAAAAAGTTAGTTTTGAGATTGATCCTGACAAAATTATGGCTCCTGTTTTAATCTGAAACATTGTTCTCCTTATGAAAGCAATATTAACCACGTAAATTGCAGGAAACAATCTTTAAGGATAAAATGATAGACACTTATATTCCCATTATCCTGTAATAGCTCTGTTATGATTTAAGTGTGTGTACTTTGTATGTGTATGTTTCAATCTATTTTCCTCCCTTTCTCCATATGCAAATTATGCAATTAGTAAAGATTTTAAAACACTTTTTAATTTTTTTCACTTAAAAATATATTATGAGCATTTTATTATTTTGTTTGTTTTTGTTTCTCAAGCATGATTTTTATGATCTCACATCATAGTTTTACTATTAGTATTTCTTATTAGCCTGGAAGAAATCTGTATGGATATTCAAAAGATAAACAGAGGATATTAAGAACAACTTGATGCCAATTAAATTGGACAATTTGTCTGAAAATGGTAATTTAAAAAAAAGCAAAGTACCAAAATAAATACAAGGAAGCAATAGATAATTTGAAAGTTGATATCTACTAATAAAATCAAACATTTTTATTTAAAAGTATCCTACAAAATATAATCCTCAAACTTAGGCCCATATGGTTCTTTCAGAAGTCTTTCATATATTTTAAAAAGCAATGACAGCAATATTACACAAAATTCTCAAGATAATGGGGAAAAAAAGAATACATAGCAATTATTTTTATGAGGCCCCAATAACTTTGATATCAACCCCACACAAATGCATAACAGGAAAGGAAAATACAACCACATGATTCTCATGAATATAGATACAATTATAAACAAATTATTAATTTCTCATTAACATATAATTTAATAATTCTAAATAAAATATTAATAAAAATCAGTTGATAAACAGATAGATATATCTAACACATAAGGTTATCACTAGAACCTGAGTGATTTAACATCCTCAAAGAAATCACTTTAATTCATATTAACAGAAATAACAAATTATATTATTCTACAGATACAGAAAATTCAATTAATAAAATAACTCATTCTTCATATATGCTCTTAGTAAAATAGAAACAGTGACTTTTTTATTATATATTTTAAATATTTTATTTATTATTTTTAGAGAGAGGGGAAGGGAGAGATGCAGAGAGGGAGAGAGACATCAATGTATGGTTGCCTTTCACCTGCCTCCAGCTATAGAGCTGGCTGAAGACCTGGCTTGCAACCTGGTTATGTGCCCTGGCTGGGATCGAACCAGTGGCCTTTGGGTTCACAGGCCAGCACCTTAACCACTGTGCCACCAGCCAGGGCTGACCTTTTTATTTAACAGAGAATAATCTCCCCCAAAACATACATCAGCTATAATGAATAACAATGAAATGTGGAAAGATTAACATTGAGTTCTGAGTAAAGCAAGATGCCTGGTATTACCAATACCATAAAACATTCTATAGGAGTGGGCTATGCCAAGAAAAAAAAAAAAGCCAAAACCAAAACAAACAGAAAAAACAAAAGCAATATGACACAATGCCAAATAATACAACACAGTAAATATATTTAAAAACTAGACGGGACATGGTTTGAAAAGAAAAGATAATTCCTGTTATTTGCAGATGACACAATGCCTCCAGATTCACTCATGTATTGAGTCAAATAAAATGTTATGGAGGTCTTGAACAGCATAAAATATCCTAATCTGCCATTGGGAGTAAAAATTAGTAGAAAAACTGAAAGAGTCAAACACATGCATGCCCTATGACTAAGCAATTTCACTATTTGGTAAATAACAGCAGAAATGTGTTGATACTTTTAGAAAAAGGTAAGTCCAAGAATGCTCACAAAGGCACTATTTGTTACAGCCCAAAGCTAGACACAAGCAACTGACCAGTATACATAGAATGGGTTTTTGTTACATTATGTAATAAGATATTATTTAGTGAGTAGAATGAGCACACTTCTTCTAAATAAAAACATCTTGAATAATTTCACAGCCCACGTTGGTAAAAAAGCCAGATGCATGAATATTTCCTGTATACATCAAGTTCAAGTGAGGAAAAACTCATTGTTGGTGCAAATCAAAATAGTGCTTATTGTGGGGTAAGAGAGGTTAGTGATGTGACACTAGACACCAAAGGGGCTTCGGTGACCCCGATACTTTTCTGATTCTTGTGTGATTTGTGCATTTTCTGACTTTATACAATGCTCAATGGCAAGTTTATATATTTTTGGTTTTCCATTTCATTCCATTTTTTCTAACATGAATCTTAATATATTTTATTCTTAAAATTTTTAATACTTCTCACTTTAAGCAGATTTCCATATAACAACATAGAAACACAACTTCAAGTTTATTTCTGAAAATATACTGTTGCCTATAGTTTCTAAGTTTTAAATAAATTCTTCTCAATTGTATTTATAGAAAAGTCTTATCAATACAGGATTGTCGATACAATTCATATATGACTATTTAAAAATATTTGGTAAATAAGTATTAACAATGAAATCTTATGATCTATATATCTGTTAATTTGATAGGAGATTCTTAATTTAAATTATTATATACATTATACACATAGACATGTTGGCAGTGGAAATCAGGATCTTCAACAGGACAACAAGGAAAGCATTCCTAGGACCCATGCATGGGATATTGTGGTACAGCAGAATTTATTATCATGGAAATCTGCCCCTGTGTCTCTGTTGTTCCATCTTTCTTCGTCCTGTCATGGAAAATACATAACCATGAAGAAAGTGGGAGGGGAGAAAAAGAGAGATTACATTCACTGTGCAATTTGTTCCCCTGGGATTATATTCTATTGGGTTTAGGATGGACCACATGGTGCTTTTTTGAAATAACCAGTGAACTTCCCAGCATTAATGACCTTTTTAATTGATCCACCCCCTAGTTAGATGGACAGGCCTCTATGGTCCAACACCTCCTCCTGTGCCCCCAACAGTGTGGTACTGGAGGCAGAGGAAGGGTGTTCATCCCTTTGGCAGAACTACTGTGATCCCCTGGGATGTGAAATTCAAGCTTACAAGTGAAACAAAAGGGCTTTTGCACCCTAACTTATTAAACTCCATGTCTAATTCTCTTTGTTCTTCTTTCTTTTATTAATAACTAACTACTACAATAACAGATAGTAATATTTGCTGGAATGAAACATTTTCCAACAATCTTTATTTATATAGCTATAGCCATGAACAATTTGTTTACGCATAAAACACTGAACATGGCAAATTATTTTTACAGTGACACCACTGAACATCTTACACTCTTCCTGACTCATATTACAAAATTATTGTAGGTGCTTGTAATCAAAGTTTATTCTTAATAATCTACTAAGTGAGAACTGAATTTTGTTTTCCATCCAATACGGTTAGAAAAAGAAAAAGGTTTGGTCCTGCTGATGGAACAGTGAATAAGGCTCCAGCTTGCCAACCCAAAGGTCACTGGTTCGATTCCCAGTCAGGGCACATAACCAGGTTGCAAGCCAGATCTCCAGCCAGCTCTGTAGCTGGAGGCAGGTGAAAGACAACCATATATTGATGTTTCTCTCCCTTCATCTCTCTCTAAAAATAATAAATAAACTAAAAAAAAAAGAAAAAAGAAAAAAGTTTGTATTCAGGAATTTGTCTTTTTTTACTAGCTTCATCGATTGAGTAATGTACTTTGAAATGTCCCTTTGTTATACCAGATTTTTTTTTTTTTACTTAGGACATTTTTTCATACTAAGATTTCACTAAATATATGAGCATATGTAAATGGACAGTTGTGAATGTGTAGGTGACAATGATTAGCAGATGAATTCTAATAAATGTCAGTTTTAAGGAAAAATGTATATAGAATCTACAAATCTGGAAATTATCTTAAGATCTCTTGTAGTCTTATGACCTTTAGAAAGTGACATGTTCCCTGAGATAATCATACATCATCATAATGACTACGACACTGCCTTTCAACTTGATCATTGTGCAGATATCCAACTACAAGCACATTCTGCAGCAGTCCTAGTTCTCTGAGGATCTACTGAGTGGTAAATTAGAAAGGATTAATAGTGTAAATTATTAAAGAAATGGAGTTTCAAGGGCAAATAGTACTTGTCAGGCATTACCCATTAACTACATAACTATACTGTTTCGAAATAAGAAAGGACAGCTCGAGAAAAACAAATACTTAGCTAATTATTTAAAATATATTAAATCTCTGTCCATGAATTTTACTTGAAAGAACATTATGAAATCATGTGATCGTAGCAGGTCACATTGCACAGAACTGGGAGTGTATAATACAAAGTGTGAGGGAGTAGCTGGGAATGAGTGACCACAGGAAACATAAAGGCAGGACACTCGTCGTTACAGTCTAACAGAACTTGATGCGGGAGGCTACAGGAGAAGGGAGACAGGCTCCGCCCATGGACTCTGAAGTTCTGAGACGGGTTGGATAAAACTGCTAGGTGTCCAGAAAACCCCAGGCAGGAAGAGCACAGGAGGGGACTGGGCTCTTGAGATCCCATGCTGGGGAAGGGAGACTTTGTAACAACATCACTAACCAAACTGAAAGACTTTGCTGAGGGAGAAAACCTTTGTAGGAATTGTAAGGTCTAGAAGGGGGAGAACTGGGGTGCCTCTGGAAGCCAGATAGAGTATATAACCCCCAAACCCCAATAGCCAGGGCACTCGGATTAGCTGAGTGCAGGCTTGTAGCGTTATGCTTGTGTGTTTCATTAATAAACTTGCTCTCTCCTTTCCACTCTACATGTGGGTCTCTTGCTTTAATTCGCCTTGCAAGCCAGACAAGAACTGAAGCCGGGGGTCTCCTGACTCAGAAGACTCTGCCCCTATCAAAAGGGCAAACAACTCACTTCAAGATTGTCTTTCAGTATCACAAAGGTAATTTTTAATTCAATGTAATTACTTTAATTGTTGTTTCTATAATGCGTTTTACAGTATTACTGATGTTGAGAGAAGAATAATAAAATATACGTGTAAAACAGAGTGATTGTAATTCTATACATGGTTTGATGAGAACAAATCAATTAACTTTTTATTCTGGAGTAAAATAAAATTCCATTTATATAAAGACATGTTGTTAACATTCCTTAGCAATATTCAACTTTAAAATGCCTTTTCTGTCATGATAAACCATTTTTCCATATTTCTATTGAACTTGATACTTTGGTTCCTTTGAATAGTATCTTCATTGGAGGCCTTAAACCCAAAACCTTATACTTATTTATTGATACCAAGAAAATTCTCTGAACTTTTACTTCTCATACTATCATTCTTAACTTAGAATATTCCTTTGGCAATTGTGAATATTATCATAGATATTTAATGGTTGCTGATCTGTCTTATTTTCAAACCATTTCATATGCATTTAACATATGTAAATTATTAAGTTGTATTTATGATATTAGTGCAGTATCTGAGTTCACCTTTTCATAGCATGGAAACTATGTATATAAATAAAGGTTGATAAAATTCCCCCAACACTATGGCTCCAAATTTAAGTTCCTAAGATTCTCTTCTACCCTCTACTACATAGGAAGTATAGATGTAATGAGATATCTTTCACTCCCATTAGTTTTTTTTTTTTTTTTTTTTGAAGATTACTGAGGAATCTTAGCATACACTTTTTTTAAAGATTTTATTTATTATTTTTAGAGAGAGGAGAAGCAAGAGAGATATCAATGTATGGTTGCCTTTCACCTGCCTCCAGCCACAGATCTGGCTGGAGACCTGGCTTGCAACCTGGTTATGTTGCCCTGGCTGGGGAATCGAACCAGCAACCTTTGGGTTCACAGGCCTGGCAACTTATCCACTGTGCCACCAGCCAGGCCCATTAGTTCTTTTGTCCTGTTGTCCTTTATGATCTTGACACTATTTGTTTTCCATCTTGGCAAACTAATGTTACTTAGAGACATTCACTCAGTCCTTGTCCTAATATGGCTGTTGCTGTAATTTCCATCCACTATAACTTTCATCCACTCTAATTTGTCACAGATAAAATTTAGAGGAAAGGAAGGAATGGAGACATTTACACTGAGTCTTGGATATCAACTTGCAAAGCCACAATAAAAAAATGTTTCACTGTGAGGAGAAATATGGAAATCTAGTGTTTAAATATGAATAGTTTTCCTGGACTTGGAAACATTTGTCCTCTACCCAAGCACTGACATTTACTTCACTTTTATGTGTATTTCACTCTCTTGTCCAGCTCTTCTGATTAATTTTCCTTCTCTTTCTTGTTTTCAGCCATGTCCCTACCTTGAACAGAAAATATTAATGACTAGTTTTCTAATGATTTACTAGACCATCCATTCTATTCAATATGGAAAAGTATTTATTTATTAATGTTATAATTTGCTAATCAGCAGATGTCAGATGCTGTAGCTGAAACTGGTTAGCGGCCCACACCAATTTTTTAAAAGTCAACTTTATGTTGTAGTGTTAAATAAGTTTTAAATTTGGCTTTAAGTGAAGTTATGCTAAATGTCTAAATTTGGCCTGTAAAATAATTGACCACTGCAGCCGCAAGTTTAAACCCAGATTAGTATTCATTTGGCATCTTTCCATACCAATTATTTCAGACTTAAAATTTATCTTCGGAAGGAACATTCCCTTGCCTATGTCTCTGTCTAAATTATTTCTAGTCATCATTATTGTTTTTCTTGAAAATGCATATGTTAGGTTAATTTAAATATATATACATATATATATATATACTGACAAAGACTAAAAAACTTAATTACAAATGAATATTTAACTTTGAGAATTAAGACAATAAAAAGTGAGCAATGATTAAAGTTGGAACTAGTAATAAAGTTTACATTAAAAAGCACTTACTTTTTAACATCACCTCCCATGTTTCTGTAAATAAAGAATATTATATAGGGACTTAATGGCCAACACTATACATCAAGACTACATATGCATTACCTTTCATATCTGATCTTGATAAACATCTTAAATTGTTCAGTATTTTATAATTAAATTTTGCATACACATAATCATTAAGTTTAAGTAACTTCAGCTTTAATGATAAATTAAAATATTTTCATTAGACTCATCACAATAAAATGGTAGGCCTAGTGTGATCTGTTTTGATCAATTAACTATATAGAAGAAGCATCCAAAATATGAAAATAAGGCAAAAGACTATATAATATGATTTAAGTGTCATACAGGGTATTGTTTAAAACCTCTCTGAGGTGAATGTACCTGTGCTGACTTTGCTCTTTTCCATTTGATTACACCCCAGCCAATGGGAAGTGCATACAGATTTCTGGCTGATGGAGAAGATAGCCTCAGAAATTATATTATTGACTTATAAGACATTTACTAGGTTTTTCATCTATTTTTGCCACATTGTTTCTATATATTTTTCAAAATGACTATTGATGTCCAGTTCTCAAAATGGTTATTGAATTAGCTTTTTTAATTTTGCCTCATTAAATTTCCTCATTAATGAGTGAATAAATCTTTGACACATCTCATATTTGTATGAGATGCTTTTAACTGTTTAAAAGTTACATTTTAACAGTATAAAATATAACTAACTTTCTCTGTTCCTTTGTTTCTTTATTGACTTAAATTTTATATAGTCAGTCATCATAATTGAAGTTGTTAAGTCAAAATGCCTGTTGCAAGTTTAAAACTGTTTAACTCTCTGTGATTGACTAATTAAAAAAATAAAAGAACACTTTTAGATAAGCTTTGATTCCCATATGATTTTTCAGCAGACAAAAATAGTGCAAACTAATGCTAAATTTTCTGAAATCCTTTACTTTGATCTCAGGACAGTTTAACTCTAGACTCACTATAGCTCAATAACCATTTCAAGAGGCTATTTGTCCACTTGCTTATGTTTCTTTATTTCTCTTTGTAAATGTATAAAGCCTGAACTGATTATAACCCTTTCCTCTGGTTTGGCTTTTTATACTGTCTATTTGGAATTAATTTCTCCCACTCATTTCTTTCCTAAACTAGGTGGCCTACAGAAAGATACTCAAGTATGTTTTCTTCTATTGTTACATTTCAACCTCATTTATAAGAAGGATTAATTTACTTATAAGCTTCTTTAATCTGTCAGGCACCAAAACATTCCTCCTGACATTTTTTAAATGAATTTATTGGGATAACATTGGTTAATAAAATTATATAGGTTTTATTTGCACAATTCTATAATACATTCACAGTATATGTATTGCACATTTACCATCCCAATTAAAGCCTGTTTGTCTTACCACAGTTTTTGTTGAAACTATGCACACAAGTTTAACTCAAAAGCAACAATAAATGAAAACTTAAATATTTCATGTTGTTTGCCAAATGCAGCAAGTAGAGTCCATTTTCAGGGAATGGATACACAAATTTTACTTGGAATGAGGAATCAGTGTCAGAGAACCATGTCATTTGCATGAGGTAGGTACTCAGAGCTTTTAAATCTGAAGCTGATAAAATGGTAAAATTCCTCCTTCTTACTTGATTGAGCATATTGCATTTCTATTGAGGTGGGGATAGCTTATAAAATTTCAGAGAAAGTTATGTTTAAATTTTCAAAGTGTCCTATTTGATGTTTCCTATTACATGTGCTGGCAACTTTGAGTTTTCTTGGTTACTGACATGTGTGTGAGTTGTTACCAGTAGAAAACATTGCTATATCACAACTGGTATGTTAGGTGAACACACCATCAGTGTAAACAGAGAAATGTATTGGTACTATTAAAAATATAAAACATCATCTACCAACCAAAATCATCTTATTTTTTCATTCAAATCACCTCATTGAAATGTTCTCTCTGCTCACCTGAGCTCTGGTGTGAACACCAGCAAGGCTTCCCCATGTTCTCTTTGCAGAGTAAATTCTACTTTTTCCAAAATCTGATAGGATCAATAGTTTAAAACATTATTTTTAACACTCTCATTTACCTATTATCCTTTTACACCATATTAATTGAAGGAATACTAATTCAAGTATTTCAACTCTACTCTTTTCCATATATGCTTTCTGTTAGTTTATTCTAAAAATTAAGATAGTTTGTCATTTTAAATAAACCATTTATTTGTCCTTGGTCTTCAGAAACAATGCCATTGACATTCTGTTATATACTTTCAGGGTTTGGTCAAAGGAGCAGAAACATTATGAATGATAAAAGAGATTTACCATGCTGACAAAATCTTTTACAATTGTGAGACGGAATTAGGCCCTTTATGCACATCTGATATCCTGGCATCTAGTACTGGTCCTGAGGTCAGCGGATCTGGCCATCAGGAGGAAAAGATGAACAGGACAACCTAGACTCCAAGATGAGCAGGAATCCACTAGAATGAACAGGAACCTAGTTGCTTTTCCATCAAGTCTATTCTCTGACTTCAGTGATTGCTGTAGCTGGCCAAAGAGCTGGTAGGCTTGATCACAGAACTCCGTGGGAACCTTGCCCAGCAACTGGGGAAGCTAAGCAAAAGGGTCTGGTGGAATTCAAGTTTAGCTGCTGCATTAAAGAGATGCAGAATTTTTATGAGACGAAGACCTTGATGACACAGGTAACTAAGAGAGTGAACCAATGTAGGTGTGGCCAAGTGTTTGAGCTGTATCACAACTTGAACTTCTATATTCCTGTGCTGCATTTCCCCCCACTAAATCCTGAGTGTATTTCTCTTGTCGCCTGAGAAGCATGCCATCATTGCTCACTGTCTAAGTCTACATTTCCCCATTTGTGATTATTTTATTCACCTCTAACTTGTCTTGATATGTTTTTCAGTTAATTAATATGAAGTAGTGAACTTTCTACTGTTGAGCATCTAGGAAATTTTGATTTCTCTTCAAAATTCTGACCTATTAAACACCTTTTCTTTCTTATTGGAGGCTAGTGATTTTGCTATTTTTGCTGTTAGTGTGTTTTGTTACTGTTATTATTGATTTGAGACCTCTAAGGACCCAGCTTTACTTATACTTTCTCTTGCCTGTATCTTCATTTTTTCTTCTGAAAATAATTGTAAGAGTTTATACTGATTTTTGAAATTCAGCATTTTCAATAGTGTAGATATTATCTCTTCCCATTAATTTTTATTGTAATAAATGAGCTATTTTCATTTACAGATGCATGTCTGTCTCACCTCAGAATATGTTTTGCTTAGTATTCATTGAAGTGGCTGTCTTTTTTAACCTATTGTGCTTCTTCTTCTTTAGGAGTAAATTATTTGCTTGTTGAGGTGCTATGTAATTTCAGTCCCATTCAGCTATTAATTTAAAATGTTCCTGCAATATTAATTATTGTCATATCTATAAATTAAGGAAAGCTCATACATTTCAAAGGCTCTTTCACCATCGTAATAGGTATTTTTACCTGGTTGAGTTTTGCACTTTTCAGCTTTGATGGTAGTTTAAATTTATCTCTGCAATTATTGGCATCATTCCTTTTCTGATATAATCCACCTTTTTTTACATGTTTTCTTGATTTTATAATCGCATATTCAGGCCCCAATTTCTTCTATCCATTTTTATTTTTATAATTTCAAAGTTGCTCAATTTTGCTTTACAACCAAGTCTTCTGTTCTTTATTCATCGATGAAAACTAACATTTAAAAACCCATAAACAGTATTTACACTGTCTTGACTCTGTACACATTTTTTCATGATGAAAAATATATATGATAGAATTTCATTTTTTCTTTCATGGATCTAGTGTGAGAACCACTAGTTGACTAGAAACTGTTATATTTAGAAATTAATGCCACATGCATTATTAGCTGCTTAAAAACATATCACTTTTGAAATTTGTGTATAGATATTTTATTATGGATTTTTTTCATCTTTAGAGTTGCAAAATGTATTCTTATATGCACTGTATTTGCATTAGAGGTATATACTCAATATGGTTCAAATTTTTAGTGTATCTGTGTTCTATTGTCCTGATTTTTCCACATTTCTTCTTGTAGAAAGGGAAGGAGAAGCACTGACTGTCACAGAGTGCACAAAAATCATCCTTTTGTTGTTATGTTGCTGTTGGTAGTGGTTGCTTGTCTTTTCATTTTCTCCATTGTCGGGAGCTTCAGAAAGCTTGTGTCTGTGGAAGTGGAAGCAAAGGGAGCCTGCAGGGACCTGCTCATTTGCAAGGACTGGAAATGGCTCCAATATTTGGAGCTGTGGTTTCAAGAGCATGGGGCAACCTTTGCGTCCTTTCTTTTCTTACTGGCCTCCTGTCACTAAACCCAGGATATGGCCTTAGCTGCTGAGATGAATGGCAGAACAAATGACTAAAGCTCTCCCTTTCCATTTGGAAGAATGAAACATGGAACTGCAGGGAAACAAAATTTACTGTGGAGATCCAAAAACAGAAAGACTCAGGGAAATTGACCTCACAAAATGTTTATGAATTCCTCAGCTTACTACTGATTTGAAGCAGTCACAAATTAAATATTAAATATTTTCTGTTTAAAAAAACATTGAAAATATGAGCAAAGTAAACCAAAAAAGGCACATAAAGAATATAAATATATACTACTTTAATAAAGTTGAATATAATTACAATGAAAAAATACTAACCAATAACCTTTGATAAATGTTCAGTAAGACTGACAATAAAAACAGAATACAAATATTACTGGTATTAGGAACAAAAAAGGGAATATCAGTAAAGATACTGCAAACATCAAAGGAATAGAGGAGTATTATGAAGAAATCTATACACCCACTTTCAGTAGCATAAATTAAATAGACTAATATTTTGACATGTACAAAATACTGAAACTTACTAAAATATCTCATCTCTGTAGTTATATAATTACTAAGAAACTAAAATTGTTCTAAACATTTTCATGAAAGAAAATTTCAGGACCAAACAGTTAAGGAAGCAATAATACTAATTCTACAAAATGTCTTCCATAAAATAGAAGATGAGAAAATTTTGCAAATCATTTAATGAGGGCAGCATTATTTTTATTCCAAAATCAGAGAAACACAGTACCAAAAAGAAAATAGCAGGTTAATATATCACATGAATATACTTGAAAAATCCCTTAACAAAATAATAAAAATCCAAGCTAATAATACATAATATATAAAATGAATACACCACAACCAAGTGTGTTTTATTCTGAGAATGTAAGTGTGGCTTAATAATTACAAATCAATTAGTTTAATTCACTATATATAATGTGAGTGTAAAGGGAAAAAATCATATCAATTGATACAGAAAAGGTATTTTGCAAAAATATAAATACTATATGATCTTACTTAGAAGTAGCTAGAATAGCTCAGTTAATTACAACATCTATCCAATGTCAAGGTTGCAGGCTCGACCCTGTCAGGGCACATACAAGAACTGATCAATGAATGCATAAATAAGTGAAACAACAAATCAATGTTTCTCCCTCTCTTCCTTCTCTCTTTAAAGTCAATAGTTATTTTTTAATGAAGAAAATATTTTTATTAGTCTGCAATCTATTACTTGAGAAAATCATTTTTGTAATATGATTAGTACAGTGGGTAAAAAAATGCTAGAGGCTAGAAGTTAATTTGAATGACGTAGAAAACATAACACTAACACTAATCTCTCTCTTCCCCTCTTTCTTTCTTTCTCTAATTCCCTCACACACACATATTCACACACGGTAAATAATTTCAAATTATGTAAACATTATTGAAAACAAAGCAACAGAAGGCAAGGAAGATGAGATGTTCAGAGAAAGTTTGGTGTAAGAAGGCATTTAGCCGCAGATATGGACTGTGAGGAGAGTTATGCTTTGTGAATAATTTGGGAAAGCTTTTATGGGACATGGGAGAAACAAACAAAAAAACCTTGGGAAAAAACTCAGGACACTGAAACATGAAATGTTTTTAAGGACCATAATAATACTAACGTAAATGAAATTGTTAATAAAGAATATGAAGGATAGACCCTGGCTGGTGAGGCTCAGTGGACTGAGCGCCAAAAGGTTGCTGATTCAATTCCCAGTCAGGGCACATGCCTGGGTGGTAGGCTAGGTCCCCGGATAGGGGCATACGATAGGCAACCCCATGTTAATGTTTCTCTCCCTCCCTTCCTCCCTCCCTTCCACACTCTAAAAATAAATAAATAAGAACGTTAAAATATAAAATATGAGAGATAGGAGTTTGGGTATAGGGATAGGAGAGGCCAATCATGTTGGGTGTTTGTAAATCTTGATAAAGACTTTAAACATTTTAGCAACAATAGAAGCTATTAAAAGTGCAGTAAAAGAAATGATAAAATATGATACAATATCAATGTCCATATCTATCTGTCTATTTTTTCTGGATGGACAATAGAATGGATCATTATATTAAGATGGAGGCCATTGAAGAAGCCAAAGTCCCAGGATAGATAAAAGGGAGTAGACACTGTCCACCATAGAATGAGTTTAGATGAGAGCAGAGATGTTTCTTTCAATGTATCAGAAGGAAATAAAAGCAAAAAAAAAGGTTTACCAGAAGGAGAATGAATATTAAGTTTTATCAGGAGCATTAATCATGTATGTATATTGGTGATAAATTTTGTAAAATAGCTTATTTTACTGCAATTAGCTAATATTGCTATTTATTTCTGTCAACATCTTCCCCACAGTCACATTCCTCTGGTGTCAGACAGTCAGTGTTGCAATGGCCACAAGCAGTTTTGGTACCCTTATTAAGGGACGGAAAGGCATATTGAGTGTGACATTAGTCCTATGTTTATGTCATTCACATTCATTTCTGGTTTCTAGCAATACTACCAACTGTACTGAATTTGTTACAAAAATGATTTTACTCAACTAATGCATTGTAGAGTAATGGAAATCATTTGTAACATTGACATTTATTCTGAACACAGGATATGCTAGAAAGACATACTTAATTAACCTGAAAAAAATTGAGGAATGTTGAATATTGCTTTATTGAAAGAATATAAGTCTAAGCATGTATAGGAGAAAGACTTAGATGACATAGTATGCAAGAATGAAGTGCATTGAATTATGATAATTAGATTTTTATAAATTCAGTTTAAATAAGTAATTAGGATTTTCCCTCTTAGAATGTAAAGGAAGGAAACAGTAGAGTATAATTTATTAAATTATGTAAATACATGGACACATTACTTAACAGACTATATCAATAACTTATAGGATTGTGCCTGTTATGTCACTTTTTCTTTATAAATAAATATTTGAAAAACTATAGTTATAGCTAAGTTCTTACTTCTAGATTCTCTTCAAAGGAAGTTAATACCTTAAAAGCACTTAATTACTCCTTATAAAATTTCCCCATACTCACCAATCATAGTTATATAGTATAGGATCATAAACTACCAAGAGATGCAGTATGGTGTATCCTTTCTCTGCTTCCAATAAATTACACACTTTTGACTTCTCCAGTAATATTTGAAACAATAAAAGTAAAAGAAAAAAGTAGCCAGTTGCTATTAATCACTATATGTGTAATCTCCTGAAGCTATACAATTCTTTTCTTTTAATGATGGATTGTTGTCTATAGCCAACAAATTAGAACAAGTGTCATCTATATATTTTCTCAAAGACAATAATGACAGAATTATTTTTGTTCTTTGGAAAAAGAAGTGATTGTACATGTTGGTAAAGCAGGATGATGAAGTGGAAACAGAACATAACCCAGATTCATAAGCTCATATTTTCAGTTACTAACTACTTATGCTACTTTGGACAAAATAGTTCATTTTTGTGAACCTCAGTTTACCAATATGTGTAATAATGTGATGTGATTTATATTCTCTAAGTTTGTAGAGAGAATGAAAGTATGGATTATAACTCTACTCTGCTGGAGTTACAAATAATCATTGCATTTTATAAACTTGATTTCAATAAACTATATAAATATTAAGTAAGTTTATTTTTAGAATGTTACTAAGACATAATACCATAAAGTTAACTCTTAACTACTTTAATAAAATAATTCAATTAAACAATATAGTTTTGCTTGTTTGTAAGCAACTAAGATATTTTCATATAAATGTTTTATATATTCATTGGGAATCATTCATGTCCTTCATCCTAGGTATATAGAAGATTCTACAGTATTATACTTACCCTTTTAAGATGTACCGAAGAGGAAGCTGAATGAGTTAACAAGGGAAGCTACCTGCAGTTTTCTAGGTGAGTCATTTAATGACCCTCAATCTATCTGGTAGAGAATTGACAGAATAATAGCAATTTTGGATGCAGCAGTAAAGAAAAGTGAAAAGATAGTTTTATGCATGGTTGGAAATCAACAAAAAATATCCTTCACTCAAGTAAAATGTTTTGACACACTTTTAAATCTTATGAAAGCTTCAGAACCACTTCTGGAATGATGGCACAAACTAGTTCCTAGTTAAAAAATTATAATTTGTAAAAATTATGAATTGCCCCACTTTTTAAATCTCTGAAAATAATATGAATAAAATAGAATAAATTCAGAAACATATATTCAAGTAAATCTATCCAATACTGGTGAGAATAGTGAGAATTAATTGCATTTTAACTGTGACTCTCTCCCTCTACCCACAGCACAGCATGACAAACATTTTTACTCATGTGTGCAGACATGTAAGACTTCCCATCTCCAACCAGCCAGTCAAGGACTACAGTAGTCTCCCCAGGAGGGACTGGCCACCAATTATTTTTATCCACCCCTGCTTTTAATTGCAGAAGCTCTGTCAGATAAGAGCAGATGAGAAGACCTCTCCCCACCTCAGCCATGGCTGCTGAGAGTATGGGAGTTCCAGTGCACTCAATGGAAGGGTTGAGGTGTCATGCATAGAGAGGCAAGCCCAGAATACCATTAGCAACTGCTCTTGCTGAATCCTCTCACTCTTTTTTTTTTTTTTTTTTAAATGAGGTTGCTGGTAGAATTAAACACAGCAATCTTTTATTTTTTTTATTTTATTTCATTATATTTTTAGAAAGAGGGGAGGGGAGAGAGGCAGAGAGAGAGAGAGACATCAATGTATGGTTGCGTTTTACCTGCCTCCAGGCCACAGACCTGACTGGAGACCTGGTTTGCAACCTGGTTATGTGCCCTGGCTGGGGAACCGAACCTGTGACCTTTGGGTTCGCAGGCCGGCACCTTATCCGCTGTGCTACCAGCCAGGGTTGAATCCTCTCACTCTTAAGGAAGGGCATCATTCTAAGAGAAGGGGACCTCTGTACTGATGCCCAGATCTGGAGGGCAGCACAGGGTTGTGGCCCAAGTGGGTGCCTCTGAAGTAATCCCAGAGAGCTGACTTCATTTAAAACAGAATATGAACAAGATCATGATGAAGAACACTTTATAACACAATGAAGATTTTGACTGAACTATAAAAGTGAATAAAGTACCGATATATAGTCTACAACATGGATGAACCTTGAAATGACACGTTAAGCAAAAAAAGTCACCACCGCAGACACCACATATTATACAATTTCACTTATATGGCTTAACTGATGAGTTGTAAACTAATTGTCTTTAGTTTATAACACATGGATTTTTAAAGCAAGAGTTACAAATAGAACATTGTCATAGGATGCCCACTCATCAATTTAATCAGCACCATACCAGCTATATAAAAATGCCATTCACACAAGGTCATCACTCTGCACCAAACTACAAATATGTGTACAATTATACCATCTAAAAGTTGTAAGAAATAATAAAACTGAATAACAACAAAATATCAAGAAAGCATTCTTTTTGTATCTTAATGGTACTTAGACATCTTTCCAAATTAACTGGTATTAAAAAAAAATGTCCAATAAGTTAGATATAAAGTTCAGCGATACTTAACACATAGATTCAGCCCTATGTGAGTTGAATACTTGCAAACAGCATATGCTGATGTATGCCAAAGTCATTCAATTAATTAAGTCACTATATTTGGCTCTTCTTCGGGTGGATTTACTGCTTATTCCAAGCAGGTGTTGATGGATTAGAACATGTTTCCTGTCTTATTCCTGATTAAATTTGGACAAAGAACCTGATAGTTGTCATGTCTTTGTTTTCCATAACTATTTCCTCGAATCAGGAAGCCCCAGACTTCCACATGAGAAAAGTGTGCAGAGCCATCTTGTGTAGATAATACTAAAGTTTGCAAGAGGTATGAGAAAACACATTATTTTAACCATCTTTTACTCAGTCACAGGGCCCATTTAAATTGAATGAGAGCAAAAACTTTGAAAAAGTCTAGTGAATTTAATAAATGTATGCAATTAAAAACAAGTGCTCCCTTTGTCAGCACATATACTAAAATTTGAACGATACAGAGAAGGTTAGCATGGACCCTGTGCAAGGATGACTCACAAATTCGTGAAGCGTTCCATATTTTTTAAAAAATTAAAAAACATAGATGTGGGCATTGGTCAATGTGGCTCAGTTGATTGGGCATTGTCCCACAAAGCAAAAGGTGGCTGGTTTGATTTCGGGTTAGGGCACATGCCTGGGTTGTGGGTTTGGTCCCAGTTGGGGTGTGTATAACAGGTGAACCGATGAATGTTTCTTTTTCTCTCTTCTTTACCCTCTCTCTAAAAAAGTAAAATAAATAAAATCATAAAAATATAAGAATGTGCTGTTCATTTTCCATTATCCCTGTTCTTTTATCCTATTAACAGGACACTATTCTCACGGTCTCCAATTCTCACCCTCAAAATGAATATGGGTGAAGATTATTGCACATCTAATTTTCACTCATGAGTTGGGATTAGGTCTTTTTGTCTGGAGAACATTAACAAAGATAAGTCATATCTCAGATTATCAACAAAAGTAATGAAATTTTGATCAACCCTCTATCTCTTGATAGTATTCAGATTATTGAAATACATTTTGCTTTTGCAAAGGAAAATTATCTCAGAAAGAATTTCTGAGTTAATATTTATATTCCCTACAGATTTTTTCCTTCTTTTTTAACCAAAATAATACCTTATTTAGTAACTGTTCGTTGCTTTGCTTTGTGGGAATCTATAGCATTCCTTTCTTTTGTGGCAAGCATAGAAGTCTACTACTATTTCACTTTTTTTTAAGATTTAATTTTATTATTTTTAGAGTGAGGGGAAGTGAGAGAGGCAGAGAGGCATCAATGTATGGTTGCCTTTTTCACCTGCCTTCAGCTACAGACCTGGCTGGCTTGCAACCTCATTAATGTGCCCTGGCTGGGAATCCAACCAGTGACCTTTGGGTTTGCAGGCCAGTGCCTTATCCACTGTGCTACCAGCCAGGGCTCACCTATTTCTTTTTCTCATATTTCCTCTGAAGAGAGACATATGCAGTAGAACTGTGAATAGAACACATGAGACCAATTGTATTGTGCCCAAAGAAATCTTTCCTTGGTTTCCCTTGCCTCCTGCTGTTTTCTCTCAGTTCATTCCATAAGCAAGGCAAGTGACTATGTGCATCCACATGGTGTCACCAGCTGAGGGCAGCAGGATAAATGACTGGGCTTTGAATTTGGTTAAAATAGTAAAAGTCCTGAAAACAGCCTAAGTGCCCATCAGTAGATGAATTTATAAAAAACACTGTAGTACATTTACACAATGAAATACTACGCAGTAGAAAGAAAGGAGCTCCTACCTTTCATGACAGCATGGTTGGAACTGGAGAATATTATGCTTAGTTAAATAAACCAGGAAGCAAAAGACAAATGTCATATGATCTCACCTAATAATGAACAGAACAACTAGATGAAGAAGCTAGAACCAGAGACATAGTAGCAAGGGACAGACAGAGAGTGACCAGAGGAAACAGGGAGAAAGAGAAAGTGGGAAAGGAAGGGAAAGGTTTAATAAAGGAACATGTATAAATTACCCATTAAAATGGATTACAAGGTGGGGATTGACTGTGGGAGAGGGGACAAAGTGGGTGGGGCAGGGGAGAACAATGTGGGAAATGGGATAACTGTAATACAACAAAAATCAATTAATCAAAAAATATTACTCAGACCAAGCATGGGATTGCCACGGTGGTGGCGTTTACCTCCTCATGGAAGGGAAACTCACTGACAGCAAATGAAAGGGAAGCAGGAAACAGAGTTTTCTCCTTTATTCCTACAGTGGTCGGTGGTGAAGCACTTTTCTGTGGCCTCTTGGAACACATCGTTTGGTAGATAATCCCTGGAGAAACAAGGTGCTACCTCTCTCCACCAGTTGTGAAGCCTTAGTTTGCCTCTCCCCTTTCTTCACCCTAATCTCTGTGTCCCTCACCCTCTCTGCAAATGTTCCACCCAACAAACTCGTTATACCTAAACGATGGCTTTACATCAGCCTTCAGAGAAACTGCATCTGAAACACAAAGGCAGAAAACTTTCTTTCTCATATGAGACAATCCTTTCATGAGGTTGCACTATGGGGTGCATAAGAGAATTACCCACTGTAAGGGCCAGAGAAAGCTTTCACAGAAAGTGAGAGATGGCCCAAGATTTGAAGAAAAATAGGATGTGTATATTTAACATATATGACTGAGTAATAATAAATGATAAACTTAAAACAAGAAAAAATGTAGGCACAAGTATAATTTTATTTTACTCCATTGGCAAGACCAATCTATTTTGTACTTTTCACATTTAAAACAAGAAAAAGAAACAGTAGAAAACATGCCATATAGTGTATGTTATATAGTATATATTAATCATCTATTATATAGACCATGAAATTAGAATGGCCTGGATTCTCCAGTTTGTTAAATTCTCTGAACCTCAGGTTTAGGTTTTGTGATTATAGAAATAAAATTTTTAAATGAAATGATTTTTCAAGGACCAAATTAAATGATGAGATATGTCAGAATATAGCAAATGGTAAGATACTCCAAACATTATTATTTTTTCATTCTCTTATTTGGATGAAAGTTGTCCTCTTATGTGATGACCAAAAAATTATCTCCCATCAGCAATTTTTGCACTTAGGAGTTTTCTCCTTCCTAACTTTCATGGAGTTGTTTCATTCATTCATTCAACAGCAAAACAAACTAATAGAAATTGCTTGCCCTTTTGAAATTTATGTTTGAGAAGATCGATCCTTTCCTACTTCTTTAATCTTCCCCAAACCCCTGGGTTATTTATACCTACCTTAAAATGTGCTAAATTATCATCCATAAACAAAACAAAACAAAACACTCTATGTCTTTTTTCCCCTATTTTAACAATCTAATATAGTTTATTTCAAAGCCAAGTCTGTAAATATTATTTTCATTTTTCTGACCTCTCATTAACTCCTCAACCTGCTATAACAGGGCTTCCCTCTAACCTCTACATTTTAATAAAACTGTTTTCTCCAGTTTACTAATTATTTCTTAGCTTCAAAATATAATGAATCCCTTTTACTTCTTGTCTCACTTGACCTTGCTGCACTATTTAATTTGTGGTCCATTAATTTATTCATGAAAATGTCTTTCTTAGTTTTTCTACTAGTCTTCTTTTTTAAATTATATTTTATTGATTATGTTATTACAGTTGTCCTAATTTTACCCCTTTGCCCCCCTCCACCTAGCATCTTCCACTCCTTCAGGTAATCTGTACATCATTGTTCATATCTACGGGCCATATGTATAAGTTCTTTGGCTACTCTATTTCTGCACTCTACATCCCCATGGCTTTTCTGTAACTACCTACAATATTTGTACTTAATTCCCTCACCTCTTCTTCCATTCCCCACACCTGTCTCCCATCTGGCAACCATCAAAACCTTCTCTATATTCATGATTCTGTCTCTGGTTCTTCTTGTTTACTTAGTTTGATTTTTGGATTCAATCATTGACAAGTATGTATTTATTGCCCTTTTATTGTTTATAGTTTGGATGTTTTTTCCTTAAATAAATCCCTTTAACATTTCATATAATAATGGTTTGGTGATGATGAACTCCTAACATTTTTTCTTGTCTGGGAAGCTCTTCATCTGCCCTTCAATTCTAAACGATAGCTTTGCTGGGTAGAACAATCTTGGCTGTACTTCCCTGCTTTTCACCACTTTGAATATTTCTTGCCAGCCCCTTCTAGCCTGCAAAGTTCCTTTTGAGAAATTAGCTGACAGTTTCATGGGAACTCCTTTCTAGGTAATTGTCTGCTTTTCTCTTGGTGCTTTTAAGATTCTCTCTTTATCTTTAACCTTTGGCATTTTAACTATGATATATCTTAGAGTGGGCCTATTTGCATCCATCTTGTTTGGGACTCTCTGCTTCCTGGATTTACATGGCTATTTCCTTCTTTCTTTGAACATTCAATCTAAATATTGAATTTCAATTTCTTTGACTTTGTCTATTTTGTTAAAAAGGGTGTTCCCACCCCAGGCCCTCTTAACTTTTTCAGTGCTTCTGAAACTCTTTCCTGTCTTTTTTCTTGGTCATCCCTCCACTGCATCTATACTACTCCATGCATATCTCCATCCCTTCACATTCAGCTTTGGAAATTTTTCTCTGTGTATGTTATCACCTCTTCACAATGAGGTTCTGTGAGCAAGAGCAAAATTTTCATCAAGTTAAAATTATTAATTTATAATATAATTTTGAGTCTATCCTAAGCATTCAAGAAATGTGATTTTGAATTTACTCTTAATGAAATGAAATAATTAATGATTGATATTATTCACTCCCATGACATATACCTCCAGTGATAGTCTGGTGACTATCATGTCTTTATATCAGGCTCTTCTCTTAAAGAAGCCTCAATTATTTCATAATAATGAACCCAAAGTTGTATGAATATTTTTGAACATTATTTGAGATGATACGTATGGGCATTGAGGCACATGTTGCATTGTAAGCATTCAATGTGTATTCTTATTATCTATTAGTATTTTAATGTTCCTTCATTCTTCTTAAATAATGTATATTAATATTGTTAAAACTATCTCCTACAGGTACAACTTTGATGTTGAGGGTAGGAGCTTGTGAGTTGGTAGATAGAATTGACCATTTAAATTTCACACTTGGGATTGCTAAATTGAAATAGTTACTTAGATTTTAGCCAGATGTATACAGTTCATAAAGTTGAAAAATATAATTGAATATGGAATCCATTTATAGATGTTTACTTAAAACAAATATACACAGTCTAATGTTGAAAGATTGGATATTTATAATAAATGATTCACCAACATTTTATTTTGGATTCACAAGACATATTATCTACAGCAACATAAAGTGTCATGCAAAAAAAAAAAAAAAGAGAGAGCGAGAGAAACAAATACAAAAAAGGTGTCAGAAGGTTTGAGTTAAATCAACAAAGAATAAGTTAAAACTGACACCCTTTTAAAATACCATTATGAAACAAGAATTCACAACAGGAGTTTGAAATGTCAACTCTAAAGAATGAATTTCTTTGCTCTTGTCAATGTTACAAAAGGCTTAAAATACTGTTTTGAGTACATTCAATCTTTTCATATTTAAAAATATCTCAATGGTTGAAAAAATACTATTATCCTAATTTAAAAGCATATTACACATATATATTGTATGCTCTCATATTATGAGAATAACCCACAGGCATTTTGCATATCTCGGTAGATTTTTGACAGGCATTGTTAATAGCTGAAATAATCTTCTGGGATGTGGGCAACTTCTGAAAACCTTTTCTTTGTAAACAGGAAATATGGAAGGGATATGTTCTTTGCTCCAGTGGACTTAGATATTATTGTGTGAGAATAAAGTTTTGAAACGGCTGTCTCTGTTTTATAAATGTGAGAGGCCAAACCTGGGAATAGGAACCAGCATGCTGAGGACAGCTGAGGGAAGAGTTGGCAGAATCTATTCCTTGATGATATTGTTGAGCTTTCCAGTCAAATAATCCTAAAGTTCTTCTCTTGCAGTCTTTATATTAAAATAATAATTTTGCCTTACTTTAAACATTCTGGTTATGTTTGCTTTACTTGGCCAGAGATATTGTAAATGACACAAACTCCAGGGCATGTCTAAATCTGGATATTCTAACACATTTCTAAGCTGTTGTGTTTGTAATCTAGAAAGCAGTCATCCATAAACTCTCCCCTGAAGGCAGAATCTTACCAGTGCCTGAGGTCTGCACAGAAGATGCTGTGAGACATTAGCCGGCAACCTTAGAGGAGTTGGACGAGTAGAAAAGGCAGTGATTATGAGAGGGCATCCATGATACCTGATTCCATGAAGGTTGTTAAATTTGTTAGCTTGATTCCCTTGGGTTTTGAATTCAGAACTATTACAATCAAAGATGATAATTTGCTTATTTTTAAAATGACAATGTCCTAGTTAGGAAGTACAATTATGAACTGGGTATAACTCCATTCTAAAGAAATCAGTGTCATAATTAGCTATATCAGGCATGGATGTCATGATGTCCTAGGCATATATAAAACATAGCTTAAAATAGATGTATGGCTCCAAGGTAGCCAATGTAACTTCACCTGTGAGAGCTTGATTGCTGCCCTACAATATTTTGAGGACAATAGCTTATTCTACCTTAAAGTTACTGTCATTTTGAATCTCCTTGAAGCATATTTACATATTTGATTTTCCTTTGCTACAATATAGAAATTTAATTACTTTTTTGTGTATTTATGTTGCATAATGTAAGGTTGCTAAATTCACTTATTTCTAGTAGTTGTATATTTGATCCAGGAATAAAAGTTTTTCTCTTGTCTCCTGACAATTTAAGTTGCTAAGGGAAACTTAAAAGAAAATCTTTTTTTTTTTTCCACCTGAGTGCATTATATTTGATATTCAATATAGCTTATATATTGATCAGTTTTTTTGAAGTGTTTTTTAAAATAGTGATTCAACCTATAGATACATTATTTATTTTACCCTCAAGTCCTCAATTACCTCTATCTCCTTTTCTCATCATTCATGTTTTTATTATATATATTTCTAGTTTCTTAGTAAGACAAAATAAATATGAATAGTAACAATTTAGGAATATACTATAATTAAGTATATTTGTTTTATTTTATGTTGGAGTTTTAACTTAAAGAATTATTAAATGTTTCACTTTGAACTAAGTTTAATTTACCTAGTCAGGTATTAAGTTTTAAATTTATCCTCTGGGCTGATAAGAAAGCTATAGAATGTATTTCAGGCAGTTAAACAAAAATGTTATTTAAAAAAATAATTAAACAGTGGTATAGGATTCAAAAAATTTATATGTGACTCTCTTCTTTACCATGAGTACATGAGGTCTTATTTCATTTATAGCATAAAATTGTAATAGGCTCTAGATCATGTCAAATAATTTGTGACATAACCCATCTTTACTAATATAAGACATTAATCTGTAACTTGTAACCTGATACATTCCTGAACATACTCACATTAATTGTTGAAAGTCATAAAACATGATAAATAGTATTTCACAAGTTTTACCTTTTGTTAATCATTTCAGATTTTGCTGAATTTAGAGGTTTTTAAAAATTTATTTCTCCCAATTTATTCTTTTATCAAACACATAAAAATTCAGTACAATTTCCAGTAATTGAGACAATTCACAGGATATTTTCTGCTTTAGCATTTACAATGAGACAGGATTATATTAAAAGTGCTCTATCAGTTTCTAAATCTAGGACACAACATGAAGTTCTCTTCCTTTCACAATCATCCCAGTATTTGCTGGTTTCCTTAAAAGTATAAAGAATATTTTTTAAATTCCTGAATATCTTGTTTTAAAGTATGTAGTTCTACTCTCTCCAGTATGCTAATTTTCCAGCCAGCTACCAAAAGTTACCATGTTTCTCTTCTGTAGGTGGATTCACCCCCTTGTTCTTCATCTTTACATGCAGACACTCCTACCCAGGTTTATGGTCATGAAACAGTAACATGCATAAGATTTTCCTTGGCTTTTCTCTCTTTTATCTTGACTGCATTTCTTTTCTAAATCTAAAAATGCAGTTAGAGGCTAAAAACATTGTTGTTCTGTATCTTTTTTCATTTCTGATTTTTTGTCTCACCTGGCAAGACCAGAAAGTATGTCAAAATAGCTCCAACTCAGTTGCAAATAATTGAGTCTTTCAAAACTCTTCTTTTGGTTCTATATCATGTTAGACATTAAAAGTAGTATAATAATGAACTCCCATATTATGTCTTAATTTTGTTCAAATGATTCTATGTCTAAATTATAGTTTTTATATGGTATGAAGTTGTTGCTATTCTAAATCTCAAGTCCTTGATTTTTTAAAAATCTGGAGTATGTTTCAGAAAAGGTACTTTAACAAATTTTTATTATTGTCTTATATTTGCTAAAATTTTTCTTGATGTATAGAGATAAAGTTTAACTTTATTAAGACTTGTGGCTATTTTGGCAACTTAAGTATAGGAGCATTTCTTTTAGAGATCACATATACACAAATATTTAAATATTTGTAAATGAATCTATATAGGTATGTGTAGCTGGTGTAATTATATGCTAAAGTAGAAACAATAGGTATACAGATAAGCATGTGTACAAAAATATAATAATTTGTCCTATATTGCAAAGTTAACCAACATATTATACAGAAATACAATTTCTCTGTATATCTTCTGAAGTCATGTCTTAAATTATATTCAACATACCAAACATCAAAAAAATTATTTGTGAAGATACAGTTTGGTGCACAATATCTATATGTAACAAATTATTTTAATTTAAATAATTAATGTGAGTTCAACATGTGATTATAATAGATGTATAATTATGTTTGACAATTAATTAAATTTTATATTACAGAATAATACTAAACCTATCTTATTTTGAAAGTTCATTTCACTTTGGCATCACATTTATCAGACAAACTTAAATGTCAATGTTTCACTGTAAATAGAATATATCTTCAAATAATTATATGAAATACAAATTTCTAGGCATAGCAAAAATATAGCTTGTCCTTTTGTCATTTTACATTTTGATTTTCATTTAGTATGTTGTATGAGGTCAGTTGGAAAACTCCAGCCACCATTAATATAATGGCAGGTGCCAGCCAAGGAGAGAGGACTGGAATGTGCATGTGTGAACAATGACAACTTCACTGTACTAGTCAATGGGGGCAATATACATCACTGAATGGGCACGTGTACTGGGTGGCCGTCACATGCAAAATGAAAGAGACATGCAAGTACAGAGACAAATCTGTGCCCCATATTATGTGAATCTTGAACATTCCTCTGCAGAGACTATTCTTATCACTCAGAAGGCCACAGCATACGCAACTGGCGATTGGCAGCTTCATCAGACAATTCACCCGCTCATGCATCACGTGTCCTCTGTAGTGTTTTGGCAAAATAGCAAATCACCCAGGTGACTCAACCCCCCTACAGCCCAGATTTGGTGCCCTGAGATTTCTGACTTTTCCCAAAACTAAAATCATCTTGAAAGGGAAGAGATTTCAGATTGTTGATGAGATTCAGGAAGATACAACAGGACAGCTGATGGCAAATGAGAGAAGTGAGTGAGGTCCCAAGGTGCTGCCTCTGAAGGGGACTGAGGTATCTTTACCCTAGGTTTCTTATATTTTTTATCTTCTTCAATATATGTCTCTATTTTTCATATTACATGGTTGATACCTTCTGGACATACCTTGTATAAGGCAGAGAAATAAATAATAAATAAATAATATACAAAAAACTGTGTACATGTAATACTAATATTTAATAATTGCTTGACTATGTCTTATTTCCTAGAGACAAGTATATAGTTTCCAAAATAATACTTATCAATGTGAATAATAATTCCCAACTGCTCCTTTCAAAAGACTTCAGTTTTTAGCTAAATAATGAGGCTAAAAGTATTGCCTGGGAGATGGCAATAATAGGCATTGTATGAAGAACAGAGGGGATATTAAGTAAGTATTCTGATATTTATAGTTTCAATTAATTTCTTTTCTCTATGTTGTAGTGAAACTCTGTAAATAAACAATATCACTTTAAACATATACACAAATACACACAAAAATAAATAAACATTTCCATCTAGAAACTGGCTTTCAAATTAGTTTTTCACTGAATCAAACATATTCAAATCTGTTTATTTTTTAAATGGTCATAAACCACCTGATTTCTTCTTTTAAACTGACTTTACTAATTTAATTTCTCTGTCCCTTTGAAATTTGAAGATTTTAATTTTTTTAATGATGAAGGAATAGATTAATGATTCCAAGGGAGTTCAGTGAATATATATATATATATAAGAAATAATTTATTATTCAACAATGATAATAATCATGGCCAATGTGCAATGATAAGCACTTAAGTATATATTATACATAATGCATTTTGCATACTAATTTACTATTTTGTTTTTCCAATTCTTCATGGTGTAGTAAAGAACATAATCCTGCAATTTTCTTTTGAGAAAAGCAAATATTTATACATTTATTCACAAGTTATCTCCTTTACAACAACAAAATGTTTCATTCAATAAGCCTATACTAAGTGTTTAAGTATTTTTTCAACAGGTATGTTAACAAATACTTTCTAAATGATTATATATGTTTTATTAAAGTGCAGATATATTCAAATACTATATTTTATCATACTAATTAAAATTAGTTATTTGTATTTTCCTAAGGGTTTTTTTTGTTATTTTTTGTATTACCATTTAGTCCCCTTCTACCTTTTACCCCCCACAATCACCACACTGTTGCCCACACCCATGAATCCTTTTTAATTTTTGCTCAATCCCTCAACTTCCTAACCTCACCCTCCCTTAGATGTCATTCTGCTCTCTACCTGAGTCTGTCTCTGTTTGGTGTTCAGCTTGTTCATTAGATTCCACATATGAGTGAAATTATATGGTACTTGTCTTTCTCTGACTGGCTTATTTCACTTCGCATGATGTTCGCCAGGTCCATTCATAATGTCGCAAATCATAAAATTTTCTCATTTTTTTTTTATGCCCAAGCAGTATTATGTAAATGTTTCATAGTTGTTTTATCCACTCATCTAATGATAGATACTTGGGCTGCTTCCATATCTTGGTGATTGTAAATAACACTGCAATGAACATAGGGGTGCTTATGTTCTTTCAAATTAGTGTTTTGGGTTCCTTCAGATATATTCCCAGAAATGGGATAGCTGGGTTAAAAGGCAGATCCATTTTTAATTATTTAAAAGTATCTCTATACTGCTTTCCACAGTGGCCACACCAATCTGCATTCCCATCAACAGAGCTAAAGGGCTCCCCTTTCTCCACATCCTTCCTGGCATGTATTGTTTGCTGACTTATTTATGATAGCCATTATGCAGGTGTGAGGTTTATCTCATTGTGGTTTTAAATTGCATTTCTCTTATGATTAGTGATGTTGAGCTTGTTTTCATATGCCCACTGGCCATCCGTATGTCCTGTTTCAAGATGTGTCTACTTAGGTGTTTTGGCTATTTTTAATTGAATTGTTTAGTTATTTTTTTGGTGTTAGGTTTTATAAGTTCTTAAAATTTTTGGATATTAACCCCTTATCAGATGTACCAGCAAGTATGTTCTCCTATTCTGTGGGTTGTCTTTTTATTTTGTTGTTTTCCTTTGCTGTGCAAAACCTTTCCAACTTGATGTAGTCCAATATGTTTATTTTTTTCTTTTGTTTCCTTGCCTAGGGAAGTATATCCAATAAAATATTGATATGAGCAATGTCCAAGGTTTTGCTGCCTATGTTTTCTTCTCTGATTGTATGATTTCAGATCTAACATTTAAGTCTTTGATGCATATTCTCTCAAGGTTTTCCTTTTCCTACTTTCAGGGTTTTTTTAGCACTCATAATTTCATGCCATGAAATTATTTATTTACTTTTTATTTATTTTCATTTGATAAACTGTAACTGATACAAGAAACAGTTGCTGCTTTCATTATTGCCATTTATTACCAAGAATAGTTTGAATGTATAACGTGATCTCCAAAACTATAAATAAAATATAATAAAAAAGGACACCAAGTTTTAAACATTTTTTTAATTAAAAAATGTTGTTTTCTACAAATCTCTTGTATGTTTTAACACACATTAAGTTCTGTGTAATAATGTAATTTCTGTGTGAAAGGAGATCATTTATATGTGGTTAACATTTACCGATATATGAAAAAGTTTTACCATATTTTAGAAAGTTTGCATATATGAAAAAGTAAAATAGTATAACACAAAAATTATTTTGTTGCATAAACATCCCAGGCTTTTATAAAACATGGTATTCTAGTTACATATTGATGTGGTGAACAAAATTTTAATTGAATTGCCACAATGTGTATTACAAAGAATGAATGCATTTTCAAAATGATTCAAATCAGTCTTTAATAATCATGGTAAATTGAAAAGAAGCAGCTATTTCTTATCTCTTTCCATCCCACCGAAAACATACTAAAACTAGGAATAGAAACAGAATTACCATGAATTTAGTTAATATTCAATGTTAGAGCATCTAAAATTCATGGACTGCTTCTAGGATCCTCTATTTTTAAATTGTATTTGTTTCTATATTATCTTTCTTAAAGAAAACCCCACTATACCATATAATCTTTCCATGTATCTTCAAATCTATATGCTTTTGAGAATAGAATAAAGATTATTCTTTAAGATAAATCTCTCACAGGCAAATAAAAAATAAAAGAATAGCAATAAAATGTTGAACAATGGAAAACTAATGAATGAGTTTTAACTAAACTTAGTACACCATAAAAAGGGAAAATTTTAATTGGTGGTGATAGGTAATTATTAACTTTATTTATAATACAATATATTAATGCTTCAAGAATTGACAGCATCTGATATCTCTACAAGTATTAATAAGACTAGTATCACAGAATTAGAAAAAAATATTTGAAATTTATTAAAGAATAAGATTTTTGAATCCCCTCCACTATTGCTTTTAGCCCATGACTGACAGTCCCTCAAACTATCCATAGAATGCTAATTTGTTCTCTGAAGATGGATAAATGCCTATTAATCAGGGAAAATTCAGACACTGTTACAAGCAGAGGCACTATATCAAGTGCTGAAATCATAATTATATACTCAAACTGAAAACTTATAGCACATCTCCAACTTCATCCTGTGGTAGACCATCCACAAATCCTCTCCAAGAGTAGTTCCTGGGAAAACTGAACAACCCAAGGGAAAATATCAACTAGAAAATTATCAAACCTGAATTTAAAAGACTAAACCCCAAAAATAATAAGAAACATAGAACCCCCCCAAATTTATATATTTATAAAATATTTTTTGGAATATTTTTAATTTAGTGAAGATATTGATTCTGTGATGAAAAGGAAGATACCATAAAAAAGGCATTCAGAGAAAAACTTAATGGAAATTAAAAACATAATAGGGAAATTTATAAAAATTAAAACTTACTTTACACCCTGGCTGGTGGCTCAGTGGATTGATGCCAGCCTGTGAACCCAAAGGTGGTTGCTTTGATTCCAAGCCAGGGCACATAACCAGGCTGCAAGCCAGGTCTCCAGTCAGGTTCTTAGCTGGAGGTAGGTGAAAGGCAACTATAAATTGATGTTCCTCTCCCTTTCTTCCTCTCTTCCTGCCCTTCTATCTAAAAAATGATGAATACAACTCTTTAAAAAACAAAACAAAACTTATTTTAATGTTTAAATATGAAGTTGAAGAAATAACTTTGAAAGTTAAAAATATGAGGAATGGGATAAAAAAGAGTGATGATTAACCACAGACTGAACATAAATAATGTATAGGTAATTTCTCAAAGTAAAATAGCATACATAATCAATAAATCAATGAAAGCTCATTAGGACTAAAGGACATTTTCTAAATTCATATAGTATACTGAAGCCTTAGCATAGTGCATAAATGCAAACTTTTACTAATGCAGAATGTGAAGAAATGTTAGAATATCAGAGAGAAAATGAACATAGGGATTGGGAAAAGATCAAATAAGAATATTAAGAGTCACAATGACTTCATACTTATTAACAGCCAAATAGAAAGCTAAAAGATAGTAAAGGTAGAATTTAACATTTTGAAGATAATTTATTTCTACTTAAATTTGACATCTATCTAAACTATTAATCACACACCTGAATAAAATAAAAAATATTTTCAAATATGAAATATATCAAAGATCTGTAACTCCTATCATCCTTTTTCAGGAAGAAGGAATATATTAAGAAGATGATGCTTACTGAAAGAAATAAAAAATCTTAGCACAAAACAGGCACATCTTGTGTCCAGGAAGAGAGACTGGTGATATCTAGATAGGTCTACAGACACCAAATATAGAGGAAAAGTTGCCAGATTGAAGTAGATCAAGAACATTAAGAGAAAGTTATTAATAGTCTGAAGGAAATACACACATAAAGAGAATATTTAGCTACTGAAAAAAAGTAAAAAAAAAAACAAAAACAAAAAAGTTGTAACTGAATTATTGGTAAATAGCAAATAAATGTAACTGTAAGACATGTATGAACTTTAAATAAAGAGCATGCAATTATACATAAGTAAGCTTATCTACTATGTGATTATTTTGTGGATAAAATTCATTTACTTTATAATAATGTGAACAATATTGACCTCACCGATATATATATATAGATTGATTGAAAATGGGAGATGGGAGATGGATGTTCATGTGTTGGGGCTTGGTGAAGGAAGGACGTTTTAGTCTTCAGTGTCTATACTGGGAAATCAATAGAAAAGGCCTAAAATATCAGTCAAGCTCATTCCCTGGAAATAGGAAAAGAAATCACAAAGATTCAGCTAACATATTTGAAAACACTTACCTAATGAGAAGATGAGGAAAGGAAATGAACGGGGATTGTTGACTGCATTTTTTCTTAACAAACATTATAAAACTGGTTATCCATTTACATGGGTGTGTAATTTTGATAAATTAAATAATTATAATAATTAAAATCAGAAAGTAACACCACCATCTCTATATAAAACCTTGAATTATGTATTATTTTTCAGAGTAGCTGTGCCACAGGCAATCAACATAGCAATAATCAGGACACTAATTGGAATAAAAAACTAATAAACTTTAACTTGCCTCCAATTCATGTGTGTAATGAAAAAGTGATTATTCAATGAGAAGTGTGGCTGAAAAATCAGACAAAACTGAATATGCTTGTAAATTCTTTGATGATACATGTATATTGTATTTGGCCTGAAGTGGTATTAATAAGACCACTAGAGAAATGCAATGCTTAGAAATTCCTTTAAGTATCAAGTGAATTAACATTTAATCTTTCTTATTTCATCAATTCTCTCCTTTGTTCTTTTCACAAATTAAATCAATTTGTCTCAAATAAAGTTCAATGTAGTTTTATAGAGTGAAGGTTTGTTTTTAGAATATGTGTTTGTCTTGCTCTGTCTTTTGTAATAAATTAGATGGAAATTTTCATTTTACACTTTCTGAAATCAAAGAATGTGTACAAACGCATCTGGGGAGCTACAAGTTGATCAACAATTTTTAAAAAATGCTAAGATTGCTTGTTTGGATGCAAACTGGTTAATATTTCATGGGGCAATAAATTTAAAGGGTTTCTCCTTTTCAACAGAAAGAAGTCATTTGCATCTCTACCAGAAAAACATGCAAAATAAGTTGTGATTTCTTTAATTTAAAGTCCTTTAATCACTTGCATATGGTCATTGAATCATGTTTCTCCTTTTAAAGTGTAAAGGAGCTCAGGCATTGATGCTTCGCATTTCCTTCTGTTCATATGTTTCTACTTCCCATCAGAAAGCCTCGTCATGGCCCTCTTAGACTGAATGCATTACCTGTGTATTGTATTCTGAATTATCTATGCTCTACAGTTAGGGCATACAGAAAAATCTTTTCCAGATTCAATAGCCTTTTTCCCAAAATAAGATGACTCAACAATTTAATTTAATTTTTTTTCTTTTCCATATTTCTGATTTTTCCTTTGGACATCTCTTTTAGTGGAAGAAGGGATGTATATAAGAACATAACCCTGCATTATAGGTAAATATTAAATTTCTGATGTGATTTTAGTCCTGTATCTTTAACATTTGGCATTGTTATTAAGAATTATATATTATTCCCATTTTGTATATGAATATGGAGAAATGAAGTTAAAATAATTAAGAAATTAAATGTAGAAAGGATTTTGAAATGCCTCTAAAACAAAGGTCCTTTTTCCAATAGGCTACACTGATCTTCAAAGAATTCATTGATTCAGATAGTAAATGTGTCATGTAGTTACAGAAGAAATGTCAAATCTTTTTTTTTAAATTTGTTGATTAAGTTTCTGAACTAGGAGATATGTATGCTTTTTAAAAAAGAACAAATCAGTACCTAAATGGCCAAAGTAACAACAAAACCATTAAAAAACATTAAAGTAGGAAATCTTAGAGTTATTACTGACTATTTAATATTGTCTAAATATTGTTTTAATTTTATTAATGCTATTAGAGTCTCTGAGTGGTCCTCTAATTGATAGAATCCTTTCCTCCATTTGTTTTCTGAATAACTGACAAGGCAAATAAATTGCAGGTGAAGCCCCCACATCTGCTGGGGAGAGCATAGCTTAGTGTGAAAACCAAATGGGTTAGCTAAGTGAACTCCAGAGTAAGCAGATATGTCCCATTCCTAGCCATACCTTACTTAGACTACCACCTTGGGTAGACAATCTTCAAGAAGAAAGAAGGTGAGGGTAAACATATGCTAATTGCATGTAAACCAATTCCCACACTTCCAAATTTACCCCTAAATTCTATTTAAATATTCCCAAAGGCGGGTCATGGAAATCTCATATTAGTCTTAAGAAAAGCTACCTTTCATAGGAGGAAATAAAAGCTAGTACAGTATGTTTCCCTTTAACACATTATTTACTAATTGAGGTAATTATAGTTACAGACATCATTTTCTACATTCCATATTCCTTACCAAAAGTGAAAATTGAGGTCTCAGGTAATAGATATAACTAAAGCCAAGGTTTAGTTAAAAAAAAAAAAAAAAATCAAAGGTAAACCAATAAATAAAACCACTTCCCCAAAACATGAAGTATAAAAGCAAAAAAACATACATTAGGATAGTATCCTAGTGTTCCTTAATATGAATTCTTATTCAAGTTAGTTGATTATCCTCCAAACTAAAAATAATAACCATTACATTCCTTTCACACCTGGAACATTGGGTGAACAACTGAAATATATCCTGAAGAACTATGTAAGTAAAGCATTGTAGCATAACATGACACTAAAATGTTGAAGCTGTAAAATTATTTTCTTCAAATATATTGGTGTGGCAACAAAATTCTTAATAAAAATTGGATTAAGAGTTAAAAAAAAGAATTCTTTTGTTACAAAAATACATCCTTTCTTGAAGTATTTTTCTTTACATGAATTGGAGATCGTATTTAGAAATTCATTTTTAAATGAATGGATTTAGAACTGTAAGGAAGTTCTAAAGTAATCTCTACAAAAATATTCAAAATTTTTTAACAAACAAAAGTATATTGAAGAGTTATTGTTACTTTTTTTCACTTTGACATAGGTTCTTTAATTTGATGTTAGTTATTTTATTTCCATTGAGATTCCTTTTACTTCACTTATTTCAAGAAACCTGGGGCTGTTGTAATAATTCTCTCATGACTTTCAATACTTATGTATTAATATGCTTTCTTATTTTGCAGAGAATGATTCAAATTAGATGTAAACTAATTTTATAAGTATTATATTGTAAATATGTCATCAAGAATTCTTGAGGAGGTATTATTTTATCAATAATATCAGCCAAGGGACTTTTCTTTCCATGCTTTAGGTTTAAGGTAGATGCATATACTGATGGGTTGGACAACTGGCTTCCAGCTTTTCATGGACCGCCCTCCATTGGAGATTTCATCTCGCCAGGTATGAGATTTCATGAATTGCACTTGTGCTCCTCAAGGCCAAGAAATTAAAGCTCAAGTTCATCCAATTCACAAAAGCCCTCAACAAAAATGTCACATTTGGGATTCTTAATTTTACTTGACTTTGATAGGTTACTATTTCACTTTTTCATTGTTTTTATTTAAAGAGAATTTAAAAATCTTTTATGTTTTCTTTTTTCTTTTGTTCATTCATTAAGATCATCATTGTAGGTACTCAACTCTTTGCTAGATAGAAACTCCAGATTACAAAAGTTAAAAATAAATATGTATAAAACACATTTTTTCAAGATAACCTATTTTAAAAATTTTTATGCATTCTTACATTATTTTGTTGTATTTTTCCATCACCATTTATCCCCCATACCCTCTTCACACAATTTCTAAATATTATTTTTAGACAACACAGCATATCATTGGTGCTTTAAGTGTAATTAGTCAATGACTATTTTGCATTGCAGTGAAAAGGGAAAACAAAAAGTTCTTTGCCACTTTCAATGTCCTTCCAGAAATAAATATATATATATATATATAGGGCTTACCCTTCCACATCAGGTTTTAAATATTATATGCTGATTGACTATTATTTGGGGGTTTCTAAATTATTTGTACCTTCCCTTTCTCATGTTCTTGGAAAACCATTTCACATTTTGGAAATGGCTTCGTTCACGTCCCTTACTTGGGTGAGTGGAAGACCGGCGAGTGTAGCAGAAGCAGCTTGCCAGCCTCTGTCATGACAGAGGAATGTTCTTTCTTGGAACTTAACTCCAAAGATGTTGTAGGGAAGAGCAAGCTTTCCAGGAAGACATCAAGTGCAAGTGACTGAAGCTTTCAGTCAATGGCTGCAGCTGAGCGCCTAGAAGAAAGCCAGCACCAACTGGGCAGCCAAGCGAGTGAGCTAGTGTATCCCGTCCTCCAAAGGAACCAAGTGGCATCATCCCAGGCTGAGTGGAGCAAAGATGAATTATCCCTACCAAGCTCAGTATGATTTGCAAGACTCTAAACCATTAAGGTTTAAGATGAGTTTAGTTGGCAATAAATGATAGTATCTCTGGTAAATAAAGCCTATGTTCTTTGCCGGGGAATCATCATGTATTAACAAAGAGAATTAACCCCCTAGGAAATTTAGATAGTTGAAACAAATGGGTGTGGGCCTTAGTGTCAGGAGATGAGGTTTCATTAGATATCATTGTCTTTCCTACCATTTTTACCTTAGTCAATCTACTTAATTGTTCCTATTTTCGCTTCTACCACCTGTCAATGAAAAAAATAATATTAAGATTTAACTTACATGGATATGATGGTGATTAATGAAACATGTGAAGATGAACTATCTCAATTGTTGACACATAGATAGTAGTTAATAAATAATAGCTATTATTATGAGTTTACAACCACAAGTATATTCATTACTCTCCCTGTTTTCTCGGTTACATATTTTAAAATTTCTTTAACGCTATGTAGTAATTAACAACTAGTAGTTATTACTAAGCAGAGCAGAGGTATACTGCTTCTTTCAGGATAAATATTATACATTAAAATGTTTTCTATTATTGACCCATTCTTTTCATATTTTCTCTAACTTTCCAACTTTCTACAACAATGTGTCTAGAAAATACTAAATAATTTGGTGCTTCTTTGGTCAAAGAATTTTATATTTATTTCATCTTCTATTGTTAACGTTTTCTTATCACTGAACACTATGTTTCCCACATAAACCATGTCAGAATTTCCCATCAAATAGAACACTGAATGCTTACAAATACATACTCTGACATCCATAGCATTCAATTAAACTATGTTTGGCACATTACCAAAGATAATTATTCTTTTATTATTATCATATATTTCCATTCCTGAAAATAATGTATTTGGTTTTAAGCCTGATATCCAGCTGTCCCTAACTTTCAAAGTCTCTATTATGGAAGGGATTACTGGGAGCCATTTGAGTTTATTTCTATTAGGTGGCAAAAGATGTCAAAACACAGAATTTGTGGTGGCACATTGTTGAGGAACAAACACATCTCGTAATTGGAAATTGACAGCTTAGGCACTGAGTCAAAGGAATCATTACTCACATTCACACTAGGTTCCATTTCCTAAAGCTTGATTAAATCATTTAAATGCCAGGACAATCTTCTCCACAGGTGTGGAAAACCAGATTCTTGCCTGTGGTAGACTTAATTAAGATAACAGCTGGATAGTTACATTTAAAAAGGAGAAATCCAAGACAAGATAGTGCCCTGAATGAAAAAAATAGTGGGGGAGTGGCCCAGTTTGTTCCAATTTTATTCCAACTTTGTTGAGTGGAGATGACATAAAATACATGCTTGCTAAATCTGTAACCAGATTCTGATGGAAAGAAGTTAATCATAACTTCTAAATGGTATACACATTCAGGGTATATTTAAATAAATTGGAACTTGGAGTGTATAGTTTTACTGGTAGCTTCTCAATATTAAGAATCTGTTTCGGCTATTTGTTTTGTTTTTTCTCCTGTAAAACAGGAGAAATTGGAGTCTATCTTAATCCCATTGTTTGACATAGCCATTTCAGAGCAAAGCTTCTTGGACTTTCTGGCAAGAGGGAGGGAAGAATACATTCTATGAATTGTGTTGTGATAGTAAAATTATCACTAGTTTGTAATATTTTTGTGATTTATTTACAATAATACCCTTCCCTTCAGAAAGATATCTGTCTTGACATTTTCTTGAACAGCAGGATATGATAGAGATTTTCTTTCAACTTTTACAAGAAATCTGATCTCTAAGAAATAATTTTAATTTCTTGGTTTGACTATGGAGCTAGCTTTAGTGGTAGACCATTCTTGATCTATACTCTCAATTTGAATCTAACCTTTTCAAACTCCTTCTTTCTATAACATATGGAAACTTCTGACTCTGAGAATTATCTACCTTAGACAAAATCCAAGACAATTAAAGGCATTTTTTTCAAAATTTTCCAAAACTCATCATTTTTTTCTGACTACTTTCTCCCTATAGGTCAGATTTAGGTTCTGAAATGCCTAACAAATGTCTGTTTCTTAGGAAATTGAACAAATCTGCATGGGAATTTCAAATATGCCCTGCTTCAGAATGGGACTTCCATTAGATATGCAAATAACTTGTCTTTTTCTCCTATGAAATAATTGATATAATGTTCATCATATTATGTTTTTATATTTACTATTTTTATTAATAAGTTATTTTTTTATTTTTGTTTTATTTATCATTATGTCTCCAGGACCTAACATATTGAGTGACTATGTTATGAATACATAGTCTGTTCTCAATATCTGTTCAGGAAAAATTTGACAAATTTCTGTCTCTCTAATAGGAAAGATTATTGTAAGGATTTGTTACCATAGGTAGTTAACTAGTTGTTAATAAGAATTAGACACCAAGCTTAATAATCTGGGAAGCAGGAGCCTGCTTGCTTCACCAGGAAGCTACAGGTTCACATTTCAGGGAATCATAGCCTTGCCTGCCAAGAGGACGGACATTCATCCCTCCCCGACTCTGGTACCTGAGAGGCGAGGACTGCATCGCAGAGGCCAGTCAGTCTAGCTAGAGGGTGGACCTTCAAGATCTCACCAAGGCTTGGGAAGTTTATTGGTTCTTTGGAAAAAACACCTGGTCTGTCTGACCCAAACACAAGCTAATGTTATCCCAAAAGAAGTCTCTTTCTTCTCTCTGTCTCTGTCTCCCTGTCTCTGTCTCTCTCTTTCCACACACACACACAATCTATTAGTTCTATTGCTATGAAAACCCTGACTAATGCAATATTTATGTAGGTAAAATAGGAAAAAGAAAGTTTTGTTTAAGTGATAAATGGAAAACTTTCAAATATGAGGTCTGTCAGGAAAAAGTCCAATCTTTGTTAATATAACACGTTTGGTAACATCAATGTAACCTGGCAGCCAAGGAGAAAGGGCTGGAGTGTGCATGTGTGAGCAATGATGACTTCACTGTACTAGTCTGTGGGGACAAGGTTGAGTGAACATGTCTACTGTGTGGCTGTCAAATTGAAAATCATTGAGTGAGTAGAGCAAAGAATCTGCATTAAATGTTACTTAGAGCTTGAACGTTCCACACAGAAGCTACTTGGATGACTCAGAAGGCTGCAGCTACTATAGGCCACTTGGCAGCTTCATCACAGCAACACGCCCACTCATGCGTCACCTCTCACTCCAAGATGTTTGGCAAAACATCAAATTACCCACTTGATTCAGTTCCCTTAGACCCAGATTTGATGCTCTAGGACTTCTGGCTTTTCCCCAAAGGAAAATCACCTTTGAAAGTAAAGAGATTTCAGACCGTCAATGAGATTCAGGAAAATCCGATGGGGCAGCTGATGGCAATTGGAAGAACCATAGAGGGGTGCCAAAGTGCTTATTTTGAAGGGGACTGGGGTGTCATTGTCCTATGTACAATGTTTCTTGTACTCTGCATCTTCTTTAATAGCATCTCATTTTTCATAGTACATGGCTGGATATTTTCTGGACAAAACTTGTGTATTAGACAATTAATGTATGAACATGTATTACATTACAAAACTTCTGTAATACAAGCAAAATGGAAATATTTCTATGAAGAAAACTAAAATTAATTTCTTATGAATTTAAAAATAGCTTCTAAAGGTAGAAAGATTCAGAGACAAAAATGATGATGGCTACGCAATTGTTATGATAATTTATACTGGTGAATAAAAGAGTAATATAGTTATTTTCTAAAGACTCCAATATCACAAAACTTAAAAAAGTGCACATTTGGACTGCTTAACCTCATGTAGAAAACAAATTAAAATGTGTGAAAACGTACATAGGTGCCCCATCCAAAAAATCTAATTGGGAAATAGTAAAACTAAAATGTTGGCACACTTTGTTTATCAGTTAGTACATATTGGTTTAAACATAGTGTCACCTTAAAATGAAAGCATATTCTTAAATTATAACAGTTGGGGTTCCTGTCTGCAATTTACATTTATAAATAAATCATTAATGTTTCATATACTTATGTTTATTTACCCAATGTGTTCCTTCATTTTAAAGCCAGTTCTAATGAAAATTTATTACTTTAGGCCAAAGGTAAATATTTAGCAATGTAGGGAAAATGTTAGTTAAAAGGAGGACATTTGAATTGTTTTCAATAATACAGTTTAATTGTCTTAAGCATATTTTCAAGAGTACAGGGAGAGTTCAAAGTGCCATATAAGTAGTAAAACACAAGTTGTGGGAGGAAAAGACTAGCTAACTGTTTTTTTGTTGTTGTTTTTTGTTTTTGTTTTTTCTCTTTTTCTCAGAGTTCAGCATTCATTCTAAGTCATAAGTTAAAACATAAGGAAATATGGTGTTTTGCTTGGTCATATAGTCAATACATAGGATGCTAAAGCAGAGAAAAGATATCCAAAAACACTTCCCCCAGAAATGACTTGAACTGAAAAAACAAGCACATAAGTAAAAGTCAACCAAATAGGACAAATTGATTTAGAAGGTCTTAGAGACAAATATAGATTTTTAAAACTGATATACTATATATTTAGGCTGAATCCTAAATTAGAGATATGCCAAGGTACTATAATTGAATATGTGGCTAATGCCAGCTACTCTAATACATTATTTTTCTAATACTGATTAAATGTTTTTCAATAATTTCATGGCATTATCCTATATAAATATTAAAAAAATTTAAATCTAGACCTAATTTAGAAGACACATTAGTGGGATTAAAATTACAGTAATAACATCACCTTCATGTAATTACTATTAAGGAGGTCAAATAAATTGGCTCAACAGATATTCTGATTATATTTTAAACAAAGAGTTACTTGTGTAGAACTGACAATGTATTTGAAAAAGCACATGATATGTATATTTTTATTCCAGATTCCTAAACTATCTCCTTTCATTTTCAAGAGTTTGATATCAATGGGATTATATTGCAAAAATTATTAATGACTCTAGCTTTAAATGTTCAAACATATTTTTAGGAATTTTTAATTTATTCTATAAATGTAGTTTTCAGTTCTGCAATTTGAAATACCTTGCAGTTAGTACTGGAAGTCTAAGTATAACCTTTTTGCAATTGAAGTTCAATCCCAGTAGGTGATTAAAAGCATCAATTAGAGATATGTAATTATAAAGTATGTGGCAACATAATTATATCCATGAATTTCTCTTCATGTTTTTAAAATATTGATATCTATTTAATACACCATTATCTAAAAATCTATATAAAATTATTTCCTAAGAATATCTCATTATATCTCTGAAAGTCTCAAAATTGTAGATTGTTCTGTACAAGCATTTTATTTTACTTTTTAAATGATTTTATTTTGATTCTTTCTATTTTTATTTAAATATTTTATTCATTTGTTTAGAGAGAGGGGAAGGGAGGGTGGAAGAAAGGAGAGAAACATCAATATATGGTTGCTGTTCACACCTGCCTCCTGGAGACCTGGCTGGAGACCTGGCGTGCAACCTAGGTACGTGCCCTGACTGACTGGGAATCGAACCAGAGACTCTTGAGTTCACAAGCCAGTGCTCAACCTATTGAGTCACACCAGCCAGATGATTCTTTCTATTTTTAAAAGGTTATTTATACAAAACATAAAATGGTTTTAATATAATTTTAATAAGTGCCTATAGATATTTTTGGAAATAATTTATTATTTTATTTTATTATTGTTAAATATTTTGTTTATTATTTCCAGAGAGAGGGGAAGGGAAGGAGGCAGCAAGGGAGAAAAACATCAGTGTATAGTTGCCTTTCACCTGCCTCCAGCTAAGGAGCTGGCTGGAGACCTGGCTTGCAACCTGGTTATGTGCCCTGGCTGGGAATCAAACCAGCGACCTTTGGGTTCAATGATTGGCATCTTATCCACTGTGCTACCGGCCAAGGCCTAATGTTTTAAATTATTTATTTATATATAAAAGATTATTATTATTTATTATTTCCAGAAAGAGAGGAAGGGAGAGAGGCAGAGAGGGAGAGAGAAATCAATGCATGGAACTGGCTGCAGCCTGGTTATATGCCCTGACTAGGAATCAAACCAGTGACTTTTGGGTTTACAGGCTGGCACCTTATCCACTAAGCCACCAACCAAGGCTTTTTAGAAATGATTTAATTTTAGTTATATATGATAATGGGGCTGAGAATTCAGTAAAAATATTTTTAGTAATAAAAATGTTTAATAATATAGATTTATAGACTTTTTCGGTATTTAGTTTTACAGAACTATCTTTCAGATGAGATCCACTAACATTTTTCATGCCCTTAAAAATGTTAGTGTTCTAATAAAACTAGAATACTTGGATTTATACTATTAAAGACACTTGATAAATGTGACCTCTCATGCCCAAACTATCCATATAAAAACAATTAAAATATGTATAGATTTTTTATTTAGCAAAACTAATGAAATAAATGTGATACAATACTAATATATTTTTAAAAAAGAAGAAATGTAATAAAAATAGACTTTTTTGGGCATCCTCACATTGTTTTGGGGACCAAATAAACTTTGCTGTTTCTTTTGAAAAGTCAATCTTATGTAAGATTTTTCTTATTTTTATTTTTTAAGATTTTATTTATTATTTGCAGAGAGAGGGTAAAGGAGAGAGACAGAGAAGGAGAGAAACAGCAATGTATGGTTGCCTTTCACCTGCTTTCCAGCTAAGGACCTGGCTGGAAACCTGGCTTGCAACCTGGTTATATGCCCTGGCTGGGGAATCAAACCAGCAAACTTTAGGTTCACAGGCCAGCATAAATATATTTTTTAAGATTTTATTTATTATTTTCAGAGAGAGGGGAAGGGAGAGAGGCAGACAGGGAGAGGGAGACATTAATATATGGTTGCCTTTCACCTGCCTCCAGCTACGAACCTGGCTGGAGACCTGGCTTGCAACCTGGTTATGTGCCCTTGATGGGAATCGAATCTGGGACTTTTTGGTTTGCAGGCCAGTACTTTATCTGCTGTGCCATCAGCCAGGGTTCCTTATGTAAGATTATTTTAGACATATTGAAAAATACATGAAAATTAACTATCTTTTATCAATCTTCCCAAAGAATAGTATTTAAATAGGTATCTTTTATTAATGCATATCATTATATACATGAACTACATGCTTACATATGTGTGTATATATATTTATGTTAAAATACACTTCAAAGTATATCAATAGATAAATGCATAACAGAGAAAATAAAATTAAAACCCAAAATAAATTTGGATTTATTAACATTCACATATATTAACAAAAATCCTATATCTTTACAAATGCTGACAAAATATTATAATTTGCTTCATCATTATTTGAACCCCTATTTGTAATTATTTAACATGCCTTATGTTTTAATGATCTGTATTTAAATGAGCATGTTTTAAGTTTGCTGTATAAATGTATTTAAAATATTAGTTTTTCTTGTACATAGAAGTCAGTAAGAATTTTTAAAAATTCAGATACTCATAGATTTAATCCCTTATGATGTAGAATAGCATTAGTCTCTTTCTCTTGAGTTGATACAGACCAGCAATTAATTAGCAGTGACTTAAGACAAGCATTGGCCTACAACACAGAAAATAGAATGTGTTCCCACAGTTGTTTTAGTGATACATATAAACAGGAATCTTCCATTTCTACTTTATGTACTGGTTCATAAATAATAACAATTCTGCATACCCTGGATGGATCTCCTGAAACATATGATAACCCAAAACATGAATAAAAGTAAGGGTCCATTAAAAATGAGGAAGGAGTGCAGATGTTAAATCAGCGTTGATAGTATCTACAATATATATGTGGTCCTACTTGGAACTCTTTTGCGTAGCTTTTTTTTATTTGCTCAATACATTCTTGGAAATTTATCTGGAATCCCTTAGTTAATATCCTATTACAAAATGCACAATAATTTTCCCTCCATGAGGTCACTGACTTTGGCTTGCAATATTGAAATAGAAAACTTGTAGAGTCAGCACACCATCATTAAGCTTTGAACATGCATTCAACATTGAATGCATTCCCAATATCTGAGGTTGTGTGAATAATGTTAGGGTCAGCTTCTTCAGTCTGCTTCCCTTTCCACTATGTTTCAAAATTGATTAACAATTTTTTGTCTCATCATATCATAAATTGCCTTGAAAAGATTGGAGTTGTATTTGGCAAAAAGTTAAATTAGCTCTTTTAGTTAGATTATTGGTGAGATCAAAGTTTCAATTGCATAGTAGATATTTTTTTTTTAAATTTTATTGTTGTTGTATTACATCCATCCCCTTTTTGCTCCCCTCTGTCCACCTCCCCATCCACCCATTCCCCCCAAAGGAATCCCACCTGTTGTCCATGTCCATGGTTCCTTTATACTAGGTTCTTGTATAAGCTGCTCCCCTTCTTTGCCTCTGCCTCCCCCCTTCTCCCTACCATGTTCCCCCTGACCACTGAAGGCCTATTCCTTGTATTCATATACTTGGTTCTGTTTTGCTTGTTGTTAGTTTTGCTCATTATTGTCCCATAATGGGTGAGATCATATGATATTTGTCCTTCACTGACTGGCTTATTTCACTAAGCATAATACTCTCCAGTTCCATCCATGTTGTTGCAAAGGGTACAAGTTCCTTCTTT
>PVIW01001013.1:326120-352429 GCA_004026585.1 Noctilio leporinus | reverse complement strand
TGAACAAAACTAACAACAAGCAAAACAGAACCAAATATATGAACACAAGGAATAGGCCTGCAGTGGTCAGGGGGAAGGGGATTGGGGGGAGCGGGGAGGCAGAGGCAAGAAAGGGGAGCAGCTTAGACAAGAACCTAGTATAAAGGAACCATGGACATGGACAACAGGTGGGATTGACTTTGGGGGGAATGGGTGGGTGGGGAGGGGGACAGAGGGGAGCAAAAAGGGGATGGATGTAATACAACAACAATAAAATTTTTTTTAAATTACATTCACAAAAGCATCATGACTGCTCTTTGACCAAACATGTGGGGACTGTGGGCTAGCCACGCTGACATAAAATGTGTCATCACACCTCCGGTTTATCATCCAGGAAATCAAGTTAACCTTGATTGCCTTGGGTTGCAGGTGAGCTCTTTCTGGTTGGCTATGCCTCCCTGACTTTAGGGGTTCTTATCAGTATGTGGAAAATCAGTCCTGGGTTGGGGGCCTCCAGGGAGATGTCTGTGGGTCCCCAGCCTGCTTACTTTTCTGAATCCTCCTCCTCCAGGAAGTCCTCCTGAAAGCTCCAGCACCCATTGTCACTTCCTCCTCTGCATTCTGCACTCAGCCAACTGCACCCCCACCTGCAAACACTTTACCTGGTTCCTGGATATACTTTGTTTCATTTAAATGGGGGCTGTCGCTTCTGTGGGCATAGCTGTCTCCCATATAAGTAGCTAGTGGAGACAGGGGTGAGCTCCTTCAGGCAGCTTCACCCAACAGCACCCACCAAGGGCTCCTCTAGCCACCGAATCCTTTCAGAGAAAGACTTCACTTTTCTTTCCTTGTAAACATCTCTTTCCACCCCAAGAGGCTGGTCCTTCCCGGACTTGGGGACAACCTTCCATTCATCCGATGATGCTTTCTGCGGTCTTCCAGGTGTCACCTTCATTTTCCCATCTCCTCCCTCCTCGTCGGCACAGACCTGTCTCACCATTCACTTCCCCAGAACCCTGTGGTTTTCTTTTTCCCAGAGGTTAAGTTCAAGGTCATCTCGGGGATCTGCTTTCTCTCTGGATTCAGGTGACCACTGGAGCCCACCTGAACGGCCAAGTATAACCTCAGACAGTTAAAACGTAAGACCCCCCAGTCTGGAATGGGCCCACCTCAAAGACTGGCTGGATTCATCAGCCTGGGAACTGGCAAACTGGCAAAGTTGGTTCAATGAGCTACAGGGGCCCGAGGTTTGTGCCGTGAGGCTGGGGGACCACAGTGCCTTCTAGGTTAGGCGTCACGTGGCTGCTGTCCTACACAGGAGGACGGCTCTCTTTGCAGTCATCTTCTACGCCAACGTGTTTGCATCTTTATGGGCAAAACCCCCACAAATTTACAGGTAACTTCCCAAGCCTGGGCCCCAGCTGAGGGCTAACACAGGTGGGGGGAGCTGGGCACCCTGGATAATTAAGGCAGCTGAGGGTCTCGGGAAGGAGGCCCAGGGAGGCCACACAGCCGTCACGCTGGGGCCGTTTGTACAGCAATTGGGCTGGACACCCGTTGCTCCCAGCCTGGGGCTCTCGTGGGCTTGGACTCCTCACAGCTGCCAGCCTCCATGAGGGGGTCCCAGGGTGGCGTCCCTCCTGCCCCAGAGCAGGGACAGGAGCCAGGACTCCCCATGAAGGTTCCGTGTGGTTCTGCGCGGCCATTCAACTGCCGGCCAGCTGACACCTGAGTCATGTCATGCCCTACTGTCCCTTCCAGGCAGGACAGCATTCTCAGCTCTCTCGCTCACGCTCTGTTTTTAATTTTCACTTGAGGACATGCTTAGACAGGAAGGGAAGGAGGGAGAGAAACATCAACGCGAGAGAAACTCGGATGGGTTGCCTCTCACAGGCGCCCAACCGGGGACGAAACCCACACCCCAGGCATGTGCCCTGACTGGAAATCAGACCAACCGTGTGAGCCACCCCAGCCTGGGCAGTTCTGAGTGCCAGTGCCCTGCAAGGACATGGACTTGTGGCTCGGACCCTGAGCCTGGACTGACAACTGCATACTATTTACATCCTTCCACAGTTTTCGCTCCTCATGTACACATTTCACTTGTTTCTGGGGAAGGAAATGAAAGAAGATACCACCATGAAGAGCCATGGTGGCCACAGCTCACGTGGCCTCTGAGCCACCCACTTACTGAGCACCAGAGACGTAGCCATGAATAGGTGAGACGGGCTGCCCCTTGAGCGTGAAAGTGCTGGAATCCACTCGGTTGGCTTGTGATGGGTGAATCGGTGACACTGGTCAGCTTAGATAAGTGACAGCTGCCCAGAGAGAAGGCTCTGTCTCCCGAAACTCTGCCCTGGGGCCCGGAGTGGTCAGAATGTTCCCGGTAAGCTGGACAAAGATGGAGTAGCAGAATTCATGAAATTTTCCAACTGAATGCATTTGGAGAGGTACCCAAAATAGACTAAGACCAACAAAATGGAACCTGACGTGACGTTCTTTGTGGGGTGCAGAGTGCTCCAAATCCATCTGGACACAGCTCACGGAGTCACACAACACAATTATTTTAACAGCTGAAAAATCAAAGAGGTGCCCTAGCTGGTGGCTCAGTGGATAAGGTGCCGGGCCTGTGAACCCAAAGGTTGCTGGTTCGATTCCCAGCCAGGGCACGAGCTTGGGTTCCAGGCCAGGACCCCCTTTGGGGGCGCTCAAGAGGCAACCGCACTGTGATGTTTCTTTCCCTCTTTTTCTCCCTCCCTTCCCCTCTCTCTAAAACTAAAGTCCTAAAAAATATATTGAAAAAAGAAAAAGAAGACCAAGAAGGGCACTTTGAACCCATTTGCATTAGAATTTCTAATAACTATGTAACCTTTGCGGATATTAGCCCACTAACTATTGCACGAGAAACTTTTCAAAGCAGACCTTGCTGGAGAAACAAGGAAAGTAGACAGACACGCGGTTTCAGAGGTGTGTTTGCCTCTCTGGTCTGGTTCCGCTGTCCCCCTTTTGCCGGCTTTCTTTCGGTGACGTGGGTACCAATTTTAGTTTTTCATTAAATGAGCTGTTGCCTTTGGGGGCCACATCTGTTTGCATTATTTTATTGGCAGTTTCTCTGGCACGACAGGACACTCACCTAACCTTTCGGTCGGTTAGAGTTTACATTTCACCAGTTCCGGCTCTGCCCTGCCCTTTGTGTAATGAATTTGGGGGAAAGAGTCTATTTACCCAGGTATCTACCATTTCTGCTGCTCTGACTTCATCCACAGAAGCTGGCCACGTTATCAACAGCAGAAGAACTTTAATTTCAAAAAGAGAAATAATGTAGGAAATGGTTTCCAATCACAGTGTAATGAAACTAGACATTGATAAGAGCACAAAACCAAAAAGGCCTCACCTGAAAATTTCACAACTCCCTGCCGATGAACTTTGTTGTCGGAGGGTGCTTCAAAGTAAAATGAAAGGATTAAATTATAGAATTTCTGGGAAACAATTAGAAGGAAAATGCCCGGGAGACTTTTTTGGAAAACAAATAAAGCAGGCTCATACGCTTAAATATTTCCATCAGTAGAAAATTAAATTAGCCCTGGCTCAGTGGATTGAGCACCAGCCTGTGAACTAGAGGGTTGCCGGTTCGATGCCCAGTCAGGGCACATGCCTGGGTTTCGGTCTAGGTTTCCATTTGGGGTCGAGAGAGAAAACCACACACTGATGTTTCTCTCCCCTCTCCCTCTCTCTCTCACTTCCCTTCTCTCTAAAAATAATTTTTAAAAATATTTATAAGCCCTGGCTGGTGGTACAGTGGATAAGGCGCCGGCCTGTGAACCCAAAGGTTGCTGGTTCAATTCCCAGCCAGGGCACATAACCAGGTTGCAAGCCAGGTCTCCGGCCAGGTCTGTAGCTGGAGGCAGTTGAAAGGCAACCATACATGGATGTTTCTCTCCCTCTCTGCCTCTCTCCCTTCCCCTCTCTCTGGGAATAATAAATAAAATCTTTTTTTAAAAAATAAAATTAAATTAAAAATATGTATTAAAAATAATTCATTATCTTGCCCAAAAAGTTGGAACAGGAATAGAATAGGCTGCAGTAAAGCAGGGGGAAAAAAACCAATAGAGATAAAAGAAAAATGTTCCAAGCTAGAGTAACGCTGGAATTACGAATTAAGTCACACAGGGGGTCACCTCCTGGTGCCAGCAAACGCGAGAAAATGCAGACACAAGAAATGACCGGGCGCCACGCTGGTTGCTTCCCACGTACTGTTGCGATGTCTCGTCCTAGGACCCCATGATGGCAACTGCTGGTGTTCCTGTTACATAGAAACAGCAAATTTCTCTCCGCCGCACCCACTGAGACGCGGGGCCCCAGGCGGACTTGGACGCGAGCTGGTCCCGCAGCGCAGTGACAGGTGGAGCGGGGCTCGCGCATGCACCTGGCTGTGACACTTCTCTCTCCATCCTCACGATGCTGATGACCTGGGCGTGGGACAGGGCGGGGACCGTGGTACCTGGTCTCTGTCACTGGGGGAAACCAGAGCAGCATCCGCACTCTCCGGGGCTGCACCCCGTTAATCTACCTGTCTGCAAACAGTAGCTTCCTTCACCCTTAGACCCAGGTGAGGGCGTGGCCTATTCTTGGAGGGCGTGGTCTAATAGAGGGGTGTGGCCTAATGTCAGGGCGTGGTCTATTTTCAGAGGGCGTGGCCCAATAGTGGGGTGGTTTGTCCCCCGAGGGCGTGGTCTACTGTGGGGCGTGGTCTATTCTATGAGGGCGTGGCCTGTTATCAGGGGCATGGCCTATCCTTGGCCCTCTCTTCCCACGGCGGCTGCGTACACTCAGCTATTCATAGCCAGCCACCCAGCAAAGGGATGCTGGACCGTGTCGGTCAACAGAGTTGGAAACGCTGGTCTCCATTTGGAAAATGAAACTGATAACGACTTCCCACTGTGCCCCCACATCACTTCCAGGTGGATTCCAGCGAAACGTAAAATATAAACGACAGAGGTTCGGTTCCCGTAGAGGAACATAGGGTATCATCTTGGAGGGAGGGGAAGTATAGGATAAGGGGTTACAGATCAATACACAGATAACCCCAAAGGAAAATGGGCAAGTAGGAACCAGAAGAACACGTATAGTGAACCCTGTTGCCCTGGCAGGAGTTCTGCACCCTGAAAGTCATGGGTTCGATCCCTGGTCAGGGCCCATACCTAGGTTGTGGGTTCAATCCCCATGTGGGAACGTACAGGAGGCAACCGGTGGATGTTTCTCACATCAATGTCTGCCTCTTCATCTCTCTCTCCCTCTTTCTCTCTTTCTGGAATCAATGAATTACACAAGCACCTCTGCCCCACCAATTGGTCGGACCCAAACCTCCACATCCCATACTTCCTGCAGACTGAGTCTTTGGGTGCCAATTACAAAACCAACCCAGCTTTCCACCCCCACCGGCAGCCTCCGACCCCGGCCTGGTGCCCACACCTGCAGCTCGGCCCATACGGGAGCTTTCTAATTGCTCTCTCTGTTCCCAAGCCTGTCCCGGGCTTCCCGTGGTAGCCCCAGCCCTGCAGATGGCTTTAAAATATAAATCAGATTATATCATTTCCTAGTACCAACCACTCCTTGTGCTTCTGCTGTGGGCCCTGTCACCCACACCTCAGGAGTCGTGAGAGAGGGGCCCATGGACGTCAGGGGGGTGAAGATTAGTGCCCACCAGGACCCTGCTCAGCTCCAAAGGCTCAGGCAGGGCCACCCCATGGGCAGCCATCAGCTCCCAGAAGCTTTGCTGACCACGACCAGCGAGGTGACAACCTCGGGCCTCTGCTTCCCCCCCAAAACTGGTACCCCATGGCCCCTGAGGTCTGCAGTGCTGCTCCTAGGACTCATCAGACCCGGCTCTAGTTACTACGGCAACAAGGTTGCTATGGGGACGCTGTGCTTGAAGCAGTTAGACGTCATCGCTGGGGGGGACAGGCCCCCCCTGCACATACGCTCTTGTGAAATTAGGGCTTATCTGCAGATGGGGGGATGGGGAAGGTGGGCTGGGGGGGCCTTCCCTGTTGTCCCCACATCTGTCAGAGCCCAGTCCTCTGGTCTGTGCGCACGGCTGGGCCATCCTACCTTCAGAAGATTGTAAACCAGTCAATCAGATGACATTTGAGATATCTTTGACGGTCTCCAGCTGACCCAGGGGGATGGCTCTGTTCTGGACTGGGAACAGAAAGCCCCTTGGGCTGGTGTCCACCTGCCCCTGATGGGCGGGGGATGGGGAGCAGATTCACCTCCAGGGCCTCTGGGCAGCAGGGGGGTCCCGGGGGGGCCCAGGGGGGGGCCCACCCCTTCCCAAATGAGTCACGTCAGCCTTTTCCTAAGCCCCGAGGGGAAACTTCATGGGTAGACTTGAATTTGTGACTTCTCCCCCCATAACCTTTTCTTTAGTCTCTGAGGAGCTGCTGTGGCCCCCCTTTCTAGCCAACAACCTCCTGGCTTTCATCCTAGCGGGGCTGTTGCCCTGGGGGACAGAAGGCTGGGGGTGGGGCCCCCAGCACAGCCGGGCCCCAGTCCTGGGGCGCTGGGACACCATGCAGTGAAGTCGGGGACCAGGCACTGAACACACACACACACCACCAGAGGTCACTGCTAAGAGCCAGCCGGCAGGCAGGCCTTTGGTGCGTTTCTGGCTGGAATTTTACTGTCTCCCTGGTGAGTTCTCGGGAAAGAAACAAAAGCAACGGGTTAAGCGTGCTTTCAGATCCTTACCCTTGGGACTCCTGCTCATCCCCTCTCTCGGGGGCTTGGGCCTTCTGGCCAGGATTCCACTTGGGTGCATCTGGACATCTGATGTCACACATTTCCAAGGTCAGAGCATCACTGGCAGGCCAGGCCTGCCACACGTGGATGGTGGGGATGTGCCCTGTGATTAAGCACCTGTAAGCCAACGCTGGGCTACCCCGTCCTAGGGGTCCATGTTGACCTGGTATTTAAGTCCCATCCATGGTCACCTCTTTTTAGCGCTGGTCCTCAATTCCCACCTGCAGCAACAGCCCGGCAGAGGGGGGCTGACTGGGAGAGCATCCTCCCAGCCTCATTGCCTGGTGTCCTTGGGCCTTAGTGTCCTGTGGGGTTCCAAGGTCCCTTTATTCCTGACACGTGATGGTTCCATTGTTCCTAGTGAGGAGGATAGTATGGCCTCTGGCTGGTGAATGGGGAAGATCTATACAATTAAATGGTTTTGGCATTTGGATGGACTAAAATGAAAAAGATTTGGCCCTGACTGAGCATCTCAGTTGCTGGGAGCATCATCTCGTGCACGGAAAGGTTGGGGGTTCGATCCCTAGCCAGGGCACGTACCTAGATTGTAGGTTTAGTCCCTGGTCGGGGGCACATACGGGGACCTCTCTCCCCCTTTCCCTCCCCCTCTCCTCTCCACTCTCGGTGGAATCAGTAACTATTCCTGGGGTGAGACTTTAAGGACAAATTTAAAAGTTTGCACTGAGTTCAGCCAGCACTGCATGGAAGCACATTTCTGGGGAAAGCCCTGAAAACAATTAGCCTTGAAATGGGGCCCAGGAGTGTGGGGGCCTTGTCAGACCCCCAGAAGTGTGGGTGGGACAGAAGCAGGTGACAGGAGGCCACTCTGGGCCTGACCGGGAGCTGGAGCCCCAGCGTCTCCTGCACCAGACTGGACTTTACCCCACCTCCGCTTGCAGATGTTTTCAGCTTGCAGATGGCGGGCAGGTCAGGGGGCTTAGTGAGCCCGTTCCTCACAAGGCGCAGAAACGTATCTGTGCTCCCCTCCTTCATGCCCCCCTCACCCCCGTTCTGTTTCTCTGCAGAGCCTGGCTGACGCAGAGGCCCCAGGGGAGCTGGGCTGCACTCCCCCTACTCCCCGCCTCCTTGGTCTAAGCTCTCAGCGGGCACAGCCTGTCCCTGGCTCTGCCAAAGATGTGACAGTGACATCTCCTGGCCACCAAAGGACTGAGCCGCATGAGCTCGGGGTTCTCGGATTGCGGGACGGTGTGCAGGGGTCTGACGTAACCAGGCCGCTCACGCAGTGCTGGACCTTCAGCAGCTCTGTGTGTGTGTGTGTGTGTGTGTGTGTGTGTGTGTGTGTACAGGGCTCAGGCTGCACAGAGCCCCGTGCATGACAGGGCCAGGCGCTCAGGGCCCGGGGGTCTGCGGAGCTGCCGTGGGGAGGGAGGTCAAATCTCCACTCACTTCAGCCTGACGAGCAGATTCGCAAACATGTCCACGCAGCTGTTTGTCATAGACACTTACCTTAAAATATAAATGGTTGATTCTTCTTATTTTTTTAAACATCAAGTCTTAATTTGTTGGCTCCAGAGAGAGGAGAAGGGAGAAGGATAGATACTCATTGAGGCATCGTGGCTTGATTTTTTGATGAGCCCTGACCGGGGATCGAACCCACAACCTTGGCACATTGGGACGATGCTCTAACCGACTGAGCTACCTGGCCAGAGCGATTGTTGTTATTTTTAAGCTAATTCATACATATCTGTAAATATTTGGGTGTTTATTTTCTGATACAGTGAGTTTCTTATTGGTGATTTCTCACATGGTAACTAGAGGTCAAGCGAGTGCCCTGAGGGTCCCCAGTGACGGCTGAGCATGTGGGAAGGTCCTGAGACCAAGTGTTTGGGTCCTGAGCAGGCTCGGGACCCCCACTCTGCGGCCCTGCTGCCAAGCAGTGTCCTGTGTTCCCGTCACTGGGGCCTCTCAGCTGAGGGACAGAACAGCAAACACCAGCTTCCCGTTTTCCAGATGCTGTTCCAAGCTCTTTGCAAACATGAACTCCCTGGATCCCTGTCCAACGCGTGAGGCTAGCACAGCAGCCATTCCATTTTTGGAGAAGCACAGAGAGGGTGAGATCCTTGCCCGTGGTCACACAGCTGGGAAAGGGTGGTGTTGGGATCCAGTCCAGGCCATCGAGCTCCAGGGTCCCAACTGTAGGCCACTGGGCTGGCGACTACACACGTCTTCACAGCAGTCTCTGGTGTTTGGCTCAGTGGTGTTCAGATGGGATGGCACTGCCTCCAAATGTACGGAGTGTGAGTGTGTGTGTGTGAGAATAAGTGTGTGAGAGTGTGTGAGGGTGTGTGAGTGTGTATGGCTCAGGCTGCCACAGTAAATACCACAGACCAGGCAGCTTAAACAACAGACATCAGCTTCCTTACAATTCTGGGGGGCTGAGCATCCTGGTGGGCCAGCCCAGTGCCCAGGACGGGACAGAGGGTGTCGTGGTCAGCAGCCTGGAGCAAGGTCAGTTACTGGACCAGCGACGAATGGCCTGGAGTCTTCTTGACCTCCAGGGTGGAGAGGACCAGCTACCTTAGCAGGGGGCTAACGGGGCTCCCAGGGGGTGGGTTTCTAGCATGGGGGGCTGACAGATGACATGTCACTCCATGGATCTGACTCCAAGGTTACTGAGGAAGATGCCCATTTGGCAGAGGGCCTGACCTCCATTTGGGGAAATAAGGAAAGAAGTGGAAGACATCATTTCAGACCTGATAGAGCACAATCTATTGGGGAAACTGAAATATACACCTATGAAGCACCTAAAGAGAGCTAGAAAGGGATGTACCCATGATGCAGGAGAACGTGCTCCAGGGGCTAAGGGAAAGGATAACCAATTCAGCTCAGAGATAGGAGAGCAATCCTGGAAGCCTTCCTGTAGGCGGTGAGTCTCAAGCCAGGTTTTCCAGAATGTGGAGTGGTGACCAGGAGAACATTCCATAGGGTAAGAAGAAGGCCCTAGGTGGTAGCCAACATCAAAAGTTGGATTCAGAAGTTTGGCTTTAAGAGAAAACACTGAGAGGTAGGTGAGGAGCGGGGCCCTTCCACAGTGGAAAAGCTCTTAGGAAAAGAAACTTTTCCAGGAAGTTCCTTCCTATTGAGATGTTTACCTGGCACCAGCGGCCAAGGTCAGTGTGTTTAATTAGGGTGATGATTTCCGGCTGCCTGGAGGTGCCAGGGAAACGTCAGCCCAGCCCCCTGCAGCCCTCACAGGGGCCTCGCTCACCTTGGGCCCGGAGGCCAGTTCCACCCTCCTGCGCTGCCTGATTAGTAAAGGTAATTAAGCAGTGGGGCTGGGGCTCTGGGCTACACGGATTTCAGATGTTGCCAACCCGCGGAAATGAGCCTGAAAGATGCCCATGAATAAACATCACCTGAGGACCTCATCCCACCTCCGGTGGAATGTTCCAGAAGTCGGAGAAGCGTGCCTTTCCGGGGAGGGTCCGCTGGGGGCCTCCCTGGGCCACCTGGGTGCTCATGCCGCACTCGGAAAATATCTCCTTGCTGCCCCCTGAGCCCTCACCTCTGTCCAAAAGGCAGACCTGTGGCCTCTCTGCAGCGATAAGCCTAAGTCTCACCCTGTATCTGGTGATGGCTTTTCTGAAAAACAAGCCCCTGGCTGAGGTGGCTCAGTGGACTGAGCGCCGGCCTGAGAACCAAAGGGTCGCCAGTTCGATTCCCAGCCAGGGCACAGGCCTGGGCAGCTGGCCAGGTCCCCAGTTGGGGGCTCACAAGGGGCAACCACACATGGATCTTTCTCTCCCACCCCTTCCCTCTTCCTAAAAATAAATAAATAACAATAGGAAGTAAAGGAGTGCCACGCATTTCCTGTTTTCCTTTAAGATTCCCAACGCAGAAGGACCCGACATGTTTACAGGCCACCGCGCAGGGCCGATGCACAGAATCCTCCCACCGAAGGGCCGCAGGGGTAGGGGTGGCATTTCAGAGGGAGTCCTTCCCCAGCAGCGACCCTCTGTGCCGGGGAGAAGGACCCGTCGTGTGGCTACAGGGGCTGGAAAGGGCCCCTGGGAGACCACGCAGCCTGATGCAGGAGCTGCTGGGTGTCCTGCGGCCACCGGGGCCACAGGAGGGAGAAGGTGCGAGGCTTCCAAAGCAGGTGCTTCTCACCGAATGCTTCTTGGGGACAGGGCTCTCAGACTGTCGTTGAGGGTGACAACTGGCCCCTCAGGTGGTGGGTGCTGCACCTGGCAGGCCAGCTGACCGGGCCCATTGTGGACGCCAGTGCCGGCTGGACACTGCCCAGATCCCTCTGGAGGGGACCGGTTTTTCGGGCTCTCACAACCGGTCCTGGGACGCCCCCCTGTGGCGTCTGGTGGCTTAGCAGAGGAAGCAGGTCTGCCCAGGTGCCAGGGAAGCCAAACAAAGATGCAGAGGGGAGCAGACACAGACAGACAGACAGACAGACAGACAGGGGCAGGGAGGAAAAGAGAGAGAGTCCGAGACAGAGACAGAGAGAGACGGAGAGACAGTGATGCAGAAAAAGGATCAGAGAGACGAAGACAGAAAGGGACAGACAGGAGGATAGGGGCAGAGGAAAAAGGGGGTGCCCGTGGGCAGGCTGGGGCCGATGGGGGTTCGCTGTGGGTTCTGGGCTCCCCGGGATGCTGGCGACTGGGGACCGGATGCAGTTGTCCGGCCTCTGGGCACCGGGGAAGCTCAGAGGTGACTCTCAGGGGGGGTTTGGGTTCTCTCTGGAATCAACCATGAAGCGGGCTCTCCACCTGCGGGAGCCCCGTGCAGGCCCCAGGCTGGGCTCTGCCACTCACACTGGCCCAGCCGGCCAGCGAGCACCCCTGGGACCCAGGTAGGGGCCTGGGAAGGGGTCAAAGGTGCAAACTTCCGCTTACGAGACTCAGAGGTCCTGGGAATGTGTGTACAGCCCGGCCGGGCGACAACACTGAGCAGCAGCTTTGAAAGAGGCCAAGAGAGTCCATCTGAAAAGCTCTCATCTCAGGGAACTCTGTAGCTGCGGGTGGTGATGTTAAGTCCATTGACTGGGGGGTCTTTTCATAAAATGTGCCAGCATTTAACCATTAGGTGGAGCACCTAAAACTAATGCCATGTGATATGTCCGTTGTATCTCCATTTTTAAATTAAATGAATAAACCCCAGCTGGTGTGGCTCAGTGGTTTGGCACTGGCCTGTGAACCCAAATAAATCCAGAGGTCACTGGTTCGATTCCCAGCCAGGGCACGAAACCAGGTTGCAAGCCAGGTCTCCAGCCAGGTCCGTAGCTGAAAGGCAACCACACATGGATGCTTCTCACCTTTTCTTCCTCCCTCCCTGCCCTTCTCTCTGAAAATAATGAAGACAACATTTTTTAAATAAAATTTAAATTAAATGAGTAATCATAAAAGTAGATGAGCATCCACCATCAATCAGGTGAACTACTGGTTTTCTCTGGATGATGAAGTTGGGCTGGATCACGGGGCTGGGGCTGAAGCAGGGGCTGAGTTTCTGATCCTGCACTGATGAGAAAGCAGAGAGAAACCTAAAGAATTAGCCATCTGGTCGATGGTTCAGTTCCCAGCCAGGGCACGTAACCAGGTCTCCAGCCAGGTCCGTAGCTGGAGGCAGGTGAAAGGCAACCATACACGGGTGTCTCTCTCCCTCTCTTCCTCCCTCCCCGCCCTCCTCTCTAAAAATAATGAATAAAATATTTTTTTAAAAAAAGAAAAGAAAGAAAGCCTGCTTTAAAAAAAAATAAAAAAGAATTGGGCGCCTGGCCACTGCTGCCCTAAACCATGGGCCACACGAGGTCCTGCCCCAGTTCCCATCTCCCCCGAATCCGCCTGGATTTGGACATGGGTGTGACATCCAACCAAATGGTCAGAGTAAGGTCAGCCCTGCCCCCCGTGCTGCCCGCCTGTCCTTCAGACACAGAGGAAATACCTCGCTGGGTCAGCACCGTTTCCCATTCTGACCTTGTTCTATTACATAACTACACACCAGTCGCACACCTTTTTCCCCGGCAAGATGGGACGCAGCGTGCGGCAGCTTCCTGGGTCGGAAGGAGAGTCGTTTTCCCTCGAGACCCAACCCCAGGGAGAGGTTGGGGTCAAGGGGGGCTTCTGCATGTGACAACATGCTTCTCGGCTGCTAGAACAGGCTGAGGGCGGGGTTTATTGACGTGGGAAATACTGCGAATCTTAAGTCAAACGGGTTAGAGAAAAACGATGTCCGCGGACCAAGAAAACACGGGGAATCTGTAACGATATTTGCGTAAGAGGCGGGGCTTCCTGAGTGGGGTCGGTGGCTTAGGGGGTCGATGAATGGCTAATCCCGCCCCCTAACCCTCGCTATCAAAACGGCAGGGAGGGTTTTGTGCAACGTTATGAATTACCACACGCCCTTGTTTCTGCTTTTAACACCCACCTGAGAACGTGTTTACGGACAGAGAGGGAAACATCAATGGGAGAGGGAAACCATACTCGCCCTGGCAGGGACTCGAACCCACCACCTTCGGGTGCCCCACGATGATGCCCCGACCTACTGAGCCACCCGGCCAGCACCACCCTTGTTTCTTAAATTGGTTCCGTATTAACCTCAATCCGAGGTTCTCGAATTCATGCCATCCGTTTCCCAAGTCAGCATTGTCCCCGGCGAGGCAGAGGTGACAGGGAATGCAGACACACCCCGACTCAGCTTCTGGGGTGTCCTCTGCTCTGCTTTGCCGTGCGTCCGCCCCGCCCACTGGCCGTGGTTCTGTCCATAGGCTGGCGGCTCTTAAACACCACCGTTCACGAGAATCCCCCGGGAAGATGGTAAAACCAGCAGCTTCCCCGGCAGAAATGGGTGTTGCCTCCTCCCTTCACCGCAGAACAGACAAACAAAATTGGAGGGGGCCTAAAAAAATTGGGGGAGTCCTAGAAGCAGAGGTTGTAAACGTTTACTGTAGCACCTTCAGTTCGCTGTGACAGGCGCCTTCTTCCACGTGACCACCCACCCAGCTGACAGGTGAGCAGTGACACTCCCGTTCTGACACTGAACGTGACTTTTTAAAAATTGGTTTATTCTAGTCCTGGCTGGTAGCACAGTGGTTAAGGCGCCAGCCTGCGAACCCAAAGGTCGCAGGTTCGATTCCCAGCCAGGGCACATAACCAGGTGGCAAACCAGGTCTCCAGCCAGGTCTGTGGCTGGAGGCAGGTGAAAGGCAACCATACACTGATGTCTCTCTCCCTCTCTGCCTCTCTCCCTTCCCCTCTTTCTAAAAAATAATGAAATAAAATCTTAAAATAAAATGAATTGGTTTATTCTGGATGCATTACAATTGTTTCATTTTCCCCTATTGCTCCCCGCTATTGCACACCCCCCAGTCAGTCCCCAACACCTTGTCCATGTCCACGGGTCCTACACACCAGCTCCTCGTCTGAACCCCACCCCTGCTGTCCCCTCTTCTTCCTCCTCCTCTCTGGTCACCGTCATTCTGCTCCTTTTTTGTTTCCACGTCTCCGGTTCCATCCATCCTGCTTGTCTGCCTGTTTTGTTCCCTTGTCTCCTGTATTAGGTGAGATCGGAGAGTAGCTTTTAAAGGACATCCCGGACAACTTAGGTGAGCAGAGGGGATCAAGCCACCCTCAGACGCGTGAGGGTCTGAATTACCGTAATGCTGGTGCAGGCCCAGTGCCAGGAGACCCCCTCGTCGAACTAGTCCCTGATGTGGGGCCCAGAGACGTGGCCAGTGGCCTTGCGGGAGGGACTTTGCTGTCAGCACGAGTGACCCCTACTAAGCCTTCTAATCCGTCAGCAAACACGTCGCCGACCTTCAGCAGGTGGTGGAAAGAGGACTTTCTCCCGGCGGCTTCCGACTGCCCACTGGTCACCCTGCGTGTGTTGGTTTCCGCCGCTGGAACTGCCCAAGAATGTCCCCGCTGGCCACGCTCGGGGACCGAGTCCTCAATAATACGAGGTTTGTCCCAAAAGCATTGAGCCCATGTCAATATGAATAAAACAGCTTGCTTGGGCGAAACTGTGGGGACAGACCTTGTACTGATGCTCTTCCCAGGGACAAGAGAGTGGGAACTGTCAGCCAGGACCCCGTGGGCGGGGAAGCGGGCTGGTCTCTGGCCGCAGGACAGAGCCCCGGACCTGGGACCAAGCCTGAACCGCACTGAGGCCTCCAGAGGCGGGGCTGTGTGTCGGGAGGGGCTCCTGGAAGGATGGGGCGGTGTTACCTGTGTAATACACAGGTCATTAGAAGGGAGCCCAGCCCAGTCATGAGGCCGGGAGAGGCGGGTGCTGGGCAGACTGGTTTCTCAGCCTCCGTGACCTCTCGGCCTGCAGCCACGGGCCTCTACCCGCACCAGGTGCTCTGCTCTTCCTCACCCCAGAAACGTGCACGAAACCAAAGGCAGGGCCACTGCGTTCCGGCCAGCGGCCTAGGTTACTTCCTGCTCCAGGTCAGACTGGCCCAGAAACAGTTCCATAGGTGATACACACAGCCTCCCTTAACCAGCCCAAGATGATCACCACGAAGCGTTCCACGTGGCCAAGGGTTTTTGAAATTGACACCTCACGTGGCCTTTGCAATGGCCTGGGAGGCCACGGTGCAGGGGTGTCATTAGCTCCACCGGACGTCTCCCGTCACAGCTCCCCAGGGCTCAGCCTAAAGCTGTCCGGCCACAGAGCCATGAGGAGGAAACTCAGGAAGAAAATGCAGGAGTTGGGAGCTCTGACTTAACTCTGACGCTTACAAATGTGTGTCTACGGGTGGAACACCAGTTCCCAGACGTCCGTACCCATCTTCTTCAAAAGCGACATTTCAGACCCTTCCCTGCTTAGGTTCTGGGGACCGCATCGCAGATGGAACCAGAAATACGCCCGCACGCCCGATGCAGCTGGTCATCGTCCACAGCAGGATAAACTCGATGAACATCTAAGCTGGGACCACGGCCCACCAGTGTCCGACGAGAGCCAGCCGTGGCAGGGGACCTCCTCAGGGGACATCCTTTACAGGGTCACCAGAGAGATGGCATTGGCAGACCCATCGGGATCCTGACTCAGGCCCATTGTAAAGTCACCGGAACACTGGCGGTCGGCTGTTGGTGGCATTGCAGACGGGGCATCGGAGTGCCGCGCACTCGCCCACGGGTGGGAGCTGATCTCCAGCGCATGAGTGGGCTCAGGCGGCCTAAGTCTTCCATGGGTCAAGTCCAGCACTGTCATTTTATGGTCACCCTGTTGTTTTATTCATTTATTATTTTTTAAGATTTTATTTGTTGCCCTGGCTGGTGGCACAGTGGATAAGGCGCCGGGCTACAAGCCAAAGGTCGCTGGTTCGATTCCCAGCCAGGGCACATGACCAGGTTGCAAGCCAGGGCTCCAGCCAGGTCCGTAGCTGGAGGCAGGTGAAAGGCAAACGTACATTGATGTCTCTCTCCTTCTTGGCCTCCCTCCCTTCCCCTCTCTCTGGAAATCATAAATAAAATCTTAAAATATATATTTTGTTTATTTTCAGAGAGAGGGGAAGGGGTGAGAAAAAAAGGAAAGACACCTTCTCTCTTGATGTGCGGTTACCTCTCATGCACCCCAACTGGGGACCTGGCTCACAAGCCAGGCCTGTGCCCCGACTGGGAATCAAACCAGCGACCCTTGGGTTCACAGGCCAGCACTCAATCCACTGAGCCACACCAGCCAGGCCACCATCACACTGTTTTTAAAAAGAGTTTCAGACCACAGCAAATTCTATCATGCCAGCACTCCATTCCTCCAATCTCTCTCGGGCAGTGCCACTAATATCCGTTCTGTGTGGCTTCCTCCGGGAGAAAGACTTGACTTCTAGCTCTCTGTGGGCAGCTGGAGTAAAGAGCCCTCTCCCAGCCCCTCCTGCTACATCCAAGTTCACGACAGTGAGATAAAAGTAGACTCAGCTAGCGAAACTTCCAGGAACTTCTTCCTTTTGTCTTTTTAATGATTTTATTCATTATTTTCAGAGAGAAGGGCAGGGAGGGAGGAAGAAAGGGAGAGAAGCATCCAGGTATGGTTGCCTTTCACCTGCCGCCAGCCATGGACCTGGCTGAAGACCTGGCTTGCAACCTGGTCATGTGCCCTGGCTGGGAATCAAACCAGCAACCTTTGGGTTTGCAGGCTGGCACTCAATCCACTGAGCCACCAGCCAGGGCCCAGGAAATCCTTAAAGTTAAATCCTTCCTTGCCCTTTCTTTCTTCTGGTTGGAATGTAAACCTAATGGCTGGTGCCCTGGCAGCCACTTTAGACCATGAAGTAACCTTGGAAATGGAAGCCAGGCTTGTGGAACAGACAGGCTACACAGACAGCGGCTGGTGGGAGCCACAGGTTGGGCAGGGGGGATGACTGTATGATGGTGACCTAGATATTGTTGGGGTGAGGTTCACACAACAGAGTAAATGTACTTGATGCCACTAAACGGTGCACTTAAAAGTGGTTAACTTGGTAAATTTTACATTACGTGTATTTTATTATAATTTTAAAAACCACTTTATCACCCTGGCTGGTGGCTCAGTGGATAAGGCACCAGCCTGTGAACCCAAAGGTTGCTGGTTCGATTCCCAGCCAGGGCACATGACCAGGTGGCAAGCCAGGTCTCCAGCCAGGTCTGTGGCTGGCGGCAGGTGAGAGGCAACCATACATGGATGTTTCCCTCCCTCTCTGCCTCCCTCCCTGCCCTTCCCTTGAAAAATAATGAATAAAGTCTTAAAAAGAAAAAGAAAATGCATTAATTAATAAAGCAACTGGAATTCAATTTAAAGAGTCTCTGGGCAACAGTTTCAAAGACCTCAAGTGCGAGGATATGAGGAATGAGGGGCGCACAGACCCTACCCCGCTCACAAACAGAGCCAGCCTGGGGCCCACAGCTCTCCCCGGGGCCCCCAGCCCTCTGAGAGCTCCGGGCAGGCGGGGAGAACACAGGGTCAGCCAAGTCTTGTGGCAGACGGTGTGGGGTGACTTAGTCAGCTTTCCAGAATGGCACAACCCCCCTGAGGGGGTGTTCCCACTTGGCACGGGGTGAGAGCCAACTTTCCAAAATGTCCTGTTTCTACACTTGGCTCTCTGCAGAGCACGGGAGTTTACTCAGGGAAAGCCAATAGGGACCCAGGGGTGGCAACTCTCGGAGGGGGGTAGGGCAGGAGGCCAGTTCAGCCGGGAGGTGAAGGGGCCCTCGCAGGGGACAGCAGAGGGACTGTGTCTGCTCTGTCAACAGCCCCTGGGGAGCGGGCGGCACCGGCTCAGAAACCCTAGAAGGTTTCAGGGGGAGACCCCGATCAGTGGAACACATTTCCTCCAACCACAAACGGATAATGGGGTCACAGGAAAACAGTATGTTGCAATGCAGGCTTGTGACACCCACTTGGGAGGGGAAAGTGGCTCTGTGCTCGGGCCCCAACCTTTGCCCGGAATGTCATCGACCGGCCGGGCCGCGCGGGCTGAGCAGCAGCCCCCGACCAGGGCTGTCACGGAGAACCCAGGAGCGGCGGCGGAATTAATTTCCCCTTCCTGAACGATATCCTAATTTGCATGATTAATATGTCACAGTCGCTAAACACAGGGAAGCGGTGAATAAAATCGCAGAACGAAAGTGCCACCTGCTAAGCCAGGAGGAGACAAAGGAATGACTTGATACAGCTAAATGCACAGGAGACGCTGTGTTTCCCCCCAAACAATGTTCCCAACGCTTGAGGTGGTGCCATTGTTGGGACATGACGAGGACTTCTGGCAAGGGACCTGCGGCGCTGGCGGGCGGCCCTCAGGCCGCGCCATGAACCCTGGATGCGGCAGATTCCCGCCGGCTCCCCGGCTCCCCTCTTGCCCCCTGCTCCCCGAGGTGGGACACTCCAGGCCACAGCGGTGGTGCCACCATCAGCCCAGATCCCTGCATCCTCTGTCTGCCTGCCTCGGTGGCTTCTGACCTGAATGGGGGAGGGACTGTTACCAAGGACACAATGACCACAGGGAGCAGAGAGGAAACCAAACTGACCCAGGGAGCATCTCCAGTGGGGGCCCAGCCCCATCGTGGACACTGGCTGGACACGGTGTTGGGTGCTGGGGAGAATCTGTGTCTGGGTCCTGGGTGCAGATGGTGGGTGACACCGAGGGACAGCCTGTCCTGCTGAACCTTCTGCTGCGATTGGAATGTTCTAGATCTCTGTGCCCCTGAATCGTGGCTGGGTGACTCCGGATTGGATCGTCCATTTAATTCTGTGGGCAGGAATGGAAACTCAAAGACCCAGGTGTGGCTGGGGGCCACGGGACCCGCCAGGGCCTGGAAGGAAACAAGGCCTAAGGAATCCAGGTGGAAATGGGGTGACCTGGGGGTCCGGTGGAAGGAGCCCACTGCTTCTGCCCCCTCCTATTGACCTGAGAAGGTTCGATGTTGCTCCTGAAAAGCCATCTACCAATACAAGTGGGAACCCTGTGCCCAGCAAGGCTCGTTCCCAGACTAATGTCACATCGACTGGGACTTTACCGTGACCCACGCTTCAAAGTTGTCTCTGGACCACATTCCAATTGGTCCTAGCCATTCTTCCTTGCCACCTAGTCGTACTGATGAGAAAAACATAAAAGACTTAAAATAAAATAATAATAAAGATGCCCTGGCCCTGGCTGGTGACTCGGTGGATAAAGCACCAGCCTGCAAACCCCAAGGTCGCTGGTTCGATTCCCAGCCAGGGCACATAACCAGGTTGCAAGCCAGGTCTCCAGCCAGGGCCCCAGCTGGAGGCAGGTGAAAGGCAACCACACATTGGCGGGGGCGGGGGGTGATTAATAAAAAAATAGATAAATAAGATTTAATAATTTTTTTTTAAGTAAAAGATACCTTGGCCCTGACACCTTTAAACAATTAATTGCTCAGTTTTGACCTAGGGGACAGGAAAGTCCCAGACTTCCTGGAGGTCAGGGTGGGCAGGTGTGGATATCCTACCGGCAGACGGGGCCGAGCCATGTCCAGGGACCTCCGTGCTTTTGATTCATAAGAATAGAAGAAAATGATTTACCAAAATGATTAGCAATGCCTGTGAAGGTCAAGGGGCCGGGAAAAGCCCGGGCGCAGAGAGCCAGGCCCCTGGCATTGATCCGAACCCACATCTGCTCTCGCCGGCAGGTTCTTGTTTTCCTTGGCAGGGGAGCGGGAAAACATACACCTGCACCCCCTGCGAGGACCGGGGAGTGGGATCCCCTCCCCTGCGCACCCCAGCGAGACTTAAAGCCAGCTCCAGCGCCCTGGAGGAAGCAGGCATAGGCCGAGGTCAGCGGAGCAGAGGGAAGTGAGCTTGGGAGCGGAAAAGCACTGTCGCTGGGCAGCCGCTGTCCCGGAGAGCGAACTCTGATCTGAAATGGCAGGAGGTCCAGAGAACACGCGCCGTCTTCCCCAGTGGGGCTCAGCCACGGGCCGCCTGGACTCAGCCCCATGGGCCCCATTTGGTGGACCCCTCTCCTGGCTGGCAGCGTGCAGCTGGGCCCCCTACACCGGGCAGCGTGTCCTGGGCCCCTGGCTTCTATGTCCCAACGTGTCCTCCCCTTGCCCGGGGGACCCGACGTGCCATCCCTGGGTTCTGGGCCCGTCCCAGGCCTCTCGCGGCACCCTCCACGCAGACCACTCCGAGCGGAACAGCGAGGCCTCCCCACCCTGGTTTGCTCTCCCCTCTTCTAAGTGGAAACTGGCTTTTAACTTGGTGACCGTCCCGATGGACCTGAGCTCACCGACATCAACCCGGTCCCAACCCCTGTGTTCCCTGAAACAGTCCAAGCTCTGGGCCCTCGACTCAAGTGTTGTTTTTTCTCAATGAAGGCAAAGAAAAGAGAACCCTGCTTCACCACGTCAACAACGCTGGTGTCGCAACTCGGTGACCGACGTCAGCTCTCACCCCAGCAGCCTCCCCGCCCACCCGTCCCCAGAGGCTGCCAACCCCACCCCACCGGCCACTCCCCTCAAAGGCCTCAGGAGCCACCAAATTTTGAGGTATCTGTCTATGAACTCCCTCTGAGTCTTCAGCCCTGGGCCCGCTGACTTCAGGAAGCCGGTGGAGGGAAAGAACCCCCCTTCTGTGGTACAGCTGGTCCCACCCCACCTCAGTGGAGAACCACGCCGGCTCCACACCCCCAAGCATGGCGACCCGCATCTGCCAGGGCTCCGGGGTCCAGGTATTGTGGGCACACTCGGGAATGCTGCTGTCAAAGGCTTTGCAGTTTACAAGGGATACCCCCGCCCCCGCCCCCATCCCATTGTTGCTGAGTAAGAAATGCCTAAGAATCAAGCCCTGGCTGGTGTAACTCAGTGACTGGCATTGACCTGCCAACCCAAAGGTCGCTGGTTCGATTCCCAGCCAAGGCACATAGCCAGGTTGCAAGCCGGGTCTCCAGCCAGGTCCCTATCGGGAGGCAGGTGAAAGGCAACCACCACACATGGATGTTTCTCTCCCCTGCTTCCTCCCTCCCTTCCCCTCTCTAAAACTGAACAAACCCTTTAAAAATGTATATGTTTGACAGGACCAATCATTAGGGAAACACAAGTCAGAAGTAAAATGATACGCACTGTACACACACTAGAGTGGCTGAAACAAAATATTAAGTAAAAATGCCCAAGAATCAAAGAAGAGGATGTCCTGAGAAGTCACAGCCACACAGCCACGTCCCCTGAGCGGCTCATGGGGGACAGCTGAGCACACCTGGAATTGAGGGCCTGCACTCCGGGAACGCGGTTTTCATCCGTAAGTGAACCTTCGAGTCTGCCTGGGAGCAGGTGACAGCACAGAGGCCCTGGGTGGGGAAGCCATGGGGAGAGAGGCAGCGGGCCCGGCTGCTGTCACATCAGCAACGTCCACGCCTGGGAGAATCTCTGCGAGTTTCTCGGAGCCGAGCAGATGACAGTCACCTAGAAGCAAAGTCTCAATAGATTGGAAAATGCTCCCAAAATGACATTATTTGCATCTTGTTTTATACACTGCAGCCCAAGGAGGAGGCGGATGGGGGTTCCATGAAACACCCCCCCCCCCCCGGTGGTAGGTCAGGGGGCGGGAGAAAGCACAGCAGGGGAGCCCTGGGGTTGGCTGAAAGCTGGAGTGATAGACACCTGCTTCTCTTACACAGGTGGGTGCCGGGCAGTCAGCTGCCGGCCGTTAATGCGGGGACAGTCCCTGAGACTGTGCCCCAGGGAAAATAATGACCCAGGACAGGACGGCCCGCCGTGACCTGCTTTTAGCTGCACGGTTTCATTTGAGACCATCCCAGGGGTCACTTTGGCCTCTGCTTTTGCCAGGCCCCCACACAGGCTCCCCTGGGCGTGTCAGGTGAAGGAGGTGACCCCTCTTTGTCCACAGACTCAGAGTGCCATTCCGGGAGCCTGGGGACCGGCTCGAGCCGGAGGAGACTGCAGGTTGACAGGTGACCGGGCGGAACCTGGAAGTTGGAATCGCACCGGGAAGCTCGGACATCTGCTGTGGGCAGGTAAACGGTGCCACTGCGGACCCTCCCCAGCAGCGCCCGGCGTCACTGTCACCGAGAAAGGGGCTCTGAGGCCAGATTCCCCCGAAGCCATGTCCCCCCAAAGTGCCCTCCCAGCTTGGGCACGACAGGACGCAGCGCCACTCAGTGACTCAGAAGCCAACAGACCCTCCGACGCAGAAGCTGCAGGTCACAACGGGGCAGAGGACAGGAAAGTCACACCTGCTGGACACCCACTCGGCAGCTCCCCTGGGAGCCCGCAGGTGCCTGTGAAGTGAGCTCCCCGTGATGCGTCTCACCCGTGTCTGTGTCTCAGGAATGGGGTGCGAGGCGTCAACTCCCGCACACGCAGACTTACGGGACCTTTACAGCTCAGGCACAGGATCAAAGTATTTCTGGCTTAAACGTTTATAACCTAAATACGGAAATCTATTTCGGTATCCGCGTAAAAACGCTGACACCCTCAACGCCAAGACGGGGAGGAGTGAGGGAAACAGATGCCTGGAGCCTCCTGATGTTTGAGGAACAGAAACCCAACTTGCCGAGTCAGCACCGGAACTCAGAGTGGCCCCCAGTGGCCCCCGGGACACCGCACTACTCTGAAGGCCAGGCGCGGACGCGCGCACACTAGCCACGGCCGTGGTCCCAGCGAGTGAGACCGACACCTCCGTGACTTCTGGAGACATTCCAGCCACCCCCTGAGTAGGACCCCGCCTCCCTTTCCTCGACTTCCGCCTTTGGAAGTGTGTGTTTGTGTGTGTGTGTGGGGGGGAGGGGTTCTAAGTGAATTATGACCCTGTAGCCTCTGCAGGAACTTCAGGTCTGAAACTGATTAATAAAAGTGTTCAGAGCTTTGTGAGAAAGGCTATGAAAATCAGAGTCTATCTAAGGAACTGACAAAGCTGTAATCACACCGCCCACCATCCAAGGCTGCCCGGGGGCTTCCCGGGGAAGATTACAGCACGGTTATGCTATGTGCCACCACAGGAGATGGTGGTTCCCCAAGGAGGCTCCCAGGTGACCCGCTGAGGGGGCAACAAGCCACCAGGAGCCCCATACCCACCCCAGGTGTCCCCTGCAGACCCAAGTTTGCAAACCTGGGGCCTGAGACCAGCCAGGTTTCTGCCTTGCGTGTGCAGGGGTCTCAGCTAAATGCCACTCCTGCGGGACACGTGTTCCCCGCCCCTGGCCTGATGGCACCATGTTCCCGGCATTGGTCCCCACCACTCCATCCCCATCTCCCCATGAGCATCTCTTTGGTGAAGCTCATGGCTTAGCCCGTCCCAGATTGAACCGTTAGCAACCAAAAGAAGCTGACACGGGGTTTCACCCACATGACTTGTCCTCAGTAGCGGGTAAGAAAACACCTGTCTAACAGGCAGGGAGTTGGCGGCGTCCCTCCCTCCCCACCAAGGGTCAACACGCAGGCTCTAGAAATGCAGCAATAGTGAGCATAATAACCCGAACACGGAATTTTCGTGTCCCCACGCAAACAGGGAGCGCGGGGCCGTGTCCAGGGGCTAGTCAGCCACGCAGCCGCCCAGCTGCCCCTCCCCCGGGGCCTGGGCATCCGAATCTACACTTTCACAGGGAAAACCGACAGCTGTCAGCGGCATTTTGTCACCCTCAGCTCCAACGCGGAGCAGGTGTTCCGGCTGCCTGTCCGCAGGGCTTGGGGTGGGCGTCTTTTAGGAAAGAGGAATTCCCTTTCCTTCCTAGACCAAAGGATGCGGATTAACGTAACGATCGGCCCCCAGCCTCGGAAGAGAAGGCGAGTCTGGAAAGCCTCCTGAAGACAGAAGAAAGAGACCCAATTTCTCCGAGTTGACGGAAATCTGACATTTCGGGAAAGGGACTTGGAAAGGTGAAAGGGCCCTGGGGCGCCGCCCGGCCTCCTCCACAGGTCGGGGCTGACCGGCTTCACAGTAAACGCTGCTAACATATTCTCTTTACAGAGAAAAACGCCCTCGCCCATCTGTTCTATTATTCATGGCTTTCCCGGGGGCGGCCCAGGACGCCGAGGTCTCTAGGAGTCTCGTCTTTTCATTTGCGAGCAGAACGCTGGGTTTTGTTTTCTGATGTAACGGCTGGGAGGACACGCGCCGTACCCTCAGCACCTTGCCGGCAAATCAAAGGCCCGTGTACCCCAGTTTAGACATAAAACGCATTGACTGCAGGAATCCGAAGCCTGTCTGCAGCCTCATAAATAATGTTCCTTGTCAAGCTTGTCTCAGGGCATGTGTTTCAGAAGTAGTGGGACCAAGCCCATCACTTCCAGAGACAAGCCTTCCCAGAGGCTCCCTGCGCGGGCGGAGGGCACTCTGGGTTCTGGCAGATGCACCGGCGCTGGGCACAGTCTCCAGGACACGGGGACAAGATGCTGGAGCCCCCCTAGAGGTGACAGGGTGAGATGTATTTTGCAAAACCCAGAGGGCTGTGCACTTCTTGTCTACAATGTATACAACGGTTTGAATAAAAATGCTACCATGTAGCTCTGGCTGGTGGCTCAGTGGATGGAGCACCAGCCTGTGAACAGAAAGGTCTCAGGTTCGATCCCCAGTCAGGGCACAGGCCTGGGTTGCATCCCAGGTCCCCAGTGGGGGTGGGGTTGGTGGGGCACAAGAGGCAACCCGTCTTTTCTTCTTCCCTTCCTTCCTCTCTCTCTAAAAATAAATTTTAAAAATTAAAAAAAAAAATATGACAACCTATTACAGGACTTAGATGTGCATCTATATGTAAGATATGTGACAACTAGTGTAAGTAGTATGGGTGGTTAAGTGGATTTTTTTTTATGCTGACGTGAAATGATACAATGTTAACCACAGACAGGACCAAGGGGACGGTATGTATCACAATCCACAGAGCAACCACTGAAAATAAAATAAGGGTGAAAAGGGTTATCGCTTCCAAAGACAACGGGTACACAGACATGGAATTTCAGAGATCAACCAACTCCAAAAGACTGGAAAGGAAGAAAAGAGAATTAAAAAAAAAAAAGACAAGCAGGAGACAGATAGCACAATTGTATCGATGATGACAATAAATAGAAAGGGCCCGACCGCCAGAGAAAAGGCAGAGTGGAGTTTAAAAAGCAACACCCCGCAATACGCTGTCAACAGGAGATGCCCTTAAATACAGACACACAGCGAAGCTGAAAGGGAACGGATGGAAAACTCATGCAAGGGGCGAGGAAGCCGGAGTGGCAACATTTCCATCAGATCAAAGATACCTGAAGGTGGAGAATGTGACCGGAAATAAAGGGGGATGTTTCATAACAACCAGGGTCCATTTATCATGAAGTCCTAACAGTCATACACGCGTCCCTGCCTCATAGCAGAGCTTTGAAATGCAGGTGGCAATGCAGGACACGGGGACAGCTGGGCCGGTGCCTGCTGCTCCAGGTCACCCTCAGGTCAGGGGAAAGCCCGCAGTCGGTTAGGGGTGGTAATTTTGGTTGTGCAAGGTTTTCTGATTTTCAGCTGCTGAATGGGACAAGCAGGTGAGCTGACACTGACCCCAGGCATAGCAGCAGGTCAGTCGGGAGACGGCCCGGTGTCCCTTAGGCAGGGCCCGGTGTCCCAAAAGGCCCTGCCTTTTGGGGGACATCACAGGGCATCCGTAGGCCCACCTAACAGAGCTTCCCCTTTGCGTGTGACCCTTGGATTGGAGAGCAGCCAGGGCCCTGGGTGTGGGCAAGTGGACACTCCTTTCAGTCCTCAACTAGGGACACCACGTCCTCTCTGCCGCCAAAGCCACCTCTGCGTAGCCAGCTCTGCGTAGCCGGCCGGCACTCACTGAGGGTTTGTGCTTTTTTGTTTGTTTGTTACTGTATTACTGAATTTATTGGGGTGACACTGATTAATACAATTATCTAGGTTTTGGGTGTGCAGGCCCATGACCCAACATCCGTGTCCTGTATTGTGTGTTCACTCCCCAAGTGCACTGGGCGTTTGTGGAATGAAAGCAAGAGCAGGTGGGCAGGTGGGCAGGTGGGCAGGTGGGCAGGTGGGCACAAGGGCAAGTGGGCAGGTGGGCACGAGGGCAGGTGGGCAGGTGGGCACGAGGGTGGGTGGGCAAGTGGGCAGGTGGG
>PVIW01001013.1:205083-326020 GCA_004026585.1 Noctilio leporinus | reverse complement strand
GGACAACCAAGGGAAACAGCTGGGGTGCCTCTGTGCTCTACCCCGCCTGCTGCACGTTCACCACAGGCCCAGCGAAGCCGGTCTCCCGTGGACGCAGGCTGAAGTGGGACCCCCCTTCTCCTACCACCGGAGTGCACCCCTCTGCAGGGCGGGTGCCTGGGGCTGCTTTCAGGCCACCGACCGTGACTGTCCCAACCGGGGCCTGGAGTCGAGGGGCCTCAGCTGCTGCCCCTCTGAAGGCGCTGGGGGAGCTGCCCTCCAGCCTGTAGCTCCTGCCCCCGACGGGGGATGCGACCCCTGGGCGGCGGACGGTCACGCCAGTCTGTCTCCATCATCATGTGGCCTCTCCTGTCTCTTCCTCTTCTCATGAGGACACAAGTCACACAGAAGGAAGGGCCAGTCCTGCTCCACTGTGACCTTGTGCTGACTCACCACATCGGCGTCCAAATAAGGACATGTCCTGACCTTCCAGAATGTCACAGATCTGGGGCCGCCGTCCAACCCGGGGCCCCCTGTTTGCCACAGCATCTCCCATCCTCCGAGTCCTGGCTCCCCTCCCTGGGGACTCGGGCAGCTGACACACAGCCTCCATCACATCCCCGGCCAGCCTGCGGCCAGAGAGCCTGCCCAGCATAGGCAGGGCCACCCACAGCCTGGCCTCTCGTCCCTTGACCTCCACAGCCTCGGTGACTCACTCCAGGCCCCTTTGGCCACCGGAGCCCAGGGCCACTCCATGGACTTTGTCATGGGCAGCTGCTGTTCCCAGAAACCACGTACTCATACGTGACAGAGCCTCTTCTCCTCCCTGTCTCTGCGCACCCTGGGGCGACTTTGTAGGTGCCGGGTTACCTCAGTGGGCGAGGTGAATGCCACCCAGAATGGCCTCGTGCCCTCTGTACCCACAGGGGAGCCCCGCTGCACCCATCTCACCCTTGCAAATCACTGTCCCATCGGCCGCTGGTCCTCCTCCCCATCCTCCTGGAAAACCCGGTTCTCAAGGTCCCCCAAATGAGGGCACCACAGAGGGCCACCCACCCTGTAGGCCCTGTGAAATCTCATCACCAACCTCCACTGGGTCCTCAACACGGAGACACAAACTGCTGTCACTTGTCATCAGTTTAACTGTGGCCCCACCTCCCCCATCCAGGGCAGAGGTGCCCCCTCCCCCCACGCCCCAGGCATCAGTCTTTTCTCATCTCTTTCTGCAGGAATTTCCCATCAGCATAAACTTGTCCCTGCCCCTCCCATTGTGAGAACAACGAAAACTCCTTCCTCATCACGTTCTCCCCCAGCTTCCTATTTCTGCCCCCTCTCGGTCTCCACGGCCCTGTCCCGTGGGCGGCAGAAGCTCAGCTGCTTCCGTTCCCCGGGGTCCCACGACCCACAACGCTCCCAGTCCTGTTGGGGACACTTGTCTCGGGGTTCCACAACCTGTACCTTCTTCCTCTGCCCTGGGCCTTCCCTCTGGTGCCCTCCCCCCGGGGCTGTCAGAGGTCCCCTGATCAGTCACCCCTTGGCCTTGCCTTGGCTGTCCTCCAGCGACTCTGGTCGCCACTTGCAGCGGTCCCTGTCACTGCACTACTGTCACCCAGAACACTGCTCTTACAGCAAGGCTAGTCACTGCTCTCTTGCACCCTTTCAAGTGACTGATGAAGCAAGGGACCCCGCAACCCAGCGGGGCCTGCAGAGCAGCTCTGGCGCCTCTGACCTGTGCCCGCTGCTGGTGGCGTGGATGTCCCGTGGCCTCTGCAGACCGAGGGCCACAGAGCTGTGAGGGCAGGAGGCGGACATGGGCCCCCTGGTGACCAGAGGCAGAGAGCTGACAGACACGCTTCTCTTCTTCTTTCCCTGAAAGGATTATTCTTGCAAAAAGGGGGGCAGGTCCCCCTCCACAGCCTGTCTCGGGGGAGGCTGGGTGACAGGACCACCGGACCTGTTTCCATGAATGTCCGCAGCCAGTGCCCTAAGGCACAACCTGGGGTACAGTTACCTTCTTCGCCTCTTCCCTTTGCCAGTAAGTGGGTGAGCTAAGACACTCCCTGCCGTCCAGGACTAAGTATCTTGCCAGCAAAATGATGACTTAACCTCTCCACACCCCTAGAATAAACAATCAAACAACAGCACCTGTCCACGAGGACGTGGGTCCCCGGTTCCACTCCCAGCCAGGGCACACGCCTGGGTTGCAGGCCAGGTCCCCAAGGTGGGGGCCCACAAGAGGCAGCCGCACAGTGATTGATGCTTCTCTCCCTCCCTTTCTCCCTCCCGCCCCGTCTCTCTCTGAAAATAAATAAATAAAAACCTTTAAATAAAAGATTAAGGACCGAGCCGCCACCTGGCCAGCGAGTCCCCTCTGAGCCACCCACCCAGAGAAGTGAAAACACCCATCCATGCAGAGTCTGACCACCACGGTTCACAGAGACGTTATTCCTGACAGCCGGACAGCAACACCGAGGTGCCCAGCCCGGGGGAAGGGACAAAGGAAACGCGGTATTTCCTTGTAGCAGGGTGGTCTTCGTCCATAAAGAGGAGTGAGTGCTGGCAGGGCTTCGACGTGGATGAACTTTGAAATGCTGGGAGCAGTGGAAGGAGGAGACCTCAAAGCCGTACCTCGTACAATCCGGCTCCTGTGAAACTCCTGAACCGGAGACCCTACTTGTGTCCTTTAATCCACACCCACAATCATGTGTAGGAAAAATAGCCGGACGTACATACCCCAAATGTTACAGAGGGTGTCTCTAGGTAATGGGGTTATGGATATCTCAATATATATTTTTTTAATTTATTGAGTTTTAGGAAGAGAAGAAGAAAAAAAAAAAAGAGAAGGGGAGAGAAACATCAATGTGCTGTGCCACTTATCAATGCATCATTGGTTGAGTCTTGCACATACCGTGGCCGGGGATTGAACCGGCAACCTTGGTGTATTGGGACAATGCTCCAACCTACCGAGCTACCTGGCCAGGGCTGGATTATAGATTTTCTAAAACATCATTTTCCATCTTTCTTGAATGCTTCACAATCAGCATGTGATGCTTTAATTCAAAACAATATACTTGGCCCTGGCTGGTAGCACAGTGGATAAGGTGCCGGCCTGCGAACCCAAAGGTCGCAGGTTCGATTCCCCAGCCAGGGCACATAACCAGGTTGCAAGCCAGGTTTCCAGTCAGGTCTGTGGCTGGAGGCAGGTGAAACGCAACCATACATGGATGTCTCTCTCCCTCTCTGCCTCTCTCCCTTCTCCTCTTTCTAAAAATAATGAAATAAAATCTTAAAAAAAAAAAAACTCGGTCATCTGTCCTATTTTTTAAAATACTTACATAAATGATTATGAATGTTTTAATAGAACAGCAACCGTGCGCTCCCCTCCGCCCACCACAATGCTAGGATTCTTCTTTGTCCAAAGAAGCTACAGATTTTTTTTTTTGTTCTTTGCTTCGGGATCTGGGGGAGGACCTTGTACACAATGGTGAGCATCCCTTGAGGTCCATAACAGTGAGTATAAAGTGCTGCCTTAAGAACTGAATAGGCCCTGGCCCCCTGGCCGGGTGGCTCAACCATTGGATTGTCATCCTCACCAAGAAGTTGTGGGTTTGATCCCTGGTCGGGGAACGTGCCTGGGTTGCAGGTTCGGATCCACCCCTGGTCGGAGTGTGCAGCAGAGGCAACCAATCATGCTTCTTCCTCACAGAGATGCTCCTCTTCCTCCTTCCCGTTCTTTCTTCCCACCCCATCTCTTCCGAAAATCAATAATAATGATCAAATATCCTCAAGTGTGGAGTTTTCTGTGTGTGTGTGTGTGTTTTAAAGGAACTAAGGGGTCCCCTCATGAACACAGCTCCCCAAATACTTAATCCGGAACAATGGTGGAGTTGGGAGAAAAGACTCCGTTACGGCCCAGCGGTGAGCCGGCACCTGGCACAGAAACTGCACCAACCACAGCTCCATGGGGGTGACGGTCAAACCTTCAGAAAATGTGAATAAGGCTTCTGATCCAGGGGCTGCTACATTCATGTTCCTCCACCATATCCCCCCGACTGCTTCACTCGCCTGCAGACTTCTCTGTGGGCAACCTCAGACCTGGCGGGGGCAGGGGAGGGAGCAACTCCAAGACTGAGGCCAGCGGACAGCCCACAGGTGTCCCTCCCCCTGGTTCACAAAGCCCCATATGCAGGCGCCACAGGGAACAGATTGGCATCCGTGGGAGGAGAGAGGGAAAGGTGAGCAGACCCTAACACATTAACCAGCTATCGGCCGGTGGAGCCTTTCCAAACGGAAACCAGACAACTGAGAAGCCATCGGAGGTTTTCCCAAGGTGTGTACCTGGCGGAAGTATTATGACTGAAAGAGACAGGGGTCGCTAGTCTGCATGGCCGAGCAGGGGAGCAGGACGGAAGGACAGGAACTCCGCTGTAGGTGCCGCAAGGTAGGGGCCCCAATCTCTGGGCAGTTGAGAACCCCAGGACACAGCAGCTCAGGGGGGTGGATGAGCCAAGAGCTCTCACCTCTGCTCATGGGGCCTCAAGTACCGCAATCACCCAGAGGCTTCCGGCACCTGCTGTGTTTCCTGATTGAACCCCCGAGGGGCCCTCATTTCAGGGTCAACGCTGTGATGCAGATGCATCTCCGTGAGGTTCCCAGCTTGACCTCCATCAGTGCTTCTTGACCGGGGGGGGGGGGCAAGACGGTGGGGAGGAGGTCCCCGCAGAAGGTTCTGAGGACTGAAAAAGAAGCAACTCTCAGGTAGAAGGTATCCCGTTGTACGGACCTGCCACTGAATACCGAACTAGTTTCCCATCAGGTGACAGCCAGGCAGCTTTCTGCTTCATTTTCCCCCCTGGGGAAAGAAACAGAAATGTGTGGTTGCCTCTCCAACTGGGAACCTGGCCTGCATTCCAGGCAAGTGCCCTGACTGGGAATCGAACCGTCGACCCTTCGGTTCACAGGCTGGCACTCCAGGCATTGGGCCGCACCGGCCAGGGCTGCTTATTTTTGCTATTACAAAGTTCCAACGTTACCATGACAGGAGACCGACAGATGGACAAACAGGTGGACACAGATGGACCTACCTATAGATCTTCAGGCACTTAGGCAAGGTGGAGTGGAGAGAGTGACCAAGCCCTAGGCTACTATGTTCCTAGCTGCTCTGAACCTTTGGGAACAGAGGCTAGAATGGAAACGACAGTTTCAAGTGGAACCCGGAGGAAGAAAGAAGCCTGATTCTGCCCGGGCCCCCGGGGCAGACAAGAGGAGAGCCCCCCACTCCGCCCTCGCTGCCCCCCCCCCCCCCGCAGTCTGGCTGGTGCTCAAGAAATTACTAGAAACCCTGTGCCTTGCTTGAATCTACAGGTTCGAGAGCCATTTTCAGTTGTCACCTACGGACATCGATGGCATGCTTGAAACTGATGCTGTCCCGGAAGTAGAGATTAGGTTAGGTTCGCTCCAACTTGGCATCACGGACCGGGCACCGGCACGCACAGCCCACTCGCATCTGTCCTGGGAGCCGGAGGGGGCAGAACAGAGAAACGGGGGCTGACGCTGGGCAGCAGTGACAGGAGACTGGATGGCAACCGACGCCACACGGTGCATTTGCGGACCGTCCTGAGTGCGGGCGCAGCTCCCGTCAGTTTCCCTTTGCCGTGAAGGTCTCCTGTTTCATCCTGACACAGCCACTCAACCCGACGCCCCAAACAAATGAACTTCGAGAAAAATCAATACACCAGGAAGACATTTCAGGTTATTTATTTATGTATTTATTTAACGTGAACCTTCACCCCATGGGGGATTCAAACGCTGGAAAATGTTACTTCCAGGCGACAGCTAATCAGCGTAGTCATCAACGTAGGGAAAAAGCTGTGGTTTCAGGAACTGGAGGAATGGCCCACCTTGACCACCTTTGTGCCGCAGGGGGGCTGCAGGCCTTCAGGATGGTATTTGAGCCACTGTGCTGTAGGGTGAGACCATCGTCTCCCATGGGCACCCTCAAGGGGGCTCGAACCTGCAACCTGGGTACACGCCCTGACCTGGAATCCAACCTGTGACCTTTCTGTCGACGGAGGGACGCTGCAACCTATTGGATCCCCCAGCCAGGGCTTGCTTTTATTTATTTTCTTGCCCTTAGCCACGGACCTGGATGCTTAAGATGCCACACGTGGTGTTGCGTGCTGCCTGGGCGCCAGGTGGTCTTGGCTGGGATGACCCCCACTGCGCTCCCAGGACAGCCCAGAGCCCAGACTACGGTGGCAAAACGTATTCACGAGCCTGATGTTGCTGACCGAGGATGAGTTTCCTCCGGCCCCCCGTTTAGACGACCGTGCGGGAAACAGGCGTCAAAGACGTGGCGCACCCACACGGTCCAAAGGCGCATTGCACGCTTCCCGGACTCGCGACCTGCGCTCCAAACGTGGATGCAGAATCCCGGTGCGGGGACCACCTGTTGGCCACCCGGTGGAGGCCCAGGTCGCAGGGCAACTCGTCCGCCCGCTACGTGCGGGTCACGCCCGGCCCGCGGGCGGCGCCGAACCCAGCGCGGCGGCGGCAGGGCGCTTCCCCAGCGGCCTCCCCGCCGCCCGCCCGCCCGCCGGGCACCGCGGGGCACCGGCGCCCCCGCCGCGCCGAGCCTAGCGCCGCGTCGGCCGCGCGCCCGCGCCAGCCCGGAGGTGGCGTGTGCTGACGTCATATGGGCCGCCCGCCGCCGATTGGCCGCGGCCGCCTCACCAGACCGCGAGCGCTCGGGTGCGCGGCGGGGCGGGGCGCGCGGAGGCCACGCCCCCGGGCCGGAGGGGCGGTGGGCCCGCGGGGTCACGTGACCCGCGCTCGTCCCTCCTTATAAGTCGCGTGCGGGTGCCGCGCCGGGCGCCGCAGGCCCGACTCCAGGCGCTGCGCTGGGGTTCCGCGTGCGTCCCTCCGTCCTGCCAGAGCTCCGCTGGGGCGGGCGCCCCTCGGCCAGGTAGGCGGGGCGCGGCGGGTGCTCGCGTGCGTCTGCGACCCTGACCCCGGCCCCGGGAGGGGCTGCACCCCGACCCGTGGCCCGGCCCTTGCCGAGCGCGCCGCGCCCGACCCCGCGCGCTGCAGGCGCACCGGCCGGAAAAGTTTGGGACCCGACGGGCGAGCCACCCCGCACCCGGCCTCCGTCGCGCCCCCGCCCCTGGCCCCGGGGAGGGACCCGCGTCCCGGGACACGCTGGCCGGACTTGCGAGCCCAGCCTCCCCGCCCCGCCCGGTGCCTCGGACAGGAGCCGGGTCCCGACCCCCGCTTCTGATCCCCTTCCCCCAGGAGAGCCGCCCCGCGCCGCGCCGGATGCCCAGGTTGGACGACCCCCTCCGGAGTGGCCCCTGTGCTCGCCGCGCCAGGCCCCGAGGCCGCCCCGCAGCCCGTGCCGCAGCACTGGCGGCCAAAGTCGGGGACATGGGCACCTTCTCCAGGTCGGGCCCGGCGCTGCGGGCGGACGGCGGGGTCTCCGGCCCCGAGCCCGCTCGCCAGCCGCGGAGCCCGGGCGCCGGGACCTTCGCCACCAGCTGGCACCACCGGCTGCTGCCGCGGGGCCTGGTGCTCTTCTCCGTGGGGGTCGTCCTCGCGCTGGTGCTCAACCTGCTGCAGGTGCAGCGCAACGTCACCCTGTTCCCGGACGAGGTGGTCGCCACCGTCTTCTCCTCCGCCTGGTGGGTGCCGCCCTGCTGCGGGACGGCGGCTGGTGAGTGCAAAGTTTTTAAATGTGTTCCAGGATGTCTGTGCGGTGACACACACTTCGCAGCCGCTCCGAAAGGCTCGTTTGAAAAGGGAGCCATCGGGGACAGGGCCCCTCCCGGCGGCGCCTCAGGGCGGGGTAGGGGCTCGCGCCCCAAGGCCGGCCGGCGGGTGCTGGGGGGACACGGGCGCTGGGGACGCGGGCGGAACGCTTGCCGCGCGGGCACCTGGCGCGGGAGCCGGGCTGTCACCGGGCCAGCCGCCCTGATTGGCCGCCTGCGAACTGGTGAGCGGAGGCACCGGGCCGCTATTGGCTGCGGCCGCCAACATGCTACCGGCTGGGGGACCAAAAACAAACCGTCACGTGGGCAGAGGCGTTGCCTGGGAGCGGCCTCCCAGCTTCCTGGGGTGGGGGTGGGGGGGCTCTGCCCCAGACTTGGGGTGAGTGACCCTGCGTTCAGAGAGTGGGTGTCAGGCGCTTGGCTGGGCACCTGCTGGAAACAGCACTGGCCACAGGCTCAGTCTAAACTGGACAGGACCGTCCCTGTTGAGTAGTGTTCCTGGTCCCCAGCTGGTTTGATAAGGACCAGGGTCATTCTCTGTCCAGGCCACACAGCACTGCGACCTGTGGGCTGCTTCCCACCCCTATCCTGGGCTCCCCACCACCTCCTGGGCAGGTCCCAGAAGGCGCGCCCCTGCGCGTGCTCTGGCCCACTTGTTCTGTGGGGTCCATGGGGCGACTCCTTACAGTGATGGTCCCCCCAGCCCCACTTCACAGAGGTCCACACAAGTCCCAGTGCCAGCTGCCCTGTCCCGGCCAGTGTTGGTAACTCCACATCCAGTCCCCTGGAGCCTGGCATGGCCCTGCCCCATCAGGACCCGTCACTCACTCCCTGAAGTTGGCAGGAAGGCAGGGGCTTGGAGGAGAGCGTGTCCTAGCCAGGACATGTGAGGGCGAGGGACACTGGTTTCTGTCCGTTGTTTTCATCTTTGTCCCCCAAGTAGGGTCCGGTGTCATGTTCCTAACTTAAACCCTTTAACTGCACAGCTGCGCTGGTACAAATGCATGAGGACCAGAGCTGAGTGCGAATCCTACGGCCCATACCCACGTGCTGCCATAGTTGCAACTTTATTTTATTTTTTAACATATATATATTTTTAAAGATTTTGTTATTTTTTTAGAGAGAGGGAAAGGGAGAGAGACATCCGTACATGGTTGCCTTTCACCTGCCTCCAGCTACAGACCTGGCTTGCCACCTGGTCATGTGCCCTGGCTGGGGATCGAACCAGCGACCTTTGGGTTTGCAGGCTGGTGCTCAGTCTACTGAGCTACACTCAACTTGATTTTAAAGGTTTAGGCTTTCTTTGTAATGAAAACATCAGGAAATTCCAGGAATACCTGAAATAATTTCTCATACCCGCTTTTTTTTTTTTTCCTTTTACCACCAGCCGACGTCATGAGGGACACATTCCATAACCTTTTTCACCTACGTAGCCCCTTAGTCCGTAACGTTGAAAGGAGAGGGGAAGATCCAGTGCAATGAGTCAGAGTTTAGGAATTCTGTTTTTCCGAAGCTCCGAAACAGAACTTGATAAAACGGGGCATGAAATTGAAACTGAAACTCAAGTGTTTGGCTACAGCTGCATTTCTTGGTTTTCTGTTCAAGAACCTAAAATAAAATGGTTACCTTCTTCCCAAGCCCTGCAGCGGAGCCTCTGCCTGGCTCTCAGGCCTCGCTCTCCGGGGACGGCGAGGTATGGACCCACGTCCCACGGTGGGACCCCACAGCTGCTCCCCAGCAGCCAGCAGGCCCCTTAGTTTCCCTCCGTCTCCAGTGTAAATTCCCTCCTGTGCTCTCACGCTGTGCAGTTCTGCGTCTGACTGCCTGGCTGCTGGCGTCACCGCGAGCTTCTCGTGTCTTTTGGTTCCACAGCGTCACCGCCTTTGACACTGAGGACACAAGCCCAGCCTGAGCCCAGCTGCGCGAGGGAGCAGAGGCCGGTGCTGTGCCTGTCCGCAGGCTTCCCCAGCGCAGGGCCTGGGCCCCCGGGGACGGGGGTACATGGGGTGTTCGGACGCCAGGGTTAGTTGGGGTTGTCACCCCTCAGCCTTGAGCCCAGCGCCACTCTGAGCCGGGGCCTCTCTGTGATCAGACACCAGCGTCTGACCAGCGCAGAGGTGTCCGGTCAGCGTCTGTCCTAGCCCAGAGGACGTCAGAGCCTCGCGACCTGGGCCTCACGTACCCGGCAGCTCCCCTCTGTGGTGGAACAGACGTCACAGGTGGACGTCACAGGAAGTTGGTGGTCCGCCCGGCAGGCCCACGTGGCTCAGCTTCCATCAAGTCACGTGTGTGTTTAAACTCAAGAGTGGGTCTGTTTTAAACTTCTCAAAAGTAACTTTTTCACTTGTGCTCCAGGAGAACAAAAGCACAAAGTCAGCCTGTTTCCGTTACGTCACAGCAGATGCGTCCAGGGAAAGGCCTGGTTTGCGCAACATGTGGCCACGTAGAAAGCAAGTTGTTTCTCGCTGTTGGTAACCGCCACCTAGCGCACTGTCCTCAGCGCCCTGACGCTGCCCTCTCTCCTTGTCCGACAGCGGTGGTCGGCTTGCTGTACCCCTGCATCGACAGTCACCTGGGCGAGCCCCACAAGTTCAAGAGGGAGTGGGCCAGCGTGATGCGCTGCGTGGCCGTGTTCGTGGGCATCAACCACGCCAGCGCCGTATCCTTCTGTGGGCTGCAGAGCGTTTTCTCAGCTTCTGTGGAAGCATTTTCCATTTCTTTGAGTGAGTGTGTGTCTGACAGGTGGGTGGGACAATGTTTTTCCAAGTGTTTTTATTCCAGAGCCTGTCATTAGCTTCCTCCTAGCAGGAGTTTTGAACGCGGTCCCGAGCCCTTTGTTTTATTTCTGGAGCAGCGGGAGCGCCAGCCAGGGCCGCTGGGCGGGGTTCTGTCCTGTCGGGCAGCATCTCGCTCCCGAGTCTGCTCCATAAGTCCCTGCGCATGTTGGCCCGACATCCTTGCCTCGTGAGGACCCGGTGCCTGTGGCCCGTTGGCCAGTGGTGCTGGGCTCACGCTTCTGCGCTGCCCAGGAGTACCTGGCTGGTCCCGGGCTGGCCCAAGTGTCACCTCAGAGACGGATTCCTAGTCGCAGGTCCCTGGCCTCTGGCACCCCCGGGGCGGGGAACATGAGTGCTGTAGTAGCCCAGGTCTCAGAAGACGGCGGCCCCTTTAGCACAACTAGACTCTATTTCCAAATCCTAGAGGAAGATATTTCTAGTTCCCAGTTCTTAGGTCTGCTCTGCCCCTCTCTTTATGATGTGGGTGTCACAAAAGGGCGTGAGATGCTGCCTTGGCCCTGCCCAGTCCACGCCGTCCACAGCTGACAGGGTGGGCGGTGACTGGAGCTGGCTGGGCAGCTGCACAAACTCCGGCTGCAACGTGGCATCCCCTGCAGAGGGTCTCACGCAGGCACAGAGCGTGCTTTTGAGAACGGGCTGCAGCCCTGGCTGGTGGCTCAGTGGATTGAGCACTGGCCTGCAAACCCAAGTGTTGCTGATTCGATTCCCAGCCAGGGCACAGGACCAGGTTGTAAGCCAGGTCTCCAGCCAGACCCATAGCTGGAGGCAGGTGAAAGGCAACCCTACGTGGATGTCTCTCTCCCTCTCTGCTCCTCTCTCTAAAAATGATGAATCAAATCTTTTTTTAAGCATTGAAATTTAACAAAACAATAAAAAAATATTTTAAAAAGAATGGGACTGCAGAGGACTTAGTGGCAAAGCAGGTGGTTTTGTGGCTGACTCGACGGCAGGATGTTACCTGCAGCTCGGAAGTTGGCTCAGTAAGTAGTGTTTTTACCCAGTGACCCCAGAGAGGCTTTTGACGGCGAGAGCTCACCAGCAGCGCTTTCGGGTGGCGGTTTAAGAGGAACAGCTCGGGTGGAATTTGGGTTTCTCTGTGCTTCTTTTTGCTAGCTTTTCCTTAACTTCCACACCACCAGAAACTGGACTTTGCCAACAACGTGCAGCTCTCCCTAACCTTAGCAGCCCTGTCCTTGGGCCTTTGGTGGACGTTTGACCGTTCAAGGAGTGGCCTTGGGCTGGGGATCACCATCGCCTTCCTCGCCACCCTCATCACACAGCTGCTGGTGTACAACGGGGTCTACCAGTAAGTCTGCCCCCCACCCCCGCGCCGGCCCACGTGGCCACCACTTCGCTGACTGAAAACACCCCCCCCCCCGAGCTGATTGATGGGGTTGCGTTTGATTTACACGCACACGCCGTCGACTTAGGCAAGAAATTCTCCAAAATGCCCCTTACTGCCGACTAATAATGTCGAGAGCTCCCCACCCCCAGCGGCGTGCGCAGCAGGGTCCCCGCCCCGCCCCGGGCCGCATGCAGGAGGTGAGCGGTGGGCGGGCAGGTGAGGCTGCGAAGCTTGGCCACATCACCACCTGAACTCGCCTGCAGTCCCCCCGCCCCCACTGGCGCGGAAACGTTGTTCTCCCCGAAAGCAGTCCCTGCTGCCAAAAAGGTTGCGGGCCGCTGATGGCAAGGGAAGCCCAGCAGGAACCAGAAAAGCAGGTTCTGGCGTTAGCGGCCCCGCGCGTCTCACTCAGCCAGCACGTCTCCTCTGCCGCAGGTACACGTCCCCGGACTTCCTCTACATCCGCTCCTGGCTGCCCTGCATCTTCTTCTCGGGAGGCGTGACTGTGGGCAACATCGGGCGGCAGCTGGCCATGGTGCGTGGCGGGGTCCCCCTTCGCTGACCCTGCAGCTTCTTAGCTTGTTAGAACCGCTTGTAGTGGAGGCTCAACAGCAGCGATGATTGAGAAAAGCGTGTGTTTATTTGCTGCATCCCGAAAGATGCCGCCACCCGCGACCCACAGTTAGACCAGACAGGCGCTGCTGCGTGGCACGTGGCGGGGCTGTGCCAGTGCGTGCTTGCTGTGCGTGTCCTTCCTCCCCCGGGCAGGTGGCCAGGGGACAGGACGGCAGAGGCAGATGGAGCCTGAGACTGCTGACCCTGCGGGCACCAGGTCAGGCCTGGCAGGCAGCTGTGCAGGGCAAGTGGGAGAACCCCGCCCCCCACAGCGCCGGCAGGAAACGAAGTCGCGTCCCGAGAGTGGGTCTTGGTAGTTAAAACTGGCACCTGAGAGTGCTGCACACGGAAAAGTCAGTGTGGACGTTTCATTTAAGTTGTCTCTGGCTCGAAGGCTGAAATAAAATGAGATAAAAGCAGTGGCAGTGGTGGCTAGTGTTGGAAAGGTCATTGCGCTGACATAAATGCTGGGCTTTCTCAGAAAACTCTTTGCCCCTCGTGTGGTGTGTTTAAAACAGGACATACTGTTCTAGCTGGTCTCCCTGCCTTTTAGTTTCTTTCCCATTCTCCAAAATGTCTATAAATATCTTCTGAAAGCCTCGCCCCATGGGAAAGTCACCAGCCCTAGCTCAGTGGCCTTTCCTCCTCCTCCAGGAAGTCCCCCATCTACATCAGCCCAAAGGAAGGGGGCTTATTCTGAGGGTCCTGGCATTTCCTAGGTCCACAGAGAGCCTTTTTGTCTTGCTTTCCAACCCACGGCCTTTGTGGGAATTACTCCTGCTATAGAGTAAGCGGGGCTGAAGAATGACTAGCACGTTTATAAGGGTTGGCTTAGGTGACTCCTGCAGCCTTGACTGTCCCTGCCTTGCAGTAATTTCTCAGGACACCTCTTGTTTGGGGAGCATTCCCCCCACCTCAACTGCGGCAGGAGGTGGTCGTCCTCCTCTACCCACCAGGCTGGGGCCTGTCCCTGGGAGCCCTGAGGCCCAGGCCCAGCCCTGAGGTGCACCTGTCTGCCCGGCATGGTCAGCCTCAGACGTGCTGACCCCCCACTAGTCCCAGCTGTATGGAGTGGCACCTGGCGCGACCTCTTTCTAAAAAGCAAGGGACACATTTCTTCCTTGGAGAGGGAGTCAGGATGCATGAACCTGTATCCCTAGTCACTTCCTTTCTTCAGAGGAAGAGACAAACAGCTTCCATGCCTTTGTGAAAACAGCCTTGCCCTGCTCAGAGTCTGAAAACTTGTTTTCTCCTTAAAACCTGGGAAATCAGTTTGTGTCTTAGGAACGGGAGAAACCCCCTGCCCCGGTGTGAGGGGGAGCTGCTCACCACCCGGCCTGTGGCATCGACACGGTGGACGCAGGCAATGGGCCGGGCTCTATTCTCAGGGCCTGGCCTCTGCTCCCCTTCCCCACGGGTCCCTGTCACCTTGCCCCAGTCAGGGCACTGGCCCCCCTTCCCCTTCCGGTCCCCTCTGCCAGTTGGAATATGCAACCTGAGCTCATTTTCATCCTTTTCTTCTGTTTGCAGGGTGTCCCTGAAAAGCCACACAGCGACTGAGTCCTGTGCCCGCTGCTTCGGAACGGACAGCCAGCAGTGGGACAGAAACCCGAGCTCCGGTCTGCGGCAGAGGCGTCTTCCCTCCGTGGGCCGCTCAGCCGGGCCTGGCTGACACGTGACTCCAGGGAAGCCCCGCGGACTCGCCCACCGGCTAGTGGGCCCAGGAGGGCTCGCCTGGAACCGCCCACCACGCAGCTGCCCTCACGCTGGCGTCTGTCCCGTGGACCCTGGGTCTCTGGCCAGGGCAGGCAGGTGGCTGGGGCAGTTTCCGAGCGTTCAATGCCATTTGTGTCACAAAATGCAAGTTGCCATATTTCAAAGCCCTGAATTAAAAGCCCAAGTCCCAGCTCTCAGTTTGGGTCGTGCCCACAGGGGAGACCTTGCCGGCACTTGACAGAGGCAAGTGTGGTAAGAAATATTTGTCCAGAAGACTTTAAAACTAAGGTTGCGTAAAACAAAGCAAAAACAGGAGGACAGCAGGGGCGAGCACAGCGGCCGCAGCGCGGAGCTGACTGCGCTGCCCGGCGCCCCACGCGGACAATCCCCGGAGAGCAGAGGCCAGTGAGAGGTCAGTGCCACCCGGTGACGCGGACGGTGTCCGGCCTGCCCTGCGCATCAGCCTCCTGGCCGGGCTGCGCTTCCGGTGGGGCGCCCGCCTCCCGGTGACTGTCTCCCCGTGGCCCGTGGGGGTTGCAATCCGTGATTGCCTTGCAGACGAGGGGACGCGCCGCTGTACTCTGCTCTAGTGACGCTGCCGGTGGGCACCGTGCGGCCACCACGGGCACAGGCCACGTTGGACCCGATCGAAGTGCACGTGTCGGGTCATTCACTTCAAGTGCAATGTGTACGAAAACCAATCTGAGCCTTGTATCCTCTTCTGTATTTATTTTTTTTAACGTGTGCGATGTGAGACGGTTCCCCACCCATTTCAGCCCTGCACGGAGGCACAGTCAGCAATAACTCCTTTCAGGTGTGACGGTCCCTTGCCGCGCCCTCCTCGGAGCCCTGGCCCGTGAAATACGCCGCTTCTGTGGGTTTTCGTAAACACGGAATTTTTACTCACAGTTGCATCTTTTTTTTTTTTTTTTGTATTTTGAAATGTCAGTGTTTTTGGTTTAAATTCTGTGAAAGGGGCCTGATGATCAGGCTCCGGGGACAGAGGCTGGCGGACCGACTGCCTGGCTGTGGCCGAGGACGAGCACTCGTGTCTGGGCCGCTCCGGGGGACACTGGTTTGGTGGCCTCAGGGGATGTTGTTGGAGGGAAAACTGGGTTGTTCTGAAATGTGCAACGCGCCCTGGGCATTTCCTGAAGACGAGGGGTTAGAAAGGGCACAGGTTTTCTGATGGCCACGGTCAACCTGTTCGAAAAACCGGAAGTTCTTTGTTGAGAGCCTCGATCGAATCTCTAAACACACTTGATGCACAAACCAGTTACTTCCCTCTTCGACTGGAAGTGAATCTGTATCTGTTGGAAATAACGTAGCCAAAAATGTGAACCCGAACACTTCCCTTTGCCGCCCTCCATCACGAGTGGGTGAACCAAAGCGCTTGGAGCGTCAACCTGTCAGGTGGCGCGAACACCAGGCTGCGCCCCAGAGGGGCGGCCGGCGAGTCACGGTCCCACCAGGTTTTCAGCGTTGTGTTCCTTTTGCATTCTTTTTTTTTTCTATTAAAGGTTCAAAACCAACCACTGTATTGATGGGTTTTTCTTTCGAAGGGGGTGGGGGGTGTTAGGCGGAAGACGGAACTATTTGATCACTTCTCCGACCTCAGTTGGCTCCGCACGGCCTCCTGAGAGAATAACACGTGCAGATAGCGTGTCCTGGTGGGAAGCGTGGCCACATGTCCCCTCCTTCTGGCCCCCTCCCGCTCAGTGTCCTACGGGAACGCTGTCCTACATCTTGGAGTGAGACGCCCCTTCTCTGTGGTCTAGGTGTGTGTCTGGGGGCCTCTGGAGCCCAGGAGAGGGGCTGAGTGGCGGAACAGGTCACCGCCAGGCAGCATGGCGCACGGGACTGAGGACCCTTCCTCCCGGGAGGTGAGGCGCGCAGTTCACGGAGGGCTCCATGTCCGCTGCCGCCCACCGGGGCAGGGAAGCAGAACTCGGGAGGGGCCCAGGGCGAGGCGTCAGTCCAGCCGGTTCTCAGGCAACTGCTGTGTGACCCGGGGCACATTTCTGGCCGGTTAGACGTGAATCAGCTATAACTGGCCACACGGTGCCCTGCTGCCCTGGTGTTGGGGGTCCCGGGGGACATCCCAGCCGTGCGTCCCCCTCCAAGTGCAGCCGCTGTGCCTCAGGGCAGGCTGGGTTCCCCGTGACCTTGGTGTGCACTCCGAGGTCACACCCCACCCAGGTCGAGGGGCTTGGCCTGGGTGACCAAGTGACCCTTGCTCAGCCTGTGCAAGGCATCCGGTCAGCACCTAGGTGACTCCCAGGTGTGTGCTGGGCCAACCGGGCGGTCCACATGTCCCTGCCCCCCTCCCAGGTGCCCTGACACCAGCCTCTGCTGCCCAAGGTGGGCCTCAGGGATCAGCCCGGGTGGCACTGGCCACCAGCCCCGCCTGCCTCCCGGACCCAGAGGCACCTTAACACCCGAGGAGCCGTCTTTTCAGGTCAAACCACTGCGTTCACTGAACTCAGACACGTGCCGACTGCCCGACCCTGTGAACCTTTCACACCCAGGGCCCTTCGGACCCACAGCCGTCCCGTCGGGACAGCTGGTGGCAGCCCCTAACTTCACGCCAATCACGTCTGTCACAAAGGCCCACCCAGACTGGGTGAGTGGGACTAGATCTGGCCTGAGACCGTTCCAAAGGGAAGAGAGAAACGCAACAGGGCTCCCCAGCCCTCAGGGCCACTCGCGGACAGGTTCCCATCGCCCGGCCCTGCCAGAAAGCATCTCATCCTCAGCCCGCCATGTGGCTGGCTCTGGGGCTCCCCCCCTGGTCCCCAACACTCACCATTGCAACCTCCAGCCACTGCTGACACCTCTGGGAAAGGTCGCCCTGCCAACACACTGTTTCCAAGACAATTCCAAAGTTCCACGCACCCAAAGGAGGAGGCGCCCACCCCCTCGTACACCTTCCAGGATTAGAAACGAGCCTCCAGTGGTTTCAGCAATCGGGACGCACAGCCCTGTCTGAAGATTTCTCATCAGTGAACTTGTTTCCAGAGATCTGTGTGCTGGGGCACACCAGTTGCTGCTCTGATGTCAGCAACCTTTTTGGGGGCCATCAGTTTCTGTTTCCTCTCAGTACCCCCAACCCCTGTCCATGATGGGTAATCAGAGGAAGGAAGGAAGGGAGGGAGGGAGGAAGGAAGGAAGGAAGGAAGGAAGGAAGGAAGGAAGGAAGGAAGGTCGAACATTCAGCTACCGGGCATGACAAACCCAATTTTTTTTTTTTAAACATGAGTTTCAAAGTGTTTTTTTTTTTTTTTTTTAAGATTTTATTTCATTATTTTTAGAAAGAGGGGAAGGGAGAGAGGCAGAGAGGGAGAGAGACATCCATGTATGGCTGCCTTTCACCTGCCTCCAGCCACAGACCTGGCTGGAGACCTGGTTTGCAACCTGGTTATGTTGCGCTGGGGATCGAACCAGCAACCTTTGGGTTCACAGGCCAGCGCCTTATCCACTGTGTCACCAGCCAGGGCCAAACCCAATTTTTAAGTTGAAATGGCCTATGGGCTGAAATCTAGTACCTGAACTTGGCACGTGGTTGCCAGGGAAGAGCATTCAGACCATTACCATCTAGGGACCCCAGCTCCCCATGAAGTAAGAAGGAAGAAAAAGTAGGAAGAAGCTTTTTTCCCAAATAGTGTCGATACCTGCAGTGTCACCCCAGCACCTCCGAATGTGACCTTATTTGGAAACCAGGTCGTCGCAGATGGAACCAAGTTCAGCTGAGGGTGGCCTGCCGCAATGGGACCGGTGTCCTCGCACAAGGGAACTGAGAACCAGACATGCAAAGTGAAGAGAACGTGAAGGCTGAGGACTGAAGAAGCAGCTCCCCGGAGGCTGCAAAGCTGGCTTGCGGGGGTGGGGGTAGGGGTGGGGGGGGGGGGAGGACAGTCCTGGGACACACCTGTTTCCTGCAATGACAATTCGGCTTTTTCATAACCTTGGTGTTGTGGTTCCAAAAGCCCCCACACTGACCTTGTCCCTCTGGACTTCCATAGCGTCCCCAGCAGGGCCCACACCCCTGATGGGAACTCAAAGGTTGGGAAAATGTGAGTTCCAGGTCACAGCTAATCAGCTTAGTGATCCACTTACGGAAAAAGCTATTGTTTCAGGAACTGGAGGAACGACCCACCTTGACCCCAGGAGACCATCCGCACTTCCCTCTTTGTGGGTCAGGAGGACTGCCAGCCTTCAAGATGGTAACGGAGCCACTGTGCCCCAGGGTGAGATGACCACCACCCAGGTCACAGGGACCTCTGCCCAGGACCCAGATGGAAGAATGCTGCAACTTTTATCTGGTCAGCTTCTCCCCTGAATTCCAAACCTTACGTACACTTTCTCCTTACGAAAGGGCCCGTTTATGATGGAATTTAAGGTGGTCTGGTAGGGTGCAAACCCGACAAGAAAAATTCTTCTCAGATTGCTGACCATCAGAATAAAACACCCATCCAAATTCAAGCCCTGTCCCCGTTATTGGGGCTGGTAGGTGACAGGCAGCGCAAACCCAGGCCTTTCCAGCTTCGTCAGGGCAGCCTTGCTTGGAGAAATCACACCCAGTGACCACCGAGGGACCAAGCCAGGAGTTGACGGTGGGGGCAAGGGAAAACGAGGAGCAGCAAGAAAAGGGACTTTTAGAGAAGTCATCTTCGTCTTCCACTTGACATGACCCCGTGAGGGGTTTCATCCCGGCCGCTACGGGAGGGTACACAGGTGTACATGACAAAGGAAAATTCGTTCATAAACAGAAAGTCCCTTAACAAGAAAGAGCCAAGTGGGATTATCTGTGAGGCTATTTGCGCTCCCGGCACGTTAACTTCATGAACTCATTTCCAGGAGCCTCCCAGGCAGGTTCCATGATCCCCTTTTGGCCAGGCTGGGTACGTAAACAGTGACTCAAGTTTCAGTTTTCGCTAAAACGTAGATGCCAATGCCGTCAAAGGTCTCAACATATGTGCTGTCTGCATCCTAGCTGCCCCCACCAGAGGACAGGTTTCACTTTCTTTTTCTTTGTTCTTTTGCAGATGTTATTTATTTCAGTTTGGGGAGAGGGAGGGAGAAGGAGAAGGAGGGAAACTGTCCATGAGGGGAACACTGATCAGTGGCCTCTCAGCTCCAACCTGGGACAAAACCCGACACCCAGCCGGGCCCGATGGGAATTGAACGGTGACCTTTCCCGCGGCAGACGGACACCCAAACCCCTGGGCCCCACCGGCCAGGGCCCACGCTCCCTTCCCGTCCTGCTCAAGGGGCCTGAAATCTCGCCGAAAGTACCCAGGGTGTCCTGAGGCCGGACACCTGTGCCATGTTCCTGGATAGTTGACAAGGACAGTCAAGATGGGCTCTGGAGTCCATTGTTTCCGGTTTCTGTCATTTGGGAGTCTCACCTGGGGACCCACTCTGCATCCCAGGGCAGGACGGCAGGCAACGTGGCACTGGGTCCCGGAGAAGGCGGGACAGTGCCACCTGCCAGTCACCGAGGATAAGCCCAGCACCCCTGGTCAACAGGAAAAGCCTGCAAGTGTTTGTGCAACGGTGATCAGCTCAGGTTAAAATCCGCTCCCCAGGTAGGGTTTCACCTGGGGAGGGCAGCTAATCTCCAGGTAAGCTGCTGCTCACCCTGAGGGCAGCGGGGAAAAGAAAACAAACAAAACCGAAGAAGGCTCAGGCCGGCCGCCCTCCCTCTGTGACACCAGGTGTGACAGCCTCACAGACGCTCACTGTGAAAAGGGGGCACTGAGCCGCCCCCCTCCCCGCCTGGCCTGCTAACGAGCAAGGTCAGGACCCGCCACCGGGACCCGCTGGGCAGCTGTGTCTGAAGCCACTTGTAGAGGACAAGTACCTGGGCTCAGCTCTGACACGCTGGAGGGACCATCAGGGGGTTTGGGGTGCCCTGGCACACAACATGGCTGCATTTGGGGTGAAGGCAGCTCCAGTCCAGCAACCTGTCTCCATCCCTTTCTCCCCTGCCCCCCAATCTAGACAGGGAGCCTGCGTGGCGCCCAGGGCCACCAGGCGCTTCTCCGTGAGTGGTGCCCGCGCCCCCTGGTGGCCATGGCCGCACCCCAGGGCCCCCCAGGCCACCCCCTCCTTGGAGATCCGTTGTGGGGGTCTGTGGATATTTTTGTAAAGGCCAATCTCAGGCGTAGTTTGCGTGCTGAAAAGCATTGTGTGCCGTTCAGCCTTTTTCTTTGGCTGTGCGGACATGGGGCGCGGGGGCTGGGCACTTCGTCCACCGTCCGGATGGCTGAAAGGAGGGTTAAGGAAAAACAGGAGGCAGGGGTGGCCCCAACATCCACCCCGGGGAGGTCACGGGAAGAAGCCACCGCGTCACCAGGCCCGTCCCCAGCCACCTTCCAGCTGGTTGGCTTTTTGAAAGAAGCTGCTCACACCTGTGAATGTGTGGTTACCAGTCGCCCTTCCGTGGGGGCCCTGAGGGGCCCCTGGCTGCAGGAGGAAAGTGGGGCCCTGGGGGACCCCCGGCTGCAGGAGGAAAGTGAGGGGCCTGGGGGACCCCCGGCTGCAGGAAGAAAGGGGGGGCCCTGGGGGACCCCCGGCTGCAGGAGGAAAGTGAGGGGCCTGGGGGACCCCCGGCTGCAGGAGGAAAGGGGGGGCCCTGGGGGACCCCCGGCTGCAGGAGGAAAGTGGGGGCTCTGGGGGACCCCCGGCTGCAGGAGGAAAGTGAGGGCTTGCGTGTGTTGAAAGGCTCCCACACACAGGAATCAGTTGGGGGTTTGTCAGGGCTCAGGTGCAGGGGTGGAGGTACCCGGGGGACACACCTGCCTTCAGGTGTATCCAGCTGCCGACCTGTCTGACCTGGTGGGGAGGTGGCCTCCCAGAACCCCCAGCGGCTCCTGCACTGTCACCTGAAGCCGGCAGGTTAGTCTGTGTCTCACCACCCCACCCCCAGCCCCGGGGTAGGGGGCAAAACTGCTAACAGATGCTGCCCCTGGGCCACAGGCCATTTGAATGAGCCCCTTGATAGCAGGCACAGTAACTAAGAAAAATACTACACTTTGTTTGTCTGTCTTGTTTGTTTTGTTTTATTCATGGAGCAGGAAACCCTGGTAGTAAGGGAAACAGAGAAAAGGCGGGAGGGTCTTCAGGGGGTCCTCCTGCCCTGCTGCTGGCCAGCGGGGAGCCCTGGTGCTGGAGGAGGGGTGCTGCGGGGACACTTTGGCATTCCTCTCGTCCCCACCCGGCCACTCCGCAGATTTGCCCTTTGCAGCCAAGGACAGATCCAGAGCCTGGAGAAAAGGGATGGGGGTATCCAGGCACTGTCCACAGGCTGGCTCTGGGGACACCAAGGCCACCTGAGGTCCCCACAAGCCATGCCACCCAGTGGGGACCTTTGACACAGGCATAATCAGGTGCCAGAGAGAGGGGAAGGAAGGGAGAAACAGAAGGAGTGAAACATGGATGTGTGGCTGCCTCTCCTGTGCCCCCCCAATGGGGACCTGGCTGGCAACCCAGGCCTGTGTCTTGACTTGGGAATCGAACCGGTGACACTTTGGTTCGCAGGCTGGCGCTCCGTCCTCTGAGCCCCACCAGCCAGTGTCAGGGACCAGGTCACCCTCTGCGGGTTTCCATGCTGAGGACCATCCCCTGCCCTCCGAGACTGCTGTTGACATCAGCCCTGTACGCCCAGGGTTTCTTGTTGGAACGGAAAGCAGTTGCGAGTGGCAGCAAAGGGGGTTTCCAGGGGCTCCAGATACGGACCCGAAGGGGGACAGAGGCCTGTCTGCGGGGCTTCCTATTTGAACCTGCACCGCTGCGTGGAGACTTGCACCACAGCTCCAAGACCGCAGCCGCGATGTGTCTCCACTCTGGGCCCAAAGCCAGGCAGAGCGGGTGCAGCCTTGCACAGAACCTGCCTCCAGCTCCGGTTTAGGCCTCAGGCTCCCCGGGGGACTGGGGGGCTGGGCTCCGCCGTTGGAGGCACCTGTCATTTCAACCCTTCTCCGTTTCAAAGCAACGTCATAACCAAGACTCCACCACATCGCGGCTGTTCAACCGCCCTGCGCAGGCCCCCTGGAAAACATCCCAGGGTGGTGCATTTAGGCGCAAATGCAGGTTCCCACGGCTGTGCCAGGTGGCCCTGTGGGTCAGAGCATCATCCCCCGACGCCAGGGTTGCGGGTTCGACCCCCAGTCAGGGCACCGGCAACAGTCCACCAAGTGGCACAGCAAAGCGATGTTTCTCCTTCTCGTTTAATGTCCACAGTTTTGATCCTCTCCTCCTTAAGTCCCTGGAACATTTCATCTCATAAGGCCTTGGCGATGAAGCATTCTTTTATTTTCACCTTGTTGGGGGAGCACTTCCCCTGCCCTTCCGTTCTGAATGTCAGCGTTGCTGGAGGTGTAGGTCCTTGCTTTTCACCACTTCGGAGACGTGTTGCCTGTGAAGTTTCCCTTTTTTTAATTTTTTTTTAAAGATTTTATTTCATTATTTTTAGAAGGAAGGGAAGGGAGAGAGGCAGAGAAGGAGAGAGACATCAATGTATGGTTGCTTTTCACCTGCCTCCAGCCACAGACCTGACTGGAGACCTGGTTTGCAACCTCATTATGTGCCCTGGCTGGGGAATCGAACCTGCGACCTTTGGGTTCGCAGGCCGGCGCCTTATCCACTGTGCTACCAGCCAGGGCTTGAAGTTTCCCTTTTGAGGAATCAGCTGACAGTCTTCCAGGCACCCCTTTGTAGGGCACTCTCTGCTTTTCGCCTGCTGCTTTTAAGATTCTCTCCTTACCTTTAACCTTTGGCACTTGAATGACGATGTCTTGGAGCGGGCCTCTCTGTGCTTCCTGGGCCTGTATGTCTATTTCCTTTGCCAAGTGTGCGAACTTTTCCCTTTGTTATTTTTTCACACAAGTTGTCGGTGTCTTGCTCTCCCTCTTCCTCCCCGGGCACCCCCGCGGGTCCGATGTTGGCATGTCTCAGGTCGTCCCAGAGCTTCCTAAGCCTCCCCTCATTTTTCTTTGGCTTTGTGTTATTTTGTCTTGTCAACTCTTGTTTCCTCTTTTTGTGCTGGCTGTTTATTTCTTCCAAACCTTTGCTTGGAGCCCCGTTTTCCTTCCCTTTCCCGTCGGTTTCATGGGGATCTTCCTTTGTTTTCACGTAGCACAGCCTTTCCTCCTGCATCTCCCACACTCCAGCACGTCGGCCGCGCCCGTGAGCGTCTTGATCACCAGCGTGTTGAACTCGGTGTCCATGAGGCTGGCATCTCCCCATCGCTTGGCTCTCTCACTAGAACCTTGATTTGTTTGGGCCACACTTTCCCGTCCCCTCAACTTGACAGGCTCCTGTGTTTGTCTCTGTGTCTCAGGTGGAGCTGTCGCACCTGTTACGCTGTAAGGGGCGGAGCCTCGGGTATTTGTCAGTGCAGGTGACCCGGTTCACCACGTAGTGGCGCTGTGTGTGTGTGTGGAGGGTCTGAGAGGGAACAATGCCGCTTGCTCCGTCTCACCCCCCTTCCAGGCACGTCTCCTGCTCCCCGTATGGGGCTGGCGCCCCTCTAGCTGCTGCCCTGGCCGTGGTTCCCAGGGTGGGTGGGTCTGTGGGTGTCCCAGGACCGTGGGGGCCTCTCAACAAACAGACGCTGCTGAGAGACCCGCAGAGTCTTCCTCCGCCCCAACCCCACTGGTTTTCACAGTCGGAAGCCATGAGGCTTGATTTTCCCGGTATTTCTCTCCACACCTTCTGCGTGCTGGACTTGGGTGCAGCTCAATTTCCCGGAGTTTCTGGTTGCCTCCAGTTTTGAGGCAGGTGCGTCCGTCCTGGGTTGTGGGGGGAGACGCAGCGGGGCTGCCTGCGCCTCCATCTTGGATCCTCAAGGATGATGATTTCCCACGGTGAAGGAAAGAACATTCGGAAGCATAAATCTTTCAAACCCATCCCGCCACTCCGCACAGACGAGGACCAGTCGCACCCCATCCGCGGCCAGTCACCGTCCCTCTCCGCCCGGCCACCACCCAGGCTGTTTATATAAACCGATACCCCCACCCCACCAGCGAGGAGATGCAGATAGAAAAGAGGCCTGACTCTTGCAGCCCCACTAAGTGGCATTAAACTGAGTCTCTCTTTTGGCATGGGAGGGGCACACATGTTCACATACACACACATGTATACACACATGCACACATGTACATCCAGGTGCACACTCGCAATACTTCTCCTTGCACCGCTGCCTTCCAGGACATTGAGGAGGGACAGAAAGGCAAGTGTCCCAGAGCAGGTGGGTGGCATGCCCACCCTGAACGTAAGTGATGGCATCTGGCTAGTCATTTACACGTTAGTATGAACGAGCTTCCCATTCTAGTCATAAAATACCATTTTAAGGAGAAGAAAGAGGGGCAGGCTTGGAACACCAGGAATCTGGATGGGTCAAGGGGAGGGAACACGGACACGGAAGAGGCGGGCAAAGGAAGGGCCACAGGGGCTGAAGACCAACTATCTCCCCTTCACCCTTTTCTTAGGAGGCCACCTGTGGTCATGAAGCTGGAAATTGTGGGCCCTGTGGGTGTGCTCCCAGACCACTTCCTCTCGACGCTGTAGGACAGGAGAGCCCAGACCACCAGGAGCTACACGGAACAAGGTGTCAGGGGACACACCTGGTCAGGTAAACCACTTGTCGATTCCGGGACCGATCAGAGCCTTTAACCTGCGCCCCAAGCTCCGTGACCTCCAGGAGGAGCCGCAGCTGGCCGCCTGCCCTGCCCACCACCCCTTCCGAGGGACCCACCATTCCTTCCACACGGCCTACGATGCTCACAGCTAGAACGACATCCAGGTTTGGGTTGAGCTGAACGTTCTCTGGCCTCCCTTCCGGGTCCTTAGGTACAGGGCTCGAGCGACAGGGTAAGTCACCTTCTTGAAGGTGCCACAGACCCTGAGATCCACACAAGACAAGCAAGGGCCGCACAGGGTCACACGTATCCTGGCCAGGAGAAGAGGGAAGGGGGACAGGTGGGAGTCGGGTGGAAGGAGCCAGGCGCAGGGGGATGTCCTTCATCCCTGCACTTCCCGACACCCACTCACCTCCCTGTCCCCCCCAGCCCTTGGCCTCCTGTTCCCCCTGAAGCCCACAGCAGCCTGGCCATGGAGGGACCAGGGCTGGAGACCTGGCTGGCCTGGTCCCCTCCCTGCTGGGCTGTCACTGCACCCCGTTTCAGGATATATGCGCAGCCAGCCCCCAGCTGCCCCCCGAAGGGAGCCTGGTGCCCTGTGAGGCTGTGACCCCCTTTCAAGGTCATGGGCTCACCTCCCTGCTCTGGGCAACCTCCTGTGGAAGGCTGGGTGGGGGCTGAGCAGCGGTCAGTGACAGCTGGGTAGCCACATCATGCGCTCAGGTGCTGGGGGACCCAGGGGGACCCTGTGGTCTCTGAACCGTGGACCGGCGCGCTCCCGTGAAGCTGCAACACTCGTCCGGGGCAGAGCTTCACGAACATGGCACACGCCGCCCACACACGGCACCTTCCCCGCCAACTCTCATGCCTCACCCCGGCCTGGCTTCCCCAGGGTCCGCTCTGCCAGCCGCCCCGAGGGACAGCCTCACGGGCAGTCACGGACCCGACCCTGCTTCCTTCCAGCGCCGGCCCTGGCCAGTCTCAGAGCTGCTCCAGGAATGTGTGTGTGTGTTTGGATATTATGACATTTGACAGCTTACAAGGTATAACCTTCCCGCTGGGGAAGCTGCTTCTCAGACACAGCCAAGGGCCCGGAATTCCGCAAACCAGCACGGCGGAGCCAGGCCCCTCCTCCACCCGAGAACCCCCGGAGGGACAGTCCTCCACCTGGACCACCCCCAGCCCTGGCCCCCTGCCCAGCAGGACCACCCCTGTGGCATTTGCAGGCTGGCCCGTCGTCCATAGCTTACCCTGTGCTTCCTTCCCGGGAAAGCTCTCAACCGTCCCCTGCTGGGGCCCCTGGACTCCCAGTCACCCTGCTTCCCATGAGATGTTCGGTGACTGCCCCCCTCCCCATGGGTATAAGAAATCCCTTCCTTCCACGCCTTCCTTCCCCCCTCCTCCTGCGGGCAGAGGCAGGCCGGGTGGGTGTCTTTGGGTGGGGGCTGGCTGCTGGGGGAGGAAAAGCAGAGAAAGGGTGCAGCACCCTCACCTCTCGTCCCCCATGGCCTCGCACTTACCTCCCTCGGGCGGGTCACCTGGGCATCCCAGAGACCGTGGGACATGGCTGCAGAGAGGGCAGGGGCGCCTGGCCTCCTCCAGCTGGGGACTGGTGTCGGCAGCGGGGCCAAAGGCCACCCAGGTGGTGGCTGGGACAGTGGGAATGGACCCCCCTCCGGTCTGGAGGCTGAAGTCTGACCCCGGGAAAGAGGCCCTTCGCCTCTGCAAGCTTCGGGGGTGGTTGGCAGTCCTCGGAGGCCTTGGCGCGGGCTGTCCCCTCGGCGTCACAGGACCTTGTTCTCTGGTGGCTTCTGCACCTCCCGCGACACGGAACCAGTCGGTGTATTCAGAGCCCAACCCTAGCTCAGTGCTGTCTCATCCAAACCTAATGACCCCGGCAAAGACCCTCTGTCCAAATGAGGGCCGTGATTTGGGGGGGCTTGAGTCACCCCCATGCAAGCGCGTCTGTTCAAGCAGTTCCCCAGCCTCTTCTTGGGGCACACACGTTAGAAACCCAGAAATGGGCCTCCGTGCAAGGTTGGGTCCAGAGTGAGTGGGGCCACGTGCAGGGGCTGTGGGGGGGGGCGGTGCGGCCACTCCGGTGGGCCTCACCTAGAAAATACAGTGAGGCTGATGACAATCTGGGTCCCCTCCAGACCCACGGCCACCCCATCGGTGTGGGGGAGAAGCCACTGCCCGGCACTAGGTCCCTTCCCAGTTTCCTGCCACAGGGCAGGGCAGGTCCTGGCTCGGCTGGCTTGCTGTGGCAGGACCCCCAAAAACCACTAGGGTTCCCTCCTGGCACCCCAGAACACCTTCGTTCCATCCCCTTACCTCCTCTGCGACCACTCACCCACCATCACTACGTCCCTCATTTCTGGATCCGGTGGCCTTTGGTGTATGAAGAGGTGACAGCTGAAGGAGAGGCTGGGACCTGGGTCCCCAGCACCCTCCCAAACTCCAGGTGTGAGAACTGCCCCAGGACACCAGGGTGAAGCTGCCTGGTGTCCACAACATCAGGACAGAATTACCTGGAACAGCCGGGCCCCACTGAGCTCAGAAGGGGAGCAAGGCCCCAGGCTTCCGGGAAGAGGAAGAGGAAAAGCAAGAAGCACCCCTTTCTTATTTATTTATTTATTTTATTTTATTTTATTTTATTTTTATTTTATTGTTGTTGTATTACATCCATCCCCTTTTTCCTCCCCTCTGTCCCCTTCCCCACCCACCCACTCCCCACCAAAGTCAATCCCACCTGTTGCCCATGTCCAAGACTCTTCCATGCTAAGTTCTTGGCTAAACTGCTCCCCTTCTTTGCCTCTTCCTCCTCCCTCCCCCCCCCCGAAGCACCCCGTTCTTCCCACATGCTTCCTGCCTCGTCTCCACTAGTCCCCACCCCCCTGCTTCCTCTGAGCTCCCGGGAGGGGCCACATTGCCTCCCACCTCTCCTGTACCCTTGCTGGCTGCTCCGGACCCCGAGGTGCGGATGCGCTGGGTCCCCAGGTCAGAATGTCACAGGCTGCTCGTGTCGGAGGCACCAGCACGCAGCCCGGGCAGGCCACGCCCCAGCTGGGCTGGGCTGCAGGCCCCACATGGGCCCGGTGCCGGGCGGTGCACAAAGCCAGTCCCGGTGGCTGTCTCTGCTGGTGGCCGTTTGGGTGGCAAGGTGTGGGGTGAACACTAGCAAACCTTGGCTTCCCTGCAGGGAAGCCCCCGAGACATCTGGGAAGGATGCCCCGCGTTACCCACTCAGCTTCCCGAGTGTTCTTACACGCAGCTCCTGACCGTCCTCTGCGTGGGGCACACGCTTGACCGTCCCTGGGTGGGCGAGCACACGGCCCAGGCTCGGTGACAACTCCTCCAGCTGTGTCTGGGCCACCCTGCGGGAAGCCGGTGTCTCTGGAACAAGAGTCGCTGTCGGGAACAGGTGTTCAGGCCAAAGGGGCCCGAGGAGGCCTGTGGGGCTGCCCGGAGCACGGCCGGAGACAGATGGACGAGCTGGGCCGCCAGCGGGGATTAAGGCTCCTCAGATCAAAGCCGAGGATGAGAGGGAGTGGAGCGGGGTCAGCCTCCCCGCACAGGGGGACAGGCCAGCAGCAGGTGGGGCCAGCTGCATCCTTCCATCTGCGGAGGGTCGAGGTGGCCTTCATCTGGGACCCAGAGGCCCTGGAGGATTAAGGCCAGGTCACCGCAGCCAGGGGATAGCTGGACCTTCCTTTGCTCCTGTCCCTGTCCTCATCTTTCGCTTGGGAGGACAGGGCTTCTCTACGGGCCAGCCACATCTCAGTGACAAGGGGCCCTGTGCAGGGCCAGACAGGCTGGGGACCCACAAAGGCTGCACTGCTTGCCAGGCGGTATGACCTTGGGCAAGTCACCCGACCTTGTGTGCCTCGGTCTTCTCACCTGTAAAATGGGACACATGGACCGGAAGAGCCTGTGGGGCTGTGTTCACACAGGGCACATGGTTCCAGCGTGAGCCACTGTCACCGTCAGCGGACAGGGCTTGGCTCTCCTGGGCCCTTGGTGGGCCATCCTTACCGGTCATCATTCAGGCTTTCTCAGGTCTCATTGCCCAACCTGTGAAGGGGACGTGGCAGGACAGGCAGCTTCTGACCTGGGAGAGCACAGCGTCCACCACTACCACTCCTTTCTCCATGACAGATGCCCTCCGTAGGCTCTTCATGTCCACAGATGCCGCAGCTGGGTGGTGGGTGGCAGGGACACCCTTGCTTCCCGGGCAGAGATGGTGGGTCCATGGATGTGGCCCCGAGGGGCCGGGTGTAGGCACCAGGTTCAGACCCCTGCAGTTATGGAGAGGGTCAGTCTTCCTCAGAATGTTCCAGAGACACGTTACATGCAGCATCCCCTCACCCGTCAGTCATCCCCTCACCCAGGAGGTGCGGCCCGCCCAGCAAAGGGCACCCAGTTTTCCCCAGGGAGACACTGACCATCAGGGGGGTAACGGGACAAGGTGCTGCAGCTCCACTAGTCAACCTGTGACTAGGAGGCTGAGCCCCAGGGCAGCTTCTCGGAGTAGAAACCAGACCTGCGCACACCCCCAGCGACCCTAACGCAGAACCCGGCCCGTAGCAGGCGCTTCATGAAACCTGGTGACGGTGGACCCCAGAGTTCTCTGATTCCAGCCTTGCCGCCCATCTCAGCCAACTGTGGGTTTGAAGCATGGAGTCCCACGCTGTGATCTCGCCAAAAGTTTACATTCATCCAAGTGCCAAGCGCCCCATGGCTCAGAGGGGCAGGGCCAGGCTGCCCTGGGGGGGCGGGGGCTTCGAACTCTAACTAGAACAGCAGGCCCAGCAAGGAGCCAGGAAGCAAAACACGTCCCAGTAGATCCCACTGAAGCAAACTGCTCCTGCCGAGAACTGACACATTCCAGCATCTCCCCTCGCCCCCGCTCCGTCTGGGCTTCACGCCATGATGAATCAGGCTGGCCACCTCCTTTCTCATGTTTTATTGTAATCCTCACCCGAGGATACGTTTGTGGATGAGAGAGAGAGAGAGAAAGAAACATCAATGTGAGAGAGGAACTCTGACTGGGTGCCCCCCATACATGTCCTGATCGGAGACCAAACCCGCAACCTTTCCATGTCCGGGATGACACGCCAACTGACAGAGCCACCCGGCCAGGGCCAGGCTGGTCACCTCCATCATGTCCAGGAGCCTGAGCGCAGAGCAGGCCCCCGGTGGGGGTCTGCACGGTGGGCAGCGGATGGCCGCAGTCCTAGGTCTTGGTGGACCTCTGGCCACTCTGCGAGTGTACAGCCCTGGGAAAAATTACTTTGTGCCTCAGTTTCCCCGTAGCTGCAATGGGGATAAGAAATGGCCCTGTCTTGCGGAATGACTGGAAGGACTAGGTGAAATCACCCACACCAGGCGCAGAAAAGCCTCCTGGACAGTGTGTGCCAACGGACCCTGGTCGTTGTCACAAAGGGCGGGTGGGTCTGTCCCTGCACTGCCCACCCTCCGCTTGGGGGCTGGGAAGCAGGCTCCCCCTGAGGCCACAGGAATTTTTCCCAGACCCCTCCGCCCCGCCAAGGCCCTGTATTGCACGGGCGAAGTGTTTTTGCTAGGATTCCGCAAGCCTCTCCTGCGGGCTCAGGAGATCAGCATGAGGGTCAGAGGAGGTGCCCCAGCCCACCCGCGCGGGTTCAGCCCAGCAGCCCGCACCCACAGAGGGGCGCGAGGACCCCTTGCGGGCCGTGACAACCCTGGCTGGCGAGCTTTCCGGTCTTTGTCAGCGGAACAAAGGCGTCTCGCGCTCCCCGCGCCCGCCGAGGACCTGGATCACAGCGAGACAGGCGGAGGAGGGGAAAGGAAACCATCCGAGCCGCGGTTTTGGCGGAGAGTTAAAGGATGGTCCCCCTTTGTGTCTTCTGGCTCCGGTGCAGGACGAGGACGCGAGCCAGGAAAAGGGAAAACCGTTTGGTGACCCGCTTCTCCTGGGCGAGCGCGCAGCTCTGCGCGGGGTTCCGCCGGGCGCGCGCTCCTCCGCGGGGCTCGGAGGTCGGCCGGGGTCGGGTAGCAAGAAAGGGGAACGGCTGGGGACCTGAGGCGCCTGCCACCCTTTTCCTGGGAGCCACCAAAGGCGCCAAGACCTCCCCGCGGAGATGGCAACGGCCGCCCCGCGTTTCCGCCAAGTTTCCGGACAAGTCCGGGCCCCTGAGTCCCGCCTCCCCGCGCCCGGGGCTCCGTCCCCACCGGCGCATCCAACCCCGGAGCCGGTTCCCGAGGGCGACAGAGGCCCGACTGGCTGGGAGGGCGGCGCCACAGCCATGCAGTCCCCTGGCGCGCCCGAGCGCCCCCTCGCCATTTGTTCTCCTCTTGGCCTCACCCGGGCACTTCCTCCTTCCCTGGAGGCCTGGGCTCGCCACAACCGACTACCTGTCCGGAAGTTGTCCGAGGGCCGCCTTGGGAGAAGGCACGTCGGTCCCTGCCCTTGCCCGGGAGTTTAGGACGTTTAGGAGGGGGCGAGGCTGCGAGGGCGGCGAAGAATGTGCGCCAGGAAGGAACCAGGGTGCACGTCTCGGAAGGGACCAGGGGACCCTTGCAGTCTTTTTTCAGATCCAGAGAAAGCAGGACACCGGAGCGGGGGCCACACTGCCCACCCGGCCAGCTCTGGTCCCAACGCCCGCCCCTCCCCCATCCCGCCCCGGCTCCCTGGCCTGCCCTCCTCCCGGGAAGGTCCTCGAGGTCCGGTAGAAGCCCCCGCGGGGCGCAGGCCCGCTTGTGGGGGGTCTCTTCTCTCTGGGTAGAGAAGCTCAAGGCAACCCCCACTCTTTGCAGCCTGGGGACGGGCAGGGGCACCGCACGGGCGTCCCAGCGCGCCCCCTGCCGATGGCGCGCGGGAGGGGCAACGCCACCTCCCCTGCGGAGGCCTAGCCCTGGGCGCAGAGCCGGCAAATGCGTGTGAGTCACCCGACACCATCGGTTTTGGAACAAAATCTCCAGGAGGAAATAAAAAACTAGCCAGGTGGGAACGAAGCTTGGTCAGCGGTCCTGTGAGTGAAGCCTGTCCGGGCGCCTCCCCCCGCCACGCAGGTCCCTCTGCGCCCACTCACGCCCACCTGCCGCGCGCCCTACAAACCAGGCCTCCCCCTGCGTCTACCACTCAGACCCAAGTCTCTTATTCAGGGCATCTGACCCGCGAAAACCCTCAATAATAGCGAAAGCCAAACCCGGGTTCTAGAGGTCACCTGGGCGCCGCACACCCGCCCCCAGGGCCTGAGGGCCCTGCTCGCCAAAGGGAGCCTGGGGGCACCATGCACACGGACTGGAACTGAAAACGAGGCCTGGGCAGGTCCACCTGCGGGTGCAGTTCTCTGCTCGCCAGCCTGGGCCCCCCATCCACCCCGAGAGCAGCCCCCGCCCCGGGATTTTAGTCACGTTTGCGGTTTTCCTAACCTTCCTTCTGAAGAGCCTGGTTAGGGCCCAGCCCGGTCGCCTAGTCCACCCTCCGTCCCCAGCCCTCTTCCCCCGACGCAGCCCCTTCTCCTGTCCTGGAGAAGAACTGGGGGGCCAAAAATGCTGGGGCTCCCCTGCCTGTCCCTGAGTCCCCGAACGACCCCGAGCCCAAAAGGCCTCTGCAGGGTCCCCGGGGGGCGCCGCGCGCCCGGGTGCGCGTTCCCGGCGCCAGGCCCGGCTACGCCGTGCGAGGCCTGGGACCCGCAGCGCACGCTTCCTCGCGGGCGTTTCCACCCTCCGAACACACAGCCTCGTTTACTTATGTTTTTTAATGTAGTAAATGGGCAGCTAAGTGAGTGGCAATTGGTAATTTCTATGGTTAATTTGAAATCTCGCTCGTGTTGGCTTAATCCTGTTCCTCGGCAGCAAAACAAGGAGAAACGCATGTTCCGGCAGCAGTGGCTCTAATAGGCATTCGATGTTAAATTACGGCCACTGGCCAGAACAAAAGGCGCGGCCGGACTTCGCGGCCTCGCGTCTCTGCCGGGTCGCACGGCCTCGGGGAGGCGAGAGCGCGCTGACCCGAGGCCGGCGCTCCGCGCGCCCATGCGCGCCCCCCCGATGTGGAAATTAAGGAGCCTAGGGTGGCACCCGCTTAAGAGCTGAATGTCCCGCATGCCCCAAATCCGCTCTCCGAGGTCGCGCAGAATGTCCTCGCCTGGGACGCACGGGGACCCTGCCTCCCGCGTCTCCTCTTTTCCTCTCCCCGCCCTCTGTGCTTTCATTCGCGGGGTCCCCTGGGAGCAAACTCGGGAGTGCGACACTTAGGGGCAAACGACCCTTTTTCTCCTTTCCCGGTCCCGTTTCCCAGACCTCGACTCCCCAGACGGGTTTTTTTTCCAGAGCCGCCCAGACTGCAGCGAGGGGCGCGGGAGCCGGGGCGACCCTGTGTCCCGGGGCGACCCTGAGGGCCCCAGCTCTTCCCGCCCTCCGCGCGGGCCGCAGGGGTCCCCGCGAGCACAGCGCAGGCCGATGGGGGCGCTGGAGCGCGCGGCCGGGCTTGTTCGCGCGTTGTCGCCCGCGCCGTGTTCCTTGTCCCCGGCGCCTGCTCCGTGCCAAGCCAGTGCGTTTGATTGAAATGCGGCTGCAAGAAGGTGTCGAGCAGGAAACGCGGCGTGCCGGGCGGGCGGGGCTCGGAGGCGCTCGGAGGGAAGGGGACCCGGGCGGGAAGAAGCGCCGGCTGGAGAAGGCGCGGCGGACGGGCTCGGGAGAGCTGGGCGCATCCCCGCCTCGTGGTGGCGCTGCTCCGGGACTGCTATTTTGAAACCGGGCGGCCGTCCCCTCCGGGGCGCAGGATGCAAGGGTCAAGTGTCACTTCCTCTGGCAGTCAATCTCCAATATTCCTTGTAATGTTTCTAAATGGACGAATTCATTACGCAGGGACACGTGAACGGGGAGAGGCCGCCAGCGCGCTCGGGCACCGGGGCCGCCGCGCCTCCTCGCTCCTCGCGGCGCAAGCGGGCGCCGCATCAGCCACCTCCTCGCCGCGGCGGGCGCCAGGGTCCCCTCGGGAAGGTGCCCGGAGGTTCTCATTGTCCTTGTAGCCCCTTGACCAGTTCCCCTGCCCCCCGGGCGGACACGCGCGCGAGGGATGCACCTGGTAGCTGCGAGGGCAGCTCAGTTCAGCCCCGTCTCCCGGGCGCGTTTGCAACAGTACCGGGGGGCTGACGTTGCTTGTTTAAATACAGGGGTCTTCTACCTAAGGTGAGGGCGGAACGCTGGTAGACTAGGCTGCCGCCTACCCGCCCCACTGTTTTGAAGAGGAAGCATTAAGTAAAAATTAAAGGGAAACGCCCCTTATCCCTTCCCGCTGGGCACCGTGTTTCTGCCTCCAATGGCACCAGGACAGGAGTTGGGGGCCCTGCATCACGGCTCAGATGGGGGTTAAAATGACCCAGGAAGCGGGTACCCAGTGAGGGGGCTGCCTCAGCCCTGGGCAGACCCGGCTTCCCCAAGAGGGTCCTGGGGCCCAGAGAGCGGAAGCTGGTCCCGCTAAACTCTAAGTGGCATCGGCTATGGACCACACGGTTGACGAATTACCTGGTGACCTGCTCAGTCCCCCCGCTTGCTGGGAGGACATGACCTGGCCTAGAAGCCCTCCATCCCTGCCTGCCTTGGGGGGGGGGTGAGCCAGAAAGCCTGTGCCTCCCCAGACTGCCCACAGTAGGGAGGAGGAGGCCAAGGGGGTCCTGGAGTTGAGTTTCCAGGGGACCCTTACAACCTGTGAGGCTCCAGTGACATGTGACCACCTTCCAGACACGCATCTCCTGTAGGAGACCTGTGGACACCGCCAACGGCTGACTTCTCCCCCGCCCCACTAGTGTGAAAAGTGACAAACAGTTCCAGTCACTCTGGCAGGGACAGGGGGCATTGACTTTGGGGAGATAAGACCAGGTTCGGGGGAAGAGAGGGTCCCCGGTTTCTCAAGAGCGCTTTCTGTTGTCTTGTGCTGGTAGCTGTTGGAGACCCCAGCGCAGGGAGGAGGCACCTGGGCTTCCTGCAAGTATTTGAGGGTCAGGAGGCGGCATCTGGTCAGGGCACAATGAGTCCTTGGGTGCTGGGCTTGTGCGATTGGTATCTCCCCAAGTTTCAGACGTTGCTGCTCCCCCAGATGTGCGCATTTTTAAAAAGTCACGTGAGGAGAAAGGTTGCAGCAGCAATTCTTGACCATGGGTCACATCTTGGTTCATGGGCGGAGGACGTGTTGTTTCGCCAACGCACGCGAGTCTGGCGTTCCGAACTGTCTGCAGTTTGATTCACCTGGGAACGAACCAAAGAAGGCAGGGCTGTCCCTGGTTCCACTCCCCGCCGGGGGCAGGCTCAGGGTGAGGTTATTTCCACAGCTTCCCGGATTCTCGGCCATTTGGTTGCATTCAGGGAAGAAAGAGAGCCATTCGCTTAATTTAAGAAAGTGGCTGGGTAAGGGCGTAAATGCAAAATAATGCAGCAAAGCAAAAAAAAGAAAAAAAAATTTGGCAAGCTGCACCTTGCAATTCTTTACAAAATTCCAAGTGTTATTTAGTCAGCTTTCAATTATCACATGGAAAGGGACAACCGTTTGGGGAGGCTTTGGTGCCAATATTTTCCACAAAGCCAGCTCTTTTGTAAGTTCTGCCCTGAACACATCCTTTTAGTTAAACCTGACTATCACTGGCCCGCTCGGTTATAGTTTAATATTATAGATAATCAGAATTCTCACCGCCATGCCCCCTCTAAACCTCCGTACCCAAGTGCGGAGGTCTCCCGCTGGCTTTTTATTTATACAAAGTTAAAATTCCCTCTCAGAGTGGAGTTTCCCGTTGTCTTGGGCACGAAGCCGTATTGGGCCAGACAGAGGAAGGTTCTAATAACGACCCCCTTTGTACAAGCACGTTGGAGCAGAAAGATTCATGTCTGCTCGTTAACATTTTTGAGCCAGAAAATTAAAAACAAATATTTAACCTCCCAGTTTGGAAGGAGGGCTGGCACTGGACCGGCAACCTTTACAATGCATACTCAATGAGCCAAAGAGCGCTCTCACCCCCGGCCTGAGCCCAGTTCGGAGGCTCCACTCCATCCACCCAGGGGCGCGTCCAAGAGGAAAAGCCCGGGAAGGAACTGCTGTGCTGAACTTGGCTGAAAGACAGCTTTGGGACTTTGCTCAGTCTAGGCGATCTCAGACCTAGCCTAGAAGACACATGTCAAATAAATACGTAAACTTACCGCCTCCACAGTCCTGCTTTGCTGTTGTCCAGAGGTCGTTTCTACACCACCAGTCTGCCGGGACTCATTCGCCCGTCCTTGTCTCTCTCGCCAAGGTGACAGGTTGCCAAAGCCTCCCATCCCCCTTGCAGTGGAGGTCCTCCCCTGATGGAGGGCTTGTGACTGTCATGGATGTCCCCCGTGCCCCTCTCCATGCTGGCGGTGGGCGCAGACATCCCACCGCCTGCGCGCCTGTCGGGTCCCCCGCGCCCACCCTTGGAGCAGGCCGAGGAGGGCGTCTCTCCTTTGGTGCCCCAGACGTGTGGACCCCGCAGGCCTAGCGTGACTTCCTTTTGGGTCCCAGGGCGCACCTGGCTGGGCAATCTTACAACCTGGGGCTGAATTCTTCCCGAGTGTCTCCTGATATCCCCCTCTACGTTCGCCAGCACGCTCCCGCATCCCCAAACCCCTCTTGCTAAACGTACGACCTCCGTAGGGCCTGACCCAGGGTGAGGGCCTTTGCCGACCGGGGCTGCTTTCAGCGCCTGGGACCCCCTGTCCACTCGGTAATCAGTGCGCACCGAGCGCCCAGAAGCAAACTCGCGCTTCCCCGCACCGCGGCCCAGCCCAGCGTCCAGACGCGGCCGTATCCTCGGAGCGGGGCGCGCACTAGCGGGCCCAGCCCCCCAGGTGCAAACACAGGGCCTCTGCGGCGCTGGTGACTACTATTTGTGGTGTCTGTGGGCTAGCGACTGGGCAGCGGGGGCAGACTAGAATTCCCTAAGGAAAAGGCCTGGCCTCTGGATCCCCTGCACCCCATCTCTAAGGGAAACCCCTTCCTCTCGCTGCCCCTGCTCCGAAAACAGGTGGAGGGGAGTTTCCGTGAACACTCACTCTTCCCCCTGGGAAGGAGGTTCACCTCTACTTTTAATTTCTAACTATGCGAGCAATGCCATGAATAGGCATAAATACAGTCTGGGTGTGATCAATACCTCTGCGGACAGAACAGGCCTGGGCGGACCCGCGGAGGGATACGCGCTCCAGGCCCGAAGGAGCGCCCAGGGGACTGTTTGCTCGCAGTTTGGTCACCCCACGGCCGCTCTAGACCGGCCCTTCCCCTCCACGCAGGCTTCCGTCGCGGTGCCCCAGCCTGGGCACGCGTTCCACTCAGGGTTCCAGCAAAGGGAGCCATAGAGGAGGCCGCGGGGTGTAGGTAGGAAGGGGCCACTCTCTGCTGTCATGAACATCTGTACCCGTCTCAGGCACTGGGAGCCTCTGGGAGAAGGAAACCCCCACGAATGGATTTGCCCTCAAACCCAGAAAATCCCTTAAAATGGGGAGCAGAGAGGCAGGGAGGTCAGACCCTCCAGACCTGCAGGACCTGGGATGAACTCTGATCGATCGTTTTGTGAAGAAGCCCGAATTCGCCGAGCAGGCTGCCGCAGGGAGCTGTACCCCCGCACCCACGTGAAATGTGGCAGAGAGGGAGAGAGTTTAAAAATAAACAAAACCCCGCCTCTCTTTCGCCGCCTGCATCAGGATGGAACTGCAGGCGCCCCGCGTGGCCTCAGTGGCCGAGACCACGCAGCGGCGGGGCTCACAGGCCCGAGTTCACGCCCGGCACCCTTCTGGGGACACCCGCCTCCACTTCTGCAAATGGAGGTTCCAAAGCCTTGTGAACCCCCTTCCGCAGAGCCGGCAATGGAAGCCACGGCCTGCCTCTCCCACCCTTCCCCACAGGGGGCCTTCCTTCGGCCCTGAGTTTCTGCGAATGTGTCCCTCCCGGTCGAACCTCAAAAACCTTCCGAACTGAGTCTGTGTCCCCGCCCCGCCCCGCTGCTTTCTGCCTGCAATTCATCTTGGAAAGGCCTCCGATTCAACAGACTTCCCACCGGTGGCCCGGGGCGCTGCAGCCCTCTGCCCCCCAAGTTCATTGCCAAGTGATTAAGATCGACCATCATTTCTCCCTGATTCCAGCCTCCCCGGGTGGCGACACACACGCCAGCCTGATGGACAAATCGAGCCCACATTCGCCTGTGGAAAACGCGAGACGTATTTTCTCTGTCGTATAAACAGCCGGCTTGCCATCAAGATTTTCTTCCCGGGCTCTGCGCCCGGCCCCGGGGTCTCAGGGTTTTAAACACCGCTTTGGGTGTTCAAAAAGCGGTGGACTTGCAGCCGGCTCCCGCTTACCAGCGGGGAGGGAGGAAGCCTTCGCCGGCGCCTCTGCAGCGGCGGAGCGGGGTGTCCTTCCATCAAAGCGACGCCAGGGGGCAAGAGGCGTTAACAAAGAGCGCGCGCGCGCCCCGGGGCGCCTGCCCGCCCGCGCGTGTCCCGGGGTACAAGGCGCAATGTCATTCTGCAAGGTTACCGGGTCCCCGCTCCGCACACCGCCTTATCGCTCGCCATTTACCTCTCGGGCACAAACAAACAGCCTCTTTAACCAGAACCAGGAAAGGGAAGCGTATACCTTGGTCCAATTAAAAACCGCGCCAGGCTGCTAAGGGGGGACCGAACCTTGCCGGTGATCCGCCTTACCTTGCTGACACGCGGGCCTGATCCTAGGTTCTGGGCTCGGCGGGGCCCCGTTTTGTTCTTCCGGAGGACGGGCTCGTGGCCAGTGGCTTGGGGAGCGCAGGGGCCCGCGCGCGCCGAAGGTGGGGGGCGCCCGGGGGTCCCAGCGCACAGCCTGCTCGGCGAGACAGAAAGCAAACGAAGCCACTCAAGGGAAACTTCGCTGGAGACAAAACACATTCAATTTCCTGAGTCCTCCGCTTTCTTGCCCGGCATTATTTGCTTTCGCAGAGGCCCATGGAACGCATTAAACCCCTCAAGGCGGACCCCGCTTTGCTCCCTGGCTCAGAAAGCGGATTTTTGTGGTAAGGACGCGATAGTTAACAATCACACAGATGAAAGACAACACTAACACGCCAGCTCTGTGAAATAAACTCATTTTGTCCCCGGAAGTCCTTCTGGCAAATTCTTATCTCGCAGGGCGGACAATGGGCGTTGGCGCTAATGGCTGACGGACGCTGCGTCCCTAAAGGTCCTGGAAGCGGCTCCACGTGGTTCGGGGGGACAGCTCTTCACACCTTCAGCTCGCAGGTGGCAGCCCCTGGTGAGCCGGGCTGGTCAGCCTGACTCCCGCCCGCAGATCTGTCCCAGAACGGGCGCGGCCTGAGCGGGGTGCCGGGGCGCCAGGGGCACCCTGGAGAAGGAGTCCAACATTATCTCGGTGTTTTCGGGTTTTGTTTCCGCTGCCCACGCTCCCCTCCCCCGCCCCTCCCCCCTCCCACTATCATTTCTCTTTGAAATGTCATGAACTTGGCGCTTTCAAACCCCACCGCCGGGCTCAGGCCCCAGACAATGGGGTTGTCAGAGGGCCGGCGCAGCGCTTTTTCTGCGTGATCACCCAGCGTTAAGCCTTTATCCCGCCGGGCGGCTCTGCCTGACCGGGTCAGACAAAAGCCGGCCTCGGTCTTCAGCCTCCGAGGGGCTTTGGGTCCCAGCCCTCACTCCCACCCCACCGCGCGGGCTTCCTGCCGACTTGACACCCCCGGGACGCCCTGGGCCTGCGCCCTCCCCAGGCCCCGCGCTGCTGCCCCTTCAGCTCCAGGGGCGCCGCCCCCCTCCCGGGTCCTTGGGGCTCCCTTACCTAAACGGAAATGGCTGAGGCCCTGCTCTGGGCGACCCCTGCCCCCAAGGGGCTGCAGACCCTCCCCCCGCATCTCCAGCGTGTGCAAGGGTGTGTGTTGGCAACTGGGGGTATGTTTGCACGGCCTCGAGGAGAGGAAGCCTGGCGTGGCCCCCGTGGCTGACTGCAGGCACTAGTCTGCCGGTAGTGGGGGTGGGGAGCGGAAGGGGCACCTGGGGGGCCGCAGCCTGCACCTTCCACAGGGGGCCTCCCTTTGCCCCCCATGGTGAGCAGGGAGCGCAGGCAGTGTGCAGGGTGGGCGCTGAATCAGGCCTCAGAGGACAGCTTCTGGCTAAAAACGCAGCCGGCACCCCTGCAGCAGGGCAGGAGGAGAGGGGCACCCAGGGCTTCCGGGCCTGAGGGGCAGTGCTGGGACCTGGCCCTGGGGGCTTCGGGCCGTTTTCCACCCCTGGAGTTCCCAAGGTGCCCCAGGGGTGGTGGCCCCCAGAGCTGGAGCAGTAGCTGGTGGGAGGCGGGTGGGGGGACCTGAGGAGGGGCGCTAAAGCAGCCCAGCTAGGAGGAAGGGACCACTGCTCTGTGACCTTGAGCATGACCTTGAGCAAGTCCTCCCAGCATTTCAGGCCTGGGGGCCTCCTCTCCAAAGCAGCCCAGTCCTCCGTGGGGACAGGTGTTCTGCCCCTGTGTATCCACAGGGAGGGACAGCTGTCCTGTGCGCTGTCTGTCCGTCTGTCCAGTGGGCTGCAGAGTCAGGAGCTCAGCCATCGGTGTCTCCTGCCTCGTCTCCCTGGGCAACCTCCGCCCAAGCTGTGGGGCTGCTGAGGGTGGACAGTCGTCCCCAGATTCCCTGAGCCAAGCCCTGCCCTCCAGAGGTCACCGCCCATTGTCATCCGTTTCCTGGGGCCACTGTTCAAAAGTCCCCTGGGCTGGGTAACTCAGGACCACAGTTCCGGGGGCTGGAAGGCTGAAAGCAGCTGGGGGGCCGGGCCTTTCTGGCCCCTCCCTGGCTTCCGAGGTGGCTGCAGACCCTTGGCAGCCCATGGTGTCCCTTTGCTGGTGGCTGCAGCGTTCTGGCCTGCTTCCCTGTCCCATGTCACACGGCCTCGTTCTCCCTGAGCCACTGCCCAGCATCTCCCCTCAGCCCTTGAGGGTCGGAAGGTGGCACCCGAAGGAGATCCATTGGGCAGGTAGCTGGTGGCACTGGTGGCCAGTGAGGATGGTCCCCAAAGGGCGAAGATGGGCCTGGGACAGGGTTGCTGGCAGCAGTTCCCCAGGTGTGGGTGCCATGTAGGAACCCAGGGAAAACGGGTCCAACAGGGAGGGCCAGCATCCCGCGGCCTGAGGTCACAAGGATCAGGCCCCGGGCCCTCAGGGATCCCCAGGCTGGAAGCAGGAACGTGCCACCCCCAACTGCCCTTCCCTTCCGCTCCTGCTGGCCGTGCCGCTGACCAGCTGCCCAAGGTCAAGGGAGCTTGTTGGTCATTGATCATTGATCATTGATCACATCCAAGTACTGTCTCCAGGGGGTCAGAGCAAGGGGGGAGATGGTCTGGGGCCCGGGCATGTGAGGCTGGGGACCAGCCCTGAGAGGGGAGGTCCCGTCCCCTGTCACCTGACCAGGCCCTGGCTCCCACCACGCCGGCGGAGGCGAGTCCTGGGGGCCACCTGCCGGCCGGGAGAGTGAACTTCCACCCAAATGAGCCTTTGATGACCTGCTCAGAGCAAGCGTCCGCAGCAGGGCCTGAGAGGGGCTGTCCCCCACGTCTTACCCTGGGGCCTTTGGTACTAGTGCCATCACTGTGCTGACAGGCAGGCGCTCACATGGCAGCGGGGGACCGGCCCCAGCTCCCCGACACCGTGCGTTCCAGGGTTTCCTACCACACCTTCCCCGCAGAGGGCCAGCCGGGGCGCAGGGCACCATCAGGGGTGCCCAGGGGGTGGACAGAGAGACATCGCTAGACCACTTGCCCCATCAGAGCCCGACTGCCCTGCGCACCCGGGTCGGAGGGCGGGGGGTGGTGGTGGTTAATCAGTGCGGGGGCTACGGCCACGCGAGTTCACACAAACTCCACACTGTTCCTGGAGACCCTCCGGGGCCGCATGTCTGAGCAGGAAGTCATTAACTGCCAGCACTTGCAGCACGCCGTCCTCTGGAAAAGGTTGCCAAGTGAAATATATAGTATCTTCTTCCATTTCGCTAAAATAGGTGTGTGACTCCCCGGCGTGCAAGGGCGGCGTGTGGGCCAGCGCTGAGTCCCACCCTCCGGGAGGTTCAGGGCGCATGGCCCGGGACGCAGGGTTCCTTGTGCTTCGGCCCTCCTGGGCAGGGCCCTGAAGTTGCCGCTGAGGGCACCCCAGGGTGTGGCCCTTTGTTAGGCAGCCTTGAGGACTGAACACATGGAGCCCCACCACCGAGAGGGGCCCGACGGTGAAGCACCCAGGAGGCAGGAGGGAGCAGGACCAGCCTTGTACTCAGGCGCCCAGCCACTGTGCTCACGGGCACGGGAACCCCAGGGACCCTTGGGAGCTAATGATCCAGCCCCTGCATTTACGGTGAAGAAACTGAGGCTTGGTGAGGGCCTGGCCCACGCGGTGTCACACGGGCGGCGGGCAGGACACGCCCCAGGGGCCGCCACTGAAGGTTCATCCATGTGGCACCCCACCCAGCCCCTGACCGGCACTTGGGCCTGAGCCACTAAGATCCAGGGAGGGGCCAGTGGGGACCAGGGAGAGGATGGTGGGGTGGCCCGGGGGTCCGTGCCCCCACCCCAGTTCTGTCTGTGCTCAAGCGCAGTGGACGCCCTGCCGCTGAGAGGAGCGGGGCTGCTCTGAAGGTGTCAGCAGAGGGCAGATCACAGGCGGCGCCTGAGGCTGCTGTCAGCGCCCCGAGCACACAACTTCCCACAGCCTCAGCCGGAGCAGGGGGGGACCCGCCCGGCAGGTGGAGGCGGGGGCGCGGCCACGGCCCCAGATGCGCGGGCGGCGACCTGCACACTCACCTGAGCCCTCTGATCCTGACAGGTGGGGATGAGTGTCCCCATCATTCCTGGGGTGTCCGCCAGAGGCACCAGGACACTGCGCAGCAGAGCCTGGTGAGGAAACAGACACTGACGCATCCAGGCAGGTAGGGACCAGCACGTCACCTCAGCTCCCCTGTGCCGGGAGCAAGGACGAGTGGGGGCTGGGGTGCATGGTTCAGTGTGTGGGTGTGTCAGTGTGTGTCCGTGTACATGACTGTGTGTGCAAGTGTGGCTCCATGCGTGTCAGTGAGTGTGCGAGTGGGAGTGTGCGCATGCGTGTGTGACAGTGTCCTGCCATTCTGCATCCTGCTGGGGTCATCTTCCCGTGTCTGTGGGCATTGGCACACCTGCTCACCTGATGTGTCCCCCTGTGTCCCATCCCCGCAGCCCTACGTCTCACTCCTCAGTGACCAGATGCCACCAGTGCCCTGCGTGCTCGGTGGGCATGAAGCTGAGGTGGGGCACCCTGCCCCCTCGGGGGATACTGGGAGCAGAGAGGTCAGGGGCTGTGTCCGGCGCCTCAGTGATGTCACAGCATTTGCCTCCATAACGACAAGGCACCCACCCTGGTGACGTCATGCATTCGTCTCCATGACCCACAGCGCCCTCCTTGATGACATCACAGCACCCACCTCGATGAGGTCATGCTCCCACCTTGATTCCACCCCCTTCATCACATGCGTGGACAGCCTGGGCCACGTGCCATGCGTGTTGCATCTGCTCACAGCCCCGGGAGTGGGGCACTGCCGTTTCCCTGTGACAGGCCAGGTGCGTCAGCGGAGGGGCTGGGACCCCCTGAAGGGCTCTGCTCCAGAAATGACGCCTCACTAGCCTTCCTCCTCAGGGCAGACAGCTCCGCCTAATGATGTCTGCGTCTGTGTGGGTTTTAGGACAAGACCCTGCCCGTTTTCCCGCAGGGCATTTCAGGTGGTGCTGTGGTGGGGGTGGGGTGCAGTGGGCCGCTCCAGAGTGGAAGAGGTTGTCCCGGGTCTCCGTGCCCCTCCCAGGGCTCTCCCAGCCCCTCAGCCCCACCCCCCACCCGCTGCCCAGGCCGAGGCCCCAGAGCTGGGAGCCCCTGCGAACTCCTTTAGGTGGGGGGCCTTGATTGGCTGCACCTCTCAGGAGAAGGAAGGCTCTTCCGGAAGGAATGAGGCCCAAGCAGGGACATTGCAGGTGCGGTGGCACCATGGCAGGACATCACCTGGGAGGGAAGGGTCCCCTGCTGCACTCGGCCCTAGAGATGGGTCAGTGTGTCCGGGCCCAGGTGGCACTATGCAGGCCTACTGTGTGAGGGGGCAGCCACCCGGACCGTGGTGGGGATGGGACACAGGTGCCCAAGTCCTCAAGGAGCAGGCTCAGGTCACTGGTGTGGGGGACCCTGACCAGCAGAGATCCCTTGGTGCTGTGGAGGAAACAAATACTTCCCAGGCAGCTTGTGCTAGGGTAGAGAAGGCCGGCCAGTGTCTGATTGACGAAGGCCAAGTCTGCCCACCTCCAAAGGTTTTTATTACTGATCACACAAGGTTGGGGGGACGCACGTACATACAATTCACCACCACAGAAGCAGCTCCAGAAGGAAGGGAGTTGTTAAGTTTAGATAAGGTGACGCCGAGAACTCCAGGTGGTTACTACAATTTTAGGGAGGGTGAGGGTACACGTGGGTGAGGGTTTAACATCTCCTGCAGGTGAGATAATTAAGTCGAGGAAGTTGAGGTCACAGGCGCAGACTTCAAGGACCTGTGGAATGTTTTCAAGGCCAGATTCTCACCCGAGCCCCCCGCCCCTGGGGTTCCGGCATCGGGACCGGTATGCACCCAGCTTTCCCTGCTTTCCAGTCAGGTCTTACAGGCTTGGCCTGACCTGCCTGGGATCCATGCCTGACACTTTCCCAGGGGGACTCCAACACACTGTCACGTCATTCCTCTCTAAGAGAGAGGTTGGAGGTTCTACCTCAGGATGCCAGGATCTGGGTGACAGGTCCCGATTCCTACACACGCAGGCGCTTCATCTGAAAAGATCCGGAAACAAACCCAGGCTGCCTCTGCTGCAAAGACTTTGGTCACAGCCCCTGAGCAAAAGTCCTAGCGGCTCAGTGGTTCGAGATGTGTTCCGGTGGGAGGGAGCGTGTATGCATGTTTACGGGTGTATGCCTGTGTGCGTGTGTGACCGTGTCGAGGGGTGAGCCCCTGTCCTGGGAACAGCCTCTTCTAATGAGGATCCCGTCCCCTGGTCAACCCAACCCGGCTCTGAGGGCCATGGGGGTGCAGTGTGGTTCTCCTCCGCTGGTGTCTGGCTCGGCCTCTCGAAGCCTGGGACCTGCATGAGGTCGGGCGGTTCACTGATCTGGCCACACTTTCAAGTACCCCTCACCTGTGTCCCATTGCCCTGTCTACACGCACAGGTGTCCCAGAGATGCCCAGGGCCCTGACATTCCATCTCCCCTCCTCCCGGGGCCCCCAGGGCTGCAGGTGGGCTCCCTACCGCCCTGTGAGCCCTGCCTGGCAGTTCCCACCCTTGAGGCCCCAAGGGAGCACCCCCCACAGGAGCGCTGAGCCCCCATGTCCCACCCACACCTGAGCAGACAGAGGAAGTTACTCAGGTAGCATCTGCCCTTGACCTCAGGCCTGGCACTGGGCGACCCGCCCCACTGCTCCCCTGTTCCGGAGGAAGGTGGGAACCCCCTTAAGCCACAAAGCCTGGGAGACATGAAAGCTCTCCCCTGGGTCCTTCCTCTCTTTGGAATTAGAAGAGTCAGCTCCTCCCAACCCGGGGAGGCACCCGGGACACAGCCTGGGCTCCCCACTCTGTGCTATTGTTTCTGGTGTTTGCTCTAATACTCTCCTGGCTTGAAACACTGCAATTATCTCCTCGTGGGACCCAAGTCAGGTGTGGCCAGGGGGGCCCTCAGGAGGCTGCAGGGGCGCCCTCGCTCCTTGGCAGGTGGCCCCTCTTCCAACCTTGACCTTAGTCCTTGGCCACGTCCCCCCGTGACTATAGCCGGGCCCGGCTGCAAAGTCCCCTTGGCGGTGAACATCTTGGGGGCCTCTGTCCTGCTGACCACCTCTACTCATGCAGACCCCCCGGCCAAGCCTCCACATGCCAGATTCAGTCCTTGCTCCACGCTGTCACGCCTCGTCCTGGAACCTACCTTGTTGGCAGAGGATGCGCTGGGGACCCCTGGTGCCAGTGCCAGGAGGCAGACCCTGGTGTGGACTGCAAGCACAGGGGAGCGCACCGACAGGGGCGTTTGAGTCGAGTTGGGGCAGGTGAGATGGGCGTCCGGTCCCCACACGATGTCACGGAAAGTGGGAAGGCACAGGCGCTCAGGGGCCCACCTGCCTCCCCAGGCAGCCTCACCTCCAGGCAGGAAAGACGCCCCCGCTGTGACCCCAGGTAGACCGGACCTTCCTCAGGGCCCTGGGGACACCCGCCCGCAGGGGCCGGTGGAGGTCAGGGGTGGTAACCCGAGTATGATGCATGTTCACTCCATACGCAGGAGTGAGTGCCCACCGCCCGCCAGCCCCGTCCCAGGTGCTGGGCACAGTCATCTCAGCGGCTGAATGGTGAGCTGATACACAGCCTGGGCTCATCTGCTGCGCACAGAACTCAGGCCGGTTCGCATTTGCGGTACTCATTCCTTCATTCCCACGACGCATTTCCTGAGAGCCTCCTCTGCGCTGGCCCCGTGAACACAACTGAGGGTACAGAAACAAGTCTGTCTGGGGCTCGAACTCGTGATGATGTGGCAACAGTAACTGGTGTCCCTCGTTTCTTTTCACAGAAAACACAGGTATGAATCTGTGCCTGATGTGGAAACTAAAACAAACGAAAAACACCAAATTAGCTGCCTAATTAGCTCTGGTGAATACCCGACCAAGCCTGGGTGAAGCTGGGTCTCAAACTAGATGTAAATACTTAGAAATCAATAAAAACGTAGCATGTTCTCCCTCCTTCTCCCCCACCGGAAAGGTTTGTGCTTTTAAAAACACCGTCACAAGCCCTGGCTGGTGGCTCAGTGGATAAGGCACCGGCCTGCGAACCCAAAGGTCGCTGGTTTGATTCCCAGCAAGGGCACATAACCAGGTTGCAAGCCAGGTCTCCAGCCAGGTCTGTGGCTGGAGGCAGGTGAAAGGCAACCATGCATTGATGTCTCTCTCCCTCTCTGCCTCTCTCCCTGCCCCTCTCTAAAAATAATAAAGAAAATCTTTAAAAATAATAATAATAAATGGAACAACACATCAATGTCTCTCTCTCTCTCTCTCTCTCTCTCTCTCTCTCTCTCTATATATATATATATATATATATATATATGCTTTTTAGCAACATAAGCACTGTCTGTAAAGTGACACTAATTCCTTCTTATTGGCAAATGCAGTATGGCTCTCCTGATCAGTTATCAGTCTGTTAGGTGAAAAATAGCATCTCCTCATTGTTTGCTTGTGATTATTGGGAGGGTGGGGTGGCTTTGATCCAATGTCCTCTCATGTGAAATTACCTGTGCATACCCTTTCCTCCGATTTCCCTATCAGGTTTCCTTTTATTGATTTATAGGTACTGTTTGTATATGAAGGCTCATTAATATACTGAAGTGCACACTCAGGAGAAAGAAGGCTTCTGGTGATCCTTCCCTCAGCCCCCTGTTGCGTGACGCCTGGACCTCCAGGCCCAGCAGATGGTGCCTGCCTGTCCATGCTGTTGACAGGTGTCCCGCAGGCAAAAGTCAGAAATTCCTGCCTAGCTGCAGGCAGGCCGCTTTGTGCAGCTGGGAGCAAGAATGATATCAGTTTCTGTGGCCTCTTGTCTCTCCCCTCCCTACCCCCCAATCACCCACCCTGCTTGTTTGGAGCGTGGACCTTTGTGGCAACATGCGTGCACATAGGATGGATTCTGTTTAGGAGTGGCTGGGTCTGCCCGGGGCCAGTAGCCACTGACCCTGCCCCACCCTGGGCTTCTCTGCCCCTCTCTGACCTGTTCTGTAAAGTCCCCTCCCCCAAGTTTGCCCTCAGTCCAGCCTCCACTTCACAGCAGATTCTGGGCCCTCAGCTGCAGTGCCCTTTGCAGCACAGAATACTTACCATGCAGTGGCTGGAGGACACGGCCAGCAGCAGCGCTGGCAGAGAGGTGCCCGGCAGAGGCGTGGCCGCCCCACAGGGCCCTAGGCTAGAGTGGCCTGTAGAGGCGCTGACCGGGGACCGTTGTCCCCGACATAAGCAGTCATTGGCCATGGCCATCTTGGGAAAGCTGTGCCACAGGTCAGCGGGGAGGCGATAGGTAGAGAGGTGACCTCTGCAGGCTGTCCTCTGCTGGGACCAGGCCACGTTGTGAACCCTCTCTCCCTCCAGAGAGGGAGTCCCCGGGCTGACGCCGCCCCCTGCCCGACCCGGGCACCCACTGCGGGAGGGGCTGTGCTGCCCTCCCCCTGCACCCTGAGCTGCACCGTCAACGCCAGGTCTGCGGCAGTGGGCACAGACGCTGGGGTTATGCTGGGCGTGGGCCATGTAGGGCGCTAATGGCTGGAGGCTGGCTTCTTCTCCAGGCTCTGCTGGTGGTTTGGGTTTCCTGCTCTGCACCGCACAGGTCAGCTCGGACCCCCGAGGGCTGTCTGCCTCTCCCTGCGCGGAGGACGGGAATTGCTGTCCCCGAAGCAGGGGCGCAGTGAGGGGTCTGCCAGGTTCTCTGAGGGGCGGCTGCGCCTCTGCTGGCACCCGGGGCTCGGGGGTGGGCAGAGAGAGCCCACGCTGAGGCAGGCTCCGCTTGGGGTTGGGAGCGGAAACCCCTCCTCAAACACCGCCTGAGGGGGTCCTGGCTGCGTGTGAGGAGCAGAGCAGGCCCAGCTGGTCCCACATGCCCGTCCTCCTAGCCTGCAATCCCTTTGGCACTGTTCAGAGCCGCACAGCCTGAGCACACGTGCACATGCAACAACCCACACATGCACACCCACATGTGTACACACATACACAATGCACACATCACACACACATGCATGCAACAACACACACATGCATGCCCACATGTGCACACACATACACAGTGCACACATCACACACACATGCAACAACGCCCACATGCACGCCCACATGTGCACACACACACACAGTGCACACATCACACACATGCATGCAACAACCCACACATGCATGCCCACATGTGCGTGCACACACAGTGCACACATCACACACACATGCATGCAACAACCCACACATGCACACCCACATATGCACACACACACAATGCACACATCACACACACATGCAACAACCCACACATGCATGCCCACATGTGCACACACATACACAGTGCACACATCACACACATGCATGCAACAACACACACATACATGCCCACATGTGCGCACACACAGTGCACACATCTCACACACACGCAACAACCCACACATGCATGCCCACATGTGCACACACATACACAATGCACACATCACACACACACATATGCAACAACCCACACATGCATGCCCACATGTGCACACACACACACAGTGCACACATCACACACACATATGCAACAACACACACATGCATGCCCACATGTGCACACACATACACAGGCACCCTTCACACACATGCAACAACTCACACACACACATGCCACATGTGCACACACACATGCAACAACACACACACACACAATGCCCCCTGCACACACACATCATAAAGCTCCAAGCTCCAAGCAAGCACGGTGCCACAAGGAGACACGGCCGGCACATTGCAGACACCCATTTGGTCACCCCGGTTAAACCTGTTCCACCGCCAGAAGGCCAGAGCCGCGGGGATGGGGCCCACCGCCTGGGGCGCCTTGCTGGGCCACCAGCTCAGCAAATGCACACGGGCTGTTTTTAAGGGCATTTGATTGCATGCGAGGGAAGGTCCCGTCCCCTCCAGGGCTCCCACTTCCATAGCTACCCCGGCTTTCCCCGTAGAGGCGCCGGCCACGCGGAGGGTGTGAGCGCAGACTTGCCACTCACCTGGCGGCCCCTCCCACCCGCTGCAGGGACGACTGGCGTGTGTCCTGATTCGGGTCCCAAACTCAGAGGTTCTCCCCAGGGCCCGTACCCAGCGGCGGGTCAGGGCCTCGAAGGTGGGGAGAGGCTTCCCTGTGACCTTCCCTCACCCCGCCTCCAGCTGCCACCCCCATCCTGCCCAACAACGGGGACATCATGTTTACATGTATCTCGGAGCCACCCTGGTCCTACAGTCCAGCCCTCCTGGGTCCCCACGGCCCCCCTGAGCCAGGGGTGGCCGCTGCGGGCAGCCATCCCCTTGCTCGCCTCTGCCAGCGGTCCGGCCAGCAGCCCATTATCTCGGGTTGAAATCATGGCTTTTTCTCTTTTCCCGCAAACCCTGCTCCGGTGGGTCCTTGCCCATCCCATCCCCCAACACACCCCATGTTGAATCCTAACCCCAAGGTGCCGGGTCAGGAGGTGAGGCCTAGGGGTGCTGGTGAGGCCGTGAGCAGAGGGTCCCCATGAGTGGAACTTGTGTCCTCATTAAGGGACCCTACAGAGCTCCCTTGGCCCTCCGTCAGGCAAGGACACAGCTGGAAGACAGCCATCAACAGCCCCCCAGGGAACCCAGCCCCCAACTGTGAGAAAGAAACCCCTGTGGGTTATAAGCCCCCAGTCTGCTGGGCGCCTGCCATGGAGAGCAGAGGCTGCAAACCAAGGCTGCTCTGTGTCTGCTGGGCGCCAGGAGATCAGTTCTTGTGTTAAGCGTCAAGCGGCCCTGACTCAGGTGACAAGGACAGCCCAGCTGCTGGGGTCCTCAGCCGCGAGCCAGGAGCGCGGACCTCACGTGCTGTTCCCTCCCTGGATGTGCAACCTCCTCATCCATAAAGGGAGGCTCCCAGCCCTCGGTTCTGATCCCCACCCCGCCACCCGTAAGCCTGTCTCCCGATGCCGCCCGGGGCCGGGTCGGGACTCCCCACACCGTCCTGCACGCGTGCGCCCTGTCTTCCTGTGTCTCCTTTTGTCCGTGTTCCCACAAGGCCTCCTGGAGCAGGTTCGCAGCCAGGCGGGCGCCCAGGTTAATTCAAAGAAAAGCAGCCGGTGCTGGAACACGCATCAGGGGTCGGCTTCATGGGCCGACCGCCCCAAACCTTGACCCCCAAGGTTGCTTCCGACGTGGTGTCCCCGAGCAACATACACTAAACACGGAACCAGGCGTGTGCGGAGGACACATGCGGATTCAACTTCAGGAACTGGGTCAGACAGAGGCGGCTGCCCTGCGCCGGGGAGAACTCCAGGGCGGCTGAATTATTCATGCCACGCGGCTCCCGCGTTCAACTAGACAATTGAACATTGGTTTGGAAGGTCATTAACACCCAGGAAAAATGCAAATGGTTTCCCGGTCTTTTTAATTGTCATAGTCTCACCGCCACCTGGAAATGAGATGGAAGCAGGTCCCCTCCCTGGTGGGGCCGCGGGGTGGAGGCAGCTCTCTCCCTGCCAGGTTCTGCGTGGCTGTGACTGGAGAAGGTCCCCCAGGGGCCCCCGGCTTCCCCACAGAGACGCGGCTGGGTGGGTGAGGAAGCAAATTGAGGTGCTATTTAAATCCGTGTTCTCCTCCATGGGTAATCAGGAGCCTTTTCTTGGGGAGGGTGGAATTGGTGGCAAGACTCAATTAGCGGAGAAAGTGCCCCCCCTCACGGCCACCTGTGGAAGGGCCTGTTCCCGGCGGGGGGCGGAGGGGCCTCTTCCCAAACCTGCTTCCTGGGAGCCCCCAGAGGAGCTGGGACTCGCCCGCTGCTGCTCAGTCTCTCAGTGAGGGCCTCAGCTCAAATCCCGCCCGGACCCCCGCCCAGCGCATCCCCTGCACCCAGGGAGGCTGATGTCACAGGGCTCTACGCAGACCAATTCCAACCAGCGTGAAATAACTGAAATAATGGGCAGGTTTCTACTTTGCATCCCCAGTAGGAGGAGGTCCCAAATACTAATCAGTTTTGCTTCTGGGTCCCCTCCCATCAATGGGGTGTCCCGGGGTGTCCAACATGGCAGGGTGCAGTCTGGGAGGGGCATGATCCTTCACCAAGCACCCCAGGTGCCACAGCCGTGGGCAGAATGCGAAAGAGGCCCCCCCACACCTTTCCTGCACCCCGCGCTCTAGTTGGAGACAAAGAACACACACAGGTGGTGGGGTGGGGGGAACCGGGTGCTCGCTGGTGCCCAGGGAGCCACCATCCAGGGTGCCGGGAACCTCAGCTGGGCCTGTTCCTAGTTTGCTGGTCGACAATTCACTTGGCCTAGAAGAGAAATGATCAGATCCTCGGGTGCGTGACAATGACCCGAGAGCAGAGCTTGTTAAAAACGCAGGCTGCTGGGTGGCACCCCGGGCTGGAAGAGGGGTGGCCAGCTCATGACATCTCCGTGCTGTCCAGACAGCTGCCCAGGTGAGTCCCGGCCGTGAGCAGCGCCAGCCTGGACAGAGTGCAGGCGGAGAAGTGAGGACTGGCTCCTGGTACGGGGACTGCATCTGGCTGGCGGTAAAAGGTGCCGCTCTCCGCGTGCTCTGCTGGACCCACTGATGTCCATAGTCCAGCTCCCGGCCCCTGCGAGTGCCTGGCTGCTGTGGCTGAATTAGGTCTTAGATCAGAAGGAAGCGCAGCTGAGTAAGCTGCACAGGGCGGGTGGGCCGTGGTCTGGGGGCATGGAGGTTGGGGAAGGGGTTCCTGGGTGTGCAAGGGGTCTGCAGGCCCCAGGCACCGCTCAGGCTCGGGCTGTAAGCCCTCAACGTGGACACTGACACCTTTCAATGTGACTGTCCTTGTATGAAGAGAGAAAGACACACACACACACAGGAAAAGTGGTCTTGTGGCACTTGAGGCAGAGACCGAGGGAGGTGGCTACAATCCAAGGAATGCTGAGGACACCAGAAACCGGAAGAGGCAGGAAGGATTCCCCTGGAGGAATCCTGCTTCCTGTATCTGGTGTTGGCTTTTCTAAAAAGTAAACCCCCGGCTGGTGAGGCTCAGCGGACTGAGTGCTGGCCTGAGGACCAAAGGGTCGTGGGTTCGAATCATAGGCCGGAGCACAATCCACGGAGCCACGCCAGCCAGGGCTCCCCAGAGGCTTCGAAGGAGGGTGACCTTGGAGTTCTGGCCCCAGCGAGCTGAGAGAATGAATTTCTGTTGTTCTAAGTCCCCAGTCATGGGACATTGTGCCAGCAGCTCCGGGACACTGGCTCAACAAGCAAGTAAACAAACCAGCTCTCATGGGCTGCTTAGTGGCACCCCAGGTCTCTCTGTGGGCCTCCCCCACTCTGCCGTTGCCTGGGGGTTGATTTTAATATTTTTCTCCCCTCTTTCCCTCCCCTGATGGACTCAGGCTCATTCCTCCGGGCCCCCGAGTGGGCCAGAAATAAAAATAAAATGTCACCCCTGTGTCATGTAAGTTTACTCATAGTCACAGAAGGTAAACTGAAAAGAAGGGTGAAATTAATTAGAACAACATACTGGGTTAGCCGGATATATCCAAAATAAAAGTTTTACGTGCAATCACTGTCCTCATCGACAGGATGTTTTACCCTTTTGGGGGCCCCATGTTCTTAGCTTCCGGCACGCGTTGCACATCCGTTTGCGTGAGCGGCACGTCTGAGTTTCTATGGGGATACGGGGGGCCAGGGGGCTGGGGTTCCACGCCCACTTCATGTCTCTGTCCCCAACACTGTCCCCTCCTTCTCCTCCCACTAACCTGTCCTCCAAGGAGGCCAGTGAGATGGAGGCACCGAGGGCACCAAGGCAGGGCCCGTGGGCTGCACAGCCCCACCTGGCCTCACCCAGCAGGCACCCCGAGGACCCAGCGGGGTGCACGGGAGCTTGGGGAGCATGGAGAGGGGGCACAGCGACCTCTGTGATGGGAACAGTGGGACAGACACTGATTGGGGGCCTGGAGCCGGGCTAGAAGGGTGTCTAGTTCCTCAAGTAGGTAAGTATGGCAGGCATTCTAGATGGCAGGAACACTTTTTATCTTTAAACTCACTGGAGGATGTGTTTGTATCGATTTTTAGAGAGAATGGAGGGAGGGAGAGAGAGAAGCATCCACCAGCCCCCTTCTGACATGCCTGGAGATCAAACCCACAACCTTTCGGCATACAGGTTGCTGTTCCAACCCGCGAAGCCACTGGCCAGGGCAAGAAGGGACATTTTTCCGGCCCGGAAGCTGGTATTGCTGCATGCCCCCCTCGAGGATGGCTACTATTGAAAAACAGACAGAAAATAGTACATGCTGTCAAGGCTGTGGAGAAATCGGACCCCTGCACGTTGCTGGTGGGAGCGCAAAATGGTGCTGTCACCGTGGAAAACAGGGTGGCAGTTCTTCAGAAAATCTTCAATAGACTCACCAATGATCCAGCCGCCTCCCCTCTGGGTAGAGACCCAGGAGAATTGCGAACTGGGTCTCCAAGAAATATTTGCATGGCCAGGTTCCTAGCCACGTTATTCACCACCGGCAAAAGGTGGAACTAACCTGAGCCCTCGTTAATGCATGGGTGGAGAAACAAAACCCAGGACATGCACACAACGAGGTATTATCCCGTCTTCCAGCAGAAGGAAAGTCTGCCACGTGCAACAATGTGACAATGAGCCTGAAGGATATTATGCTGAGGGAAATAAGCCAGTCGTGAAAGAATGAATAGCGTGTGATTACGTTTATACTCGGACGGACAGTACAGGGGTGGGTGCCAGGAGCGGGGGGGTGGGGTGGGGGAGCCAGTTCATTGGTGACAGAGGTTCAGTTAGAAAGATAAAGTTCTGGAGCCGAAGGTGGTGACAGCTCCACAGCAAGGTCATTGTACTTCACGCCCCCGACCGCTGCTTAAAAAATGATCAAGGTGACAAATGTTCTATTTTTTCATCATTAAAAAACCTCATTTCGATAACCCCTGAAATCAAAATTTCAGCCGACAAGGCTCACGGTGCAATGTGTTTTCCTAGCAACACACCGGGGAACGTTTATACGGCTGAGCATTTTGGAGGGAATAGCCATCTTCCCGGCCGCACCAGGCACCCGGAGCTCAAATTTGCCAAAAGGCAACAATTTCCTTTTCAATCTCAGGATTTATCTCTTTTCAAAGCCCCCGTGGCACCTGGGTTCTCATGGGTGTCGGGGGTGGGGTGGAGGGGGATAGCGTGGGGTACACTCAGGAACCAGACCTCCTCCCAGCCCTGCAGGCACAATGTGGGGTGCCCATGGCTGGAGAGGCCCTGGGGACAGTCCCCAGCCCCACGCCCCAGGCCAGGCTGCCACGGAGCCCTGACTCGGGAAGGACTGACTGCAGAGAGCAGGGTTGGGTCCCTCTCTTAGCCAGCTCCACCTGGGACCTCAGGCTGCTGGCACCACCCTCTGTGCCCCCCCACCCCACCCCCTTCCCACCATCCAAACACTTTCAAAACTGAAAGTCACTTCCAAAGCTCCTTTGTGGGCGAAGCCTGACCTGAGCCTCGGGGGTGACCTTCCTGCGCTGTCACTGTAGCAGCGCTGATGTGCTTGATCTGGGCAGGGTCAGGCCCACTAGGCCAGGTCATGCCTGGGGTGGCACGGAGCTACCTTCCCAAAAGCAAGGAGGCCCTGGAACACATCAGGAGCGAAGAGTCCCTGGGCCTCCCATGTCCGCCTGGGAAGACTGTAGAAAAATTCATTCGTTCATTCATGAAATGCTGCTATTCAGGGCAACCCTTCTCAAAATAGGCTCTGCAGATCCTGGGGGGTCCCTGAGACCCTTTCAGGCTGTTTTCACAGTTGTGCCGACTCCTTCTTTACCTCTGTCGCTGCGCCGACATTGGCGCCCATCTGCAGCTGGGCCTCTGCAGAGCCAGAGGGCCAACGCTTGGGGGTGGCCCTGTCCCTGAGAGACACACAGTCCTCGGAGATGGCGCTCCTCCCGCAGGGCTCCTAGGGCCCTGCCCGCCTGGCTCCCACCCCAGGTCCTCCTGCCGCTGCTCCCTCTCCCATTTCCCCTGGCCCCCCATGCCCTGCGCCAAATCCAGGTTTTATTCAAGATGCCCCACACCTTGCTCCAGTGATCCCCTGGGCCACTGAGGATGAGAGGGGTCACCGAGCCCAGCCTAATCCCTCCTGACCTCTGACCTCCGGCTCCTCCGCTTTCACCAAGCTCCCCGCCCCCTTCTCCGAGGATGGAAAACAGCGCCGGCTTTAAAGTGCGGCTGCGGGAGGGTGGGGGACCCACGGAGGCAGCACCTCTTGAAGGTGTGCGCCTCAGAGACGCACTGGGGGGCCTTCTATGCGGGGAAGGGCTGCGGTGCGCGGACCGGGTGGCAGCCGGGTGGAGGCCCCGCCCGCGCTTCTCCCCCCAACACCCCGAGCACACGAGGGGGCTGCTCCCCATACCGCGGGAACAGCAGGGAGGGGCCCAAAGACTCCTTCTGAAGGGGCAGAGGGGGAGCTTTTGCACCGACACAGCTGCTTAGCCTTGGAGATCCACGTGGTGATCGCGCCCAGGGGCCGGGGGCGCGCGCCGGGGTCGAGGCGGCCGGAAGCGCGGGGTCACTGCGGATCGGCCCTCCTGGGGCGCTCGGCCGGAGAGGGGGCGGGGAACGCGGTTTCAGATCGCGCCCCTCGCCCAGGGAGGGCCACCCTTTCATGCAGCTCGGAGGAGCGGCTTTGAAGTCCGGGCCAGGCTCGGCCCCCTCCGGTGTCCCCGCCCGCGCGCGCGGACCCGCGTCCCCGGCCGCGCCCCCGCTTTGTAGCTGCGCGCTCGCCCGCGCGGCTCGGTGGACCACCGCGGCGGGCCGGCCGGGCCGCCTCTGATCGCTGGGCTGCGGAGAGCTGGGTGGCTCCCGGACAGGGCGCGCCCTGCGGACCGCCGCTCCCCGCTGCGCAGCCCACGGGCGCCGGAGGGTGGGGGCCAGGCTCTCACCTCGGAGGGAAAGTCCGCCGGTGGATCGCGGCTGCGGTTCCCCCGCCGTTGCTGCGGTCTCGGGAGTTCGGACCTGGCGGAGGTCCCTTCCCCCCCAGAAGACCGCAGCACTGCTGGGGCGCACACCCCCGGGGCCAGCTCCCAGCCAGGGGGCGAGTATAGACACCCCCGTTTCCCGGGCGGGGAGGGTGCCGGAGCCACAGCGCCTCTCCCTCACTCCCTCCCTCACGGGGCGCCGCGCGGCACCGGCAAATCACGAGGAATCCCCCTAAAACCCCGCTTACGTGGGTGTTTGCAGGGCAGACGGAGACCCTCGGAGGAAGCCTTCCGCGGGCCAGCTGGGGGCTCACTCTCGAAGCTCCCCGAGAGAGGCCGTCTCCGCCCCGCTGCGGCCACGAAGTGGGGAGGAGATCTCGGGGAGCGCTAGAGGAGCCGTGTCCCGCCTGAGGCGGCCGATTCTGGAAGAGAGGGACAGGGTCACACCCGAGCCAGAAAAGGCCGGTGCCCCCGCTTCCCCACCAGCACGCAGCCGGCTCCCGCCCGCGTGCGCCCTGCGCCAGGCCGGCGCACCCAGCGCGAGGCAGCGTGGGGCTCCCTCCCGCCCCCCGCGCCGGCCACAGACACCTCCAGGCCACTCCTGGGTGACGGGGAGAGCTGGGCCCCGCCCCGCGGACGTGACTTGCTCCCTCCAGACTCCTCCAGGCCAGAACACGACCCACCCCGCCCCTCCAGCCCGGGAGGGGACAAGCGACGCGCCTGGGTTCCGGAGAGCGAGTCCTCGCGCGCGGGCGCGGGCGGCGGCCCCGTTTCTCTTCGCTCGGGCTCGGGTTTCCTAGTTTCCCGCCATGTGAGGAGGCTCCGGCCGGGGCGGGACGGCCGGGGCCCGCAGGGTCGGGTCTCGGCCGGGCAGACGCTCGCCTCTTCCGCGATCTGCAGCCCAAAGCCTCCCTGGCCGCCCGCGGAGCGCGGGGCCACGTTTCCCACCGCCCGAGGCTGCGGTTCCAGGCCGAGCTTCTCGCCGCTGCGTTTGCACGAGGAGGCGTTGAAGTTTTTGTTTTGGGTTTTGTGTGTGTGTGTGTGTGTATATAATCTGCAAATAAGACAGAAAACCTAAGCATCGCCGAAACCTGTCGTTTGTTGGGAAAACCCTCCCTTTTGCCCTCTGGGCGCTGCCAAGTCTTGGCACCGAGACTTCCGGTGGCCCCCGGTGGCTTCAGTGCCCGCTCCCAGGCGTGGAACCCCCGCCCCCCAGCATCAGAGACCCCACCCCCACCCCCAGGCCGCGCCACCGCCAAATGAGCCCTGGCCGTGCGGCGGGAGAGCTCCGGGGCGCCGTTGATGAGGCCAGCTCGCCCTTCCGGCTCCCGCAGGCCCGAGGTGACCCTCCCGGGCACCGGCAGGCAGTGCCCGCCGACCTGGGGAGCCCTCGCGCCGCGCCGGCTCTGCAGCTGCCCCGCGCCCGGAGCTCCGGCGGCGCAGGGTTCCGGAACCTGCCGGCATCCCGGAGGCTGGTGTTGGGTGTTAGCGGCCAAGCTGTTGGGAGACGCAGCAAAACCTGAGGTTCCCTCCCAGGAAGCGCAACAGGGAAAGGCCGTCTGCGGAGGAAGTTTTGTTTGTTTGATGTTTCCCAGAGCGGTTGGGAAGGAGAAAAGGGGTTCGGGGGCTCTCCCAGGTGTCTTCACTTTAGAACCTGCTTTGAGGCTTTTCCTGGCGCCCAGTGGCGTGGATCCTTCACTTAATCCAGCGCAGGAAATGCTACGTTGAATACACCGGTCGGTGTCGCACTTGACAGGGCGCCATGCACCTTAATGCGTCTCCCCTTGATGAAGGCAACAGTAATTCCAGCCCATGAAGACCTTAAACATAGGTTATTTATTTAAGCATAACCTCCTACCTCGTACACAAAACCCGGGTTCTCCCAGGGCAGCAGAACTCAGTCGCTAAGCGGGGACTGGGGGTCCTGGGGTGGGTAGTTCCTCCCTGAACTTGTCTAAAATCCTGAAACTCCCCGGCCATCGAAACCATCTTTCTGGAAACACCGTGAGGTGGGCTTGTGTGAGGTTCTGGGCCGCTGGCCTCCGCGATGCGCTGGGCCTTTGTGGGAAGAAAGCGGAGAAAGGCCGCAATGTGCTGTGGGAGGGGAAGCAGGTGTTCCCGGCGCTTCTTTGGAAAATCCTGTTTTCCTTCCAAAGGTCAAAAGGCAGCCAGGGGGGAGACGCTAGGATCTGGGGCCTTGTAGGAGCAATTGTAACTGGGAGAGGGCCACGCTTTCTCGGGGTTTGTCACCGTCCCTGTGCAGCTTCTGTCCTCAGCCACCTCAGGCTGTACACGCGGCCCTTCAAGTCCCGGCCCCCCGAAACCTGCTTTGCGTTTGCCTGTACGTTATGTGGACCGTGTCCTGCTCTCCTGGGCCCTGGCCATTCTGAGGGGGACATTTCCCTTCCAGCAGACGTGTCTGTCAGGTGGTGGGACTGTGTATGTGGCTCCCACCCAGGACACCCCACAGGCTGAGCAGGGACCACCCCAGCCGGACCCCACAGCCTAGGTCCGTCTGGCTCGGCACCACGGTGCACCTCAAGGGGAAGAGGGCCGGCGTCCAGAGGGGCCACGTTTTCCTGGGGTTCAGCACAGCGGTGAAACAGGGCGAGGGAGAGCACAGGAAAGGCGCTCCCAGGAGGTCTCAGGCTTGGAGAAATGTCAGGGGCAGGTGGGCCGTCGGGCCAGGAGGAGGGGGGCACTTTGGGGGTGGGCGCACAGGTACAGGCGGAGTTGTTCTCGGAATCCCCCTCAGAGGCCTCCGTTTGCAGGACAGACCAGCTTGCTTCCAGGAGGTTCTGCCTTGCTGCCTGTGGCTCGGGAGAGGGCCCGCCTCATGCGCGGGCTGGTCTTTTCCCTGTGGCCTGGACAGCAGGTCCAGGGGGGCCTCACCCACTTCACGCCCCCAGCACCCAGGGAGCTTGGGCTACGCACAAGCCGATTCTGCCCCAGGCCTTGGGGCTGGAGCCAGATGGACAAGGCTGACGCCCGCCACCCTCCCCAGACAGGCTTCTTCGCAGTGCCAGTCCACCCACCAGGCTCTGAGGCCACGGGGTGCTTCTGGGGAGCCGCGCTCCTGGGCCACCTGGGGCAGGGACAGACCCAGGTCCAGGGCACAAGTACACGCGCCCCCAGTCCCCTTTCCAAGCCTGCCACTGTGGCATTTAACCCCTTCCTGCCTGGGATGCCAGCCCCCTCCACCCCGGCCCCTAGTCCTTGGCTCCAAGGAGAGAACCTGCCCCATGTCCCTTCTTTCCACCCTTGTCTGCAAGCCTGGACCCCCACGCTCCACTAGGAACCTCCACGGCTCTGCGCAGGCCGCAGGCAGCTCTTCGGCTCAGCCCCTGGTCCCCTGCCAGCAGCCGGGGCCTGGCTGGCTGCGCCGGGCGCCCCTCCAGATTTTGGAGGGATCGAGATTTCGCTGTCTGGAATGGTGAGCGTCTCCACCAACTCGGTGCCGAAGTCCCCGCCAGTGAGCGCCACTGCCACTGCGTTCATTTTCCCTGTGTCCCCCACGCCCAGCTGGAGGAGTGTGGGAAGTGGGGGGACCCGCAGCTGCGAGGCATTATTTGTGCTCTAAGTCCCCACGTCTGGAAGCCTGTCCCTGGGAGGCCCCGGTTGTTCAGACCCCGGGGAGGACGCAGGACCTTCCTCAGAGGACACCCTGGGCACTCCGCCAGAGGAGAAGGGATGGGGTTCCCCACCCGGGGCCTCACTTGGTGCTGGGAGACACGCACGTCCCGGGGTGGCTTGCCTGGTGGCAGAGACCGATCCTGCTGGCCGGCAGAGGAGCGCTGGGCGCAGGGCCTGGCAGACAGGGGACCACATGTCCCGTGCAGGAGCAGAGCCTTGGGAAGGCAGGCGTCCGCACGCAGGAGAGCATGCAGCCCGGGCCAGGAACCAGGTCCCACCCCACAGGAGGCCGTTTGGGCCTCCAGCGGGTTTTAGAAGCTTCTGGAAACAGCTTGAGATTTCTGCGGCAGGCAGGTTGGCCCTTCTGCCCCACCCAGCTTTGGGCAGCTCGGACCCAAGTGCCCACAGCCTCCGCCGCCTTTCCAGGTTTAGTTTGAAGTTTGGGTGGGCTTTGAGAAACCTGAGAACCCCACCCCCACCCTGTTCCATATTTCTCTCCTCCTCAGTTCCTTTCTCTTTCCTCAGCTCCCCCTGCACCCCCAGGGACCCCCTCCCCCAGCTGACCTGGCAGCCCGGGGCTCCCCGTGCAGAGCCCACTGGTGCCCGGATAACGGGCCGCGTGCCCAGGGCACGATGCAGCCTGACTTGGGCCCATTTAAGCCCGAGTCTCTCAGAGACAACAGTGCCCACGAACTGGAAAACATGTCTCAGGAGGGGGCCTAATTGGTTTTCAGGGGCGGCAGAGAAATGAACCTGGCTGGCCCTGCAGGGATCGGAGGGGGGCCCTGGCTCGCCCACCACCCCCTTCGCTTCCAGATACCCAGGTAATTGGACGGCCCTTGGCTGGTGATGACTGGCTTCCCAGAGCTGCAGGAACCCCCCAACCCTAAACATGGGTCAACAGGGTGTCCCCATGCACCGCTTTGCCCCACTTTCCTGACTATGGGGTTTCATTATTGGAGACCCAGGCAGGGTCCGGCAGGGTGTGTCTAGTCAGGTCATTTGGTGAGACCCCCTCCAAGTGGGGGAGGGACAGAGAAGGGACGTGGGTCACCCCAAGTGAGATGTGACCTCCCCCCCACTGCAGGAATTCTCACTGAGAAGCCCTGAGCCCCCATCTGCCCTAGAGCCCCACTTGCCCTGGTTTTCCTGCCACCCCAGAGTGAATTTCACAGGGAGCCTGCAATGGGCAAATAGTGGGGTGAGGGCAGGCCTGGGTGGGGACAGGAGGAGAGCTGAGTGGACTACGGGGAAGTTTTCAAGTCTCAAGGTGGCCTGGTGACCACCCTGCTTGGGGTGCTGGCTGCCCAGCCCTTATCCTGTCTCCGGGTGTGGCTGTAGCCACCTGGGCCAGCTTGTCCCAGGTCACTGGGCTCCCCTTGCTGTCCCCACCCCACCCCCTTTTCACCGAGGGCACCTTTATTCTGCCAACACACCCGCACCCTCAAATTGTTCTTTTGGGTATTTGCAAAGAAGTTTGCAAATTTCCATGGAAATGCACTCTAAACCACGGCGGGCACACCTGGGGCACCCCGGATGTTGGGGGTGGGGCATCTACAGCAAGGGGGCCCGGGAGGACAGCCACCTGGAAGGAACCTGGCCCCCCGGGGCTGCGAAGAGGAAGTAGAGGCTGGGGTTGGACAACTGGCAGTAGCTCGAAAGAAAGTTCAGAAAAGAATAGAAGAGAGGGAGCAAATCCCCCCACGATTTGATTCCTAATTCCCCTTTCAGGCGGGCCCAGCTCTCCGGAGCTCCTCTAAAGGAAATGAAGACAAAGGAAACGAGGTGAGAGGGCCGGTAGCCCCTCACTCAGGGCTGAGACGGGGGTGGGGGGGAGGGTTTTGTGGGGGGAGGCAGCTGCTGCGGGGCGCGTCTCTCCGTGATGCCGAAGGGTTGGCGGAGCCGTCAGCCTCGCTCCCCTTTTCCAACTAGGCGATGGCGTTACGGGCACGGGCTCCTTTATTTCTCCCCCACGCGAGCCCCGAACAGAGCTCGCGCGCTCTTCCGGGTCCACATGCATGTTTCATGAGGACGGGTGTCCCCGGCGGGCCCTGCCCAGTGCGCGCGCCGCCTGCACACGCGTCCACACACGCACACTTACAATTAAGTGTCTGCAGGAGGAGGGCCCTGCGCGCCGGCTCTGCGTGGGACACAGGAATCTGCCGGGTCACCAAAGTCAAACGTAAGTGACAACTTCCCTCTCCACCGGCAAAGAAGGCGGACGACAAAAGTCCCTTTGTATCTCGGCAGCTCATTTAATATGATTTATGCATTTTTTTGTGCAAGGAATTGTGGGATTTTTCCCCACGGTAAACAATATGGAAATGTTAAAAATAGGCATCTCCCAGCGCGCGTTCGAGGACGCCCCGCGGGGGTGGCCGGCGAGGCTGCGGAGGGGACTCCTGCGACCCGCGACCCGAGCAGTGGCCGGCAAGCGCGACCCCGGGCAGGGGACGCGGTCGCGGTCCCGCGGGTTGCGGGCTCCCGCCCCGGAGCCCGAGGACGCGGCTGCTTTAAGGGGGGGAGGGGCGGCGGGGGCGGGGGCCGCCTGTCACCCAACGGCGGCCGGCGCGTCACGTGGGCGCGCAGCGCTGCGGCCATTGGCCCGAGGCACGTGTCCAGGAGACCGGCCCGCGACGTCACTCGAGGGGGCTCTGTTAAAAATAAGAACAAAATCCAGAGTGAAAGTGTCTCAGGTTGCGCGAAGTGGCCTGGAAATTTCCGAGCCGGCGTGGAGGCCTCGGCGGCGAGGGCGCGCAGACAGCGAGCGACGCGGGCGGCCCAGCCCGGCCCGGCCCGGCCTCCCGCCTCCCACCCATGCACCGCGGGCCGCGCGGGTCGGCGGGGCTCGGCAGGGGCGCGGCCGCACGCCGGTGGGGCGCCCCGGCCCGCAGCGGGGCGGCAGCCGAGCGCGGCGCGGGCCCGCGGGCGTCCATGAGCGTGCTGGCGGCGGCGGGCGCGCTGACCGCTCGCGCCCCGCACCCTCGAGGTCCGGCCGGGGCGCGCGGGTGGGGGCGGCCGGGCGGCGGCGGCGGCCCTAGCGGGCCCGGGCGGGCGTGAGCGCCGCTAGCGCGCTGCCTGCATGCGCGCAGGTCCAGCCCCGGGCGGCCGCGGCGGCAGCGCCGGAGCCCGAGGCAGCCGCACTCGGAGAGGGGCGCGCGGCTCCGAGGCGCCCCGGGTCCCCGCTGGCCCGCTGTGACTGTCCTGCGCCCCGCGCGCCGCAGCGGAGAAGCCCGGACTCTGCATCTCCCGGCTCTGGGCGCCGGACGGCTCTTGGTATTGTCGAAGCCAGTTCGAGGATTGGAACGGCGCTGCTCCGAGCGCGGCCGGAGACCTGTGGGGACCACGGCCCTGGCCGCGGGCGCCGCTCTCGCCCCGCGAAGCCTCAGCGGGGTCGGGGCGCGGACCGGCCGCGGGGGTCTCCGTGCGCGCCGCGGGCGGGCCGAGGGCTGATTGGAGGGGGTCCCCGGAGAACCGGTTCGGAATTTGTGGAGAACAGCATGGAGGAGAATGACGCCAAGCCCAGCGAGGCGGCGGCGGCGGCGGCGGCGGCGGCGGAGGGGCCGCGGCAGCGGGAATCCAGCCCCAGCGGCGGCTCGGGCGAGGCGGACACTGGCCGCCGGCGGAACCTGCTGCAGCCCGCCGTCCTGCAGGCTGCGGGCAACCACCAGCACCCGCACCGCATCACCAACTTCTTCATCGACAACATCCTTCGGCCCGAGTTCGGCCGGAGGAAGGACGCCGGGACCTGCTGTGCGGGCGCGGGAGGAGGACGCGGTGGCGAAGGCAGCGCGGGCGGCTCGGACGCAGGCAGCAGCGCGGCCGGCGCGGAGCAGCTCCTGGGGTCCGGTCGGGAGCCCCGGCAGAGCGCGCCGGGTGCGCCTAGCGCGGGCGGGCCTCTGCCAGGCGGCGGCGACTCTCCCGGCGAAGGAGAAGGCGGCTCCAAGGCGCTCTCGCTGCACAGCGGCGCCAAGAAAGGCGGCGACCCCGGCGGCTCCCTGGACGGGGCGCTCAAGGCCCGCGGCTTGGGCAGCGGCGGCGACCTGTCGTTGAGCTCGGACTCGGACGGCTCGCCGGCTAGCGCCAGCCTGGGCGCTCAGCCCATGCTCTGGCCAGCCTGGGTCTACTGCACGCGCTACTCGGATCGGCCTTCCTCAGGTGAGCCCGCGGGGACCCTGCGCCCCGGCCTGTCGCGGGGAGCCCACGGGGCTGCAGTGGGGCGCTGGGCGAGCAAGACACCAAGACAGCCTCCTCCCCAACACACACACACACAAAGACGCACACACGGCGACTTTGTGTGCGGCAGACGCTGGCCCGGCTGCGGCCAGCAGGCGAGGGGCTTAGGATCCTTCCTCCAGGGATACAGACTTCTTAGAACGGCTACAGCGGCAGGGCTGGCTGTCTCTGGCCTTTGGGGGCCTCTCGGTGCAACCGCCGGCCCCCTCCCTCGGCTGGAGTTTATTTGGTGGGAACGGGCTGGAAGACGGACGCGGAAGCTCGCCGCGCAGCCCCTTCTCGACCTTCCCAACTCAGCCTGGACCCGGGACCCACGTGTAGCCCGGACCTAGGTTCTTTCCGCGACCCAGACATCCCAGCCACAGCCCGGGAGGACAGCGCCGTGGCTGCGGGTCCTCCCTGGGCCCTTGGCCGGGGCTGGGAGGGGGCGTGGGGGGTCTGCGAGGAAAGCCGGAAAGCAGCGGCGCCCCTTTGCGCTCCGCCCGGTGTTATTTGGTTTTATTTGCTGAGCCCGCGGCGGGCGGGCGAGGTCAGCGCTCGTCTCGCAAACGGCCGGGCGAGGGGCCGGCCCTCTCCGGCTCAGCAGGGACCCTCTCTGGCTTGGTTTCCCTGGTCGCGCCGAGTGGAGAAGGAGCGGATTTAGGAGAGGGGGTGCGCGGAGGTGCTGGGTGTAATTTTCCCCGGCCTGGGACTTTTAAAAGCGAAGTCAAGTCCCCGTGAAAACACCACCGGTATTAAAAGCAGGCTTGCCCCGGCGACCGGCCATCAGAGACAGACTCCATTCCTCCCCAAGCTGGTGGCGGCGACCCCCGACCTCCTGCCCCCAGCCCTCAACTTGTTTTCGGGGTCATTTACCCAGACGCGAGCACAAGGGGGTTCCCCTTGGCTGCCTTCCCGCGAAAATGTGTGTATCTGTCCCTGATGAAACCCACGTTTCTCCAGTTAGATCTGAAGTTTGCTCCATTGTTCTCGGCGGCGTCCTTTGTTAATATTTAATTAACATATAGGCGCACAATGGGGCCGGCGAGGAGCCTGGGCTGGCTTTGTGCGGCCCAGTCGCAGCCGCCGGAGCCCAGTGGCCCGCAGGCGCCTGGGAGCCTGGCCGGGCCCAAGTCGGTGGTCTTCCTGGACTAAATAATAGTAATAATAATAATAATGGTAATAATCCTGTCAGACCACGTTTCTGTTTCTTGGCGTTAAAGAAAAGAGAGGGGCCGAGAGTTTTCCTGCTGAGTTTGGTTCTGTTTCTAAAACTCGAAAGTGGTTCGTTTGGAGAGAAGATCCAGGAAGCGAGGGAGCTAAGCATTCTGGCTTGCAGGGATTTTCCCTCCGTTGTACGCTGTACGCTGAGTGCGGAGGAGTTGGGGACCTAGGAGCATGACCGCGGGGGCGGGAGTGGAGACCCGGACGGGCTCTTGGAGCCGAAGGCTGCGGCTCCGTCCAGCTGGGCAGTCGCCCTGCACTTTGGGGCCTCAGGGAGCCCCCTCCTGCCCTGTTTCGGGGACACCCTGGCGCATGGCCCCCAGCCCCCAGATCCACACCTCCAGGCCCGAGGCCGGCCAGTGCAAGTGGGTCCCCGCCAGAGTGGGGCTTTATTTCATAATCTAAAAAGCCTGGAGTTTGAGCCCAGCAGCCCTTGGTGCCCCCTTTCTGGAGCCCACAGCCCCTCTGTGGGAGTTGGTCTCCCCAGGGAGGCAGCAGGACCTGCCAAGGCGGCCGGAAGGTGGTTCTCCGTCCCGCTGGGTCCTTGGACCCAGGGCTGGCCCAAACCTCCCACGAAGCTCCCCCCCCCCGCACCCCACCACAGTCCTGGTCGGGGTGCAGCTGGGAGCAGCAGGGGGGATGCCAGGCAGCCCCCCAGCCCTGCAGCGCGGGGACCTGGGGTTCTGGCTGCCCCAAGTCTGGCCTTCTGCGGTCTCCAGCCACAGGCGCCTGGTGGAAGCGGGGACTGGATCTCCCCAAGGCTGATCCACTCACTTCACAGATGGAGGCCCAGGGGTGCCATCCCACCCGGTCACCCCTTCCTGCCCTGCTCTCCTACGCACCCCCATGTTAACGGAACAGAGAAAACGCTCCCCTCGCCCCCGCTCAGGCCTTTGCCAGCGGAGTCTCGGGGCGCCGTCCCAAGCCAGCGTCCGCGCGGTGCGGCGCCCTAACCGCCAGGCCTGCGTGGCGCTCCAGGTCGCGGCCCTGCACCCTGGGAGGGTGGCGGGAGCTGTGGTCAGCTCCCTCGCGGGGCGGGGTCCCTTCTCCTTGCAGCGAGGACACTAGCGAAGGGGAGCTGGAATGGGCAGCGGGCTGCTTCCCTGCGAGAGACACTTGGGTCTTGTCCCTAAAGGAACAATGAACTTGGGCCCACAGGGCCAGTGGGGAGGCAGATCTCTGGACCCACGTGGCCCCTGGCTCCCTCAGGTCTCAGCACCCTGTGGGTGTCCTCTTGCCACTCTAGCACCCCCATTCTTTCCCCTCACCTCCTGCGCAGCCCCTGTGCCCCCAGCACTCCTAACTCCGCCACAGAACCTCCGAAGGGTCCAGAAAAGGCCAGGCCACGCAGTGGGGGCTGCGTTCCTCCGGGAATTTTCCTTTTATCCGGAGACCTTTCCACAAATTTGCTCTGTACCCCCACTCCCACCCTCACCCTGACGTCGTGGCCGGTAGCCTCACTCCTCAGGGGCAGGTCGTGGAGGTGGGTGCCAGCTTACACCCTGCGCCCCAGGTCCAGCCCCTGACCTTGGGCACCCCGCAGTCTGCCCGCCCCCCTGGGGGCGGGGGCTGCCCCTCCCCCATCGGAGCCAGCAGCCCTAACGGTGTCCTCTGCCCTCCCCGCCCCCCAGGCCCCAGGTCCCGCAAACCAAAGAAGAAGAACCCCAACAAAGAGGACAAGCGGCCACGCACGGCCTTCACGGCGGAGCAGCTGCAGAGGCTCAAGGCGGAGTTTCAGACCAACAGGTACCTGACGGAGCAGCGGCGCCAGAGCCTGGCCCAGGAGCTGGGCCTCAACGAGTCGCAGATCAAGATCTGGTTCCAGAACAAGCGGGCCAAGATCAAGAAGGCCACGGGCAGCAAGAACACGCTGGCTGTGCACCTCATGGCTCAGGGCCTGTACAACCACTCCACCACCGCCAAGGACGGCAAGTCGGACAGCGAGTAGCCACGGCGGCCGCGCCGCCGACCCTGCAATAATCGGAGTCATGAAAAAGGGCCAGTGTGTGAGATTATACCAGCATTCCTAGCGACAAGATCGAGCACCAACCATGTTCTGCAATATTCCATGTGTACATAGTTGACAGGTGATGTAAAATCCTAAATATCTGACGATAAAGTATTTTTTATTTTTTTGCGTTTATGAGATTATGCTAATTTTATGAGTTTCTTTTGTTCGAAGGGGGCTGCTTAGGGTTTCTTTTTGTTTTTTTGTTTTCTTAATCCCCTAAGCTCCATTCTGGGACATGGGACACTTTTTTTTTTTTTTTTCAAAAGAAGAAAAAAATTAAAACAACTTGCTGAAGTCCAAAGATTTTTATTGCTGCATTTCACACGACTGTGAACCGAAGGGAATAAAGAGCTCCTACTTGGTCTATGAGTTCTGCCACTCTGTTGGTGTGGGCTTGCTGTGGTCCGCAGAGGGGCCTCTCCCAGCGCCCCCTTCCCCAGGCACCCCCCCTGCCCCGCCAGGGCAGCAGCGCCAGGGCCCTGGCCACCAAGGGGAATGAATGTCAGGGTCCTTGGAGGACTGTGGGTGGGGTGGGGGGCCCTTGGCCACCGAAAGTGGCAGTGCCCTGTCGCCAAGGCCTGCGCTGGGCAGTGGGCCGCGGTGGTCCTCGCCTGGCCCAGCTCCACCCCTCCTCCTGCCTTCTCTCCCTGTCCACCCCCCTCCTCGCCAGCCCCCTGCGTGCTTCCGTCTGCGTCAGTATTTGTGTCCTGTCCCCTGTACCCCGCCGGAAGCCAGCACCAGCTCTCTGGCCTCTGGGCACCAGGGCTTCCGGGCTGAGGAGCCCAGGAGGGGAGGGGCGACCGGCATCCCTCTAGGCTCGGCCAGGGCCTCTCCTGCGGCCCCACCAAACCCCAGCCCCCAGACGCAGTGGCCCGAGGCCGGTCACCTCGGGGCAGGCGAGTCCTCCGGACAGAGTTGGTCTTTTTCTTCCTTTCCTTTTTCTTTCTCTTCCCTTCCTTTTTTTTTTTTTCTTTCCTTTTTTTCTCCAAGTGGCCACTTCTGCTACAGAGAGCATTCCTTCCAGGTCAGATGTGTGTGTGTGTGCATATGTGTGTATGCATGTTTACACACACAGGCAGGTGCATGGAGCCCGCGGTTCCGGGACACATGGCTCCCTTGACTTTTAAAAGCTCTTTGAATCCCCTGGGATCCAGAGGAAGGAAGAAACTGTGTAAATAATCATTTCCTATCACTTTTTGTCTTTTCTTGTTTTTTAAAATATACATTTTATTTTTTGAAGGTGTGGTACAGTGTAAATTAAATATATTCAATATATCCCCACCGAGTACATATATATATATATATATATATATATAAACGAACACATTCTCTCTATAATGACACACTGTCTTCTGTTTGGTGTACGGAAAAAGACTTGCATCCGAAAGTCCGTCTGCAGCCGTCAGCCGGGGTGCGCCCTCGGCCCGGGCAGGGGTCCCTGCAGACCCCCTGAGGACTGAGGGTGAACTTCTCTCTTTGCCTTAAACCTCTTTATTTCATGGCGACAGCAGTTCCACTCTGTACAACCCTTTTTCACAAGGAAAGACAAAAACGAAAAGTTGCAATGGATCGTTCTGTGAATAACCATCCGCCGCTTAGGAAACGCAAAGACAGGATTGCCTTGTTAGCAGGAAGCGATGTCTTGGGGGTTTTCATTTCAGATTTTTTTTTTTTTTTTAGTTTATAAAATGTGCATTTTACGGTTCCAGTATCAAATATTTATAATCTTACGGGAAATGAATGTTTTCTTTCCAACTGTGGTTATCAAAATTGTGAACATTCCCTCTGCATTTTTGTGTGTTTAAAATCTTGGAAGTTACATTAAATTAAAAAAACAAACCAAAACACTTTATTGTAAATGATCGTTTGTCCCAGGTGGCATGACTCGTTTTTCTCAGTGCGTCTCGGAGTCCAGACGCCAGCCCTGGGCCTCCACTCACTGCTCATCTCCCTAGGAAATTATTATTATTTTAAATAATGAAGACATTTTGGCTATTTCCTATGTGAGCACAGAACAACCAAAGGTAATTAAATGCCCGTCTCTTGCTCAGCAAAATGTGGTCAAAGGTAGGGTGCTTTGGTGAAGAAATACTTAAAATTTTTGGAAAGCAACAGGTATTCATCCCCGTGGGGTGAGGAGTTTTCCTCACCAGACAGATGCTGGGGGCTGTCCTCCTTCACATGTTATTGTTGGTTCTACAGGTAAGGAAAGGGTGAGGACAACAGCCCAAGGCACACGCGGGGAAATGACCGGGTTCCACAGCGGGAAGGAGGCCTGGGTCCCGGAGTCCGCGCTGGGCAGGTGCCCCTAGGCGGTGCTCCACCCCCGCGAGGCGGCGCGGAGAATTCACACGCGCCCTGCCCCGCCCAACTTCTCCATGGCCAAAGTCTCTTGGCTGGGGGAAAAAAATATGTATTCTTCTCCCAGTAAAAGAAACTCTGTTGCCAAAGAGGAACTTTCAGCCGGTTTGGTTCCTCGCCTGCCTGGGGAGCGTGAGCTGGGGCTTCTCCCGGATTTGCAAAGACACCTGTGAGCTGCGGTTCCCGAGAAGCAGCTGCTCCACCTGGGAGCACCCCAATCCTTGCCAATGGGGTGCCCTTGGCAGCACAGCCCCCCCCCTTTTGCATAGTTCTGAGGGTCTCCGGATTAGAAATGGAAGCCCATTAGCACAACTCCTATTACCTTATTGGACTCTTTTAAACAAAAGGAAGAGATAACATTAAACAGTCATTTCGGTTTTTTAATCTTATTTTTTTTTCTGCACACGAGTGTTTACAGCTTTCTTCATACTTGCCAAAACTTTTCATCTGTTCATAAAGCAAAACACTATTCAGGGGCAAGGCACAGTTTTGTAAGGTAATGAGATCCCCGTCCCCAGAGGCATGCAAGCAGATACTAGGCCTACAGTGGTATAAGATTTTTCTGTATTCTTTTTGTCTCTGGGAGGCGATTTGACTGAGACTTTAGACCCTTGAAACGCCGAGATCCTGGGTTTGCTCCTATGTTTATTACATTTAAAAAATAAATAAAAGCAAGCAGTACAATCTAAGCTGCTCTGCCTAACCCCTGCTGCGCCAGCCAACCCGCCCTCCAGCGTGGTCGTGGAGACTAAAGCCCACGTGGAGGTACCATGCGAGGCTCCTTTCTGAAACCCTGCGGCCCACGCGGGTGCCCCGGCCTCCGGGTGCGGGACCTGGGGTGACCCCCAACCACCCCCACCAAACAATCGCGCCCCCAGGAGGCCGCTTTCCTAAACGTTCCGGGGCGAGGGCTTTAGAGAGGGAGTCCTTGCTCTCGGAGCCGGAGGGCCTCCACCGCGCGGCCGGGCTGGGTTCGCCACCTTCCGGAGGGGCGGGGAGAGGACCGCCACCAGGGCCGGCGCAGCCTGCGCTCCTTCGCCGCCAGCGGGGTCGGATGAGGAGGGTCCCCAGGCCGGGGTCAGGCTCCAAGGGTCCACACAGGCAGGCGGTCGCCCTGGTGGACTCGCATGTACTTTCTTTAGGGACACATGGAGGGAACCGTAGGGTGACACCAGTCTGATCTCCAAGGCGGCTTCATTTCCGCCCCCTCCCCAGGCTGCGGGGCGCACAGATACTTAGGCGCTACATGGATGCAGATAGTCGCGGCTGCCCGGGGCTGGCCGGAAGGGGCTTTGCCCCACTCTCAAAGTCGTTCTGCGCCCCGCTAGTTCCATACGCGGCCTTCGCGGTCCCTGCGCGCCGGTAGCTCCAGCGGCGCCCCCAGAGGGTCCCGGCTCCTCCGAAAACTGCAGCTTGCCTGCCGGGAGGTTAATAGCGGCGGGCGACCCAGGACCACGCCGCCCGAGGACTTGGGGTCGACTGCGTCCCACCCCACCCGCGTTCCGCGCGCGTGCACACACCCGGGGAGCCCCAGCGCCCGGCCTTGCGGCTGGCGACCCCTTTTCCGTGCGTCTTCCTCGCGAGGCCTTCCCCAGGCCACGCAGCAGAAGAGGCAGCGGGAGGGAGGTGGGCTGGGGGCAGCGGGCATGGGGAGGGGCGGCCGCGGGGGGACAGCCCGCTGAGTCTCGGGACCCCGCTGGGCTGCAGGCCCAGCCGCCCCTGGTGCCCGGTGCCCGCGCCGCGTGTGCCCCGCGCACATCATTCATGCTTTTTATTAATCTCTAATACCCCATTCTCTTTCTGCTGCCCGCCCACAGAAAATAAAAGGCCATTCTTGAAATCTCCTGAAATGTAATAATATTCATTAAAGTGCCTCCTAATTACGGGGTTTAATCAAGCGTGGTGTGCGGCGCGGCGGCGGTATTATTATTGTTGCCATTGGCCACGTGCTGGCGGTTAGGCCGAACCCCCTCTCCAGGTTAGGCCCAGCCCCTGCGGAGCGATCTGGGGGAACCCCGAGGTGGGATGGGGGCCCGACGACCCCAAAGTCTGGGGGAACTGGGGTGACTCAGGCCTGGTGCCCTCCACCAACCGTGCAAGGCCTGGACAGCTACTCTGGGTGCAGAGAGGGTATCCCCGGACCCCTAGACCCTCGCTATCCCGCAGGGACGCCAGGCCCGGTTTTGGGGGTTGGGGAACCTTGGGTGCAGAGCCAGGGACCTGCCCCACTGGCTGTCCCGCCCCCTTCCCGGGCTGAGCCTCGCGCTTTGCCAAAGCGGAACAAAGAGTGGCCACGATCAGCCTCCCCTCGGCCTGGAAGGCGCCCCAGAGGAGCAGCAGCGGGTCCTTCGCCCCAGAACCGGGGAACGAAGAGGAGCCAGGGCCCAGTGGGGTGGCGGCGGCCCGGCCGCGGCGCCGTGTCCTCTGCGGAGGGGTCCCGCGCGAGGCGCGGACACGAGGGCCCGGGAAGGACCCTGACACCGCCGAGGTCGCGGTGGGGCGGAGGAGCGCGGGAACCCCTCTGAGCACCGCGCGTCCGGGAGAATCGGGCGGCCGCCGCTCGTCCCCATCTGTCGGTCCGAGAAACTTGGCCGCGTGATCGGAGCGCGCGGCCCGCGCAAGAGCGGCCCAACGCCTTCCAGAGGCGCGCTCGGGGCTCCCGCCAAGTCCTCCTTTGTCTGCGAGGGGATTGTCAGGCCCTGCAGCGGGGTTTACCCTCCTCCTCTCCCCCAGCCTCGGCCCGCCCCGCCAGCTCCCCCTGCTCTCCTCTTTGGATGGGTAATCACAGGCTCCAGCTGCCGAGGCGCCCAGAAGCGGCCGCCCCGTTTCTGTGTCTGTCGCCCCGCCCGGCTGCGGACCGGCCGCTTCCCTCCAAGTCGCAGGTCCCCGGCCCCTGCCGGCCTGCAGGCGGCTGGGCCGCGCCGCACCGGAGTTTCCCCTTCGGCCGAACTTAGCCCGCGGATGTTGGATGGCTTTCCTCGCCCACGCCGTTGGGCAAAGCGTGAATCCTGCAAGCTGGCGCGGCTGAGATCCGGGCCGCCTGTGCGCACGCAGTGCGACCCGCGCCCAGGCTGGCGCCCAAGCTGTAGGCGAAGTGGGGCGCCCAGCACGCCCCTCCCACCTGGCTCAGGGGGTCCTTAACTCGCAGATCGGCCTTTCCCAGCTCACACCTGGCGGGAAACTGGCACCCTCTCCACCCCCCGCGTGCGTGGCGGCCACGCAGCCTTGCACACGGCTGCCTGCCTGGGAGGACACACAGGCCCGCGTCCAGCTCACACACCTCGGCTCCTGAACAGCTCTGGGCTCGAGTTTCCGTGCAAACCCTTAGAAAACATCAGTGAGCAGCCAAGGCCGCGGAAAAGACCGAGTTCTGTGACCAGGTGGTTCAGCTGTGGCTTACTTACCCCGGCCCCACCCCAGCCCAATTTTCCTTCTCTGCAGTGGAAAGAACATCCCCCCACGGGGGCCCATAGCGGGAGGCGGACTCCCCACCCCCCACCCTGGAAAGAACCCCGTGCCCAGCTCATGCTGCCCCTGCACGTCCCAGCCCCATTGCCAGCAGGGCACCCCCACTTTCCTGGCCTCCGTGTAGTTGCAGGAAAGGGGAAAAGGAGACCATCATGAGGAAGTTGGAGAGGCACCATTCACGGGATTCTGAAGAGTGGACTAGTGCAGGCGCCGTGGGGACGACCATACTGGGGCTCCAGCACCTTCCAGAACACACCTGCCCCTTTCCTGACACGGTGCTACGTGTGTGCGTGTTCTCCAAGGGTCAACATACCCAGGCATCTCCACAGGGGACCGGCGCCCCTTTCCTGACCTCGAAGGCACGAAGGGCTGCGTCTCAGGCTTCGGCAGAAGTGCCATAACTGGGCTCACATCCCCATTCTGCGTGCGGGTGGGTGGGCTCCGCTCCACGCCCCAGCCCCGCGGCCACCAGGTGCCTGGACAGGGACGGCTGGCGGGAAGCCATGCTGCCCAGGCCTGTGCGTCCCAGCCCCTGCGCTCGGCCTTGGGTCACCACACGCCTCTGCCTTCCAGAGCGAGTGGGCGGCCTAGTGGTGCCCGAGCTCATTTTGTCTAAATGGCGGAGGGTGTAAGCAACGCTTTCAAATTAATTGCTGTTCCTATAGCTAAAAGCCTAACAGGCTTTGATTACATGCTCACGAGAAGGAAACATAATCCTGAATTAATTACGTGGAGATGATTTTATAATTGTATCATTCCACGTAAAGAAGCAACGAATGTGTCGTTGACCTCCCGTTTTCGCAGGAGTGATGATTCCGGAAAAACAAAAACAAAAAAAAATTTTTTTTTTAAATGGCCCTGACTGTGCATCTTTAAAAAGACTTGGTTGGGGGCTTCCTCTTCATTTTCCCCACAGGGCAAAAGTGGCTGTCATCTCGGACCAATTGTCTCTTTACCTGTGGGTGCTCCCCCTCCACGTGGAAAAGGCTGGAGACCCTCAGACAAAGGGGGCTGTCCACAGAGCCCGCTTCCCAGGGCTGACCTGCTCTCCATGCGAAAGCAGCCCATCTGCATTTCTATTCTGTCCAGCTTGTATGTGGAAGTAACACCCCGAGTCCCCAGAGCCCTCCAGAAAGCCCGGTTTCTGACATTCCAGCAGGGTGTGAGTGGGGCCTGGGGCCGGCCTGGCTGAAGGTCAAAGCACCACCCCCTGCAGGTGGTTCATTTCCTCCGCAGCCGCCGGGCCCTGGGACGGTGTCCCTGCAGGGCAGCTGGCAGGTCCGAGAAGGGCCATCCTTGTAACTCCTCATCAGCCCTCCTTTCCTCTGCCCCCCTCTCTGTCCCCTCAGCCCTGAACTCACCAGGAAAAGGCTCTGGCATTTGTCTGGTGACTTCTGATGGCATTGGATGGGGGCGAGGTACATCAGGAGGGGCCCCTTGGAGCCCAACCCAAAGCCACTTCCCCTAGCAGGCAGGCCTTTGGGAACCTGTGAAGGGCAGGAGGGCCACCATATCAGGTGTGGGGGTACAGTGAGACCATCTGAAACTTCGGGCAGGGGGGGCTCCGAGGTCAGCCACACGCATTCCCATCCCGAACCGATTGGCTCTAGAATTTACGTGGGGCCGATGGCATGTTGCCTCAAAGTGGGCGGGTGACCGGGGACTAAGAAAGGTGGCCTTCAGGTAGGGAGAGGAGCCGCCCTGCGGAAGGATTCCTGGGCTGGAAGGAAACACAGCTTCAGGTCAGAGGAGGACAATGCAAGGCCACCGAGGTCACCAAGCAAGAGCCCCAACCCCAGCGGCCTCCGTGCCCGGCACCGAACGAGGGAGCCGGGCACAGCGCAGAGCCATGACGTTGGACGCACACGTCCATGCAGGCGAGAACCTCTGAGGGCTGGGGGCTCGTCATGGCTTCTGCCTGGGCAGATTTGCAGGGGGTGGGGGCAGGGTCTCCCTTCCTTCCACAGGGCCATTTCAATCGCACCTTTTTGATAAAAAAAAAAAAAAAAAAATGCTTCCTAGTCCAACTTGAATATGCAATGAGACGCCGGAGCTTTGTGGCGGAAATATAATTAAACTGGTGACACAAGTGCGGGAGGAAGAAAGGGATGACATCGGGCCGATTTCACACTTGGCAGTCGGAGCGCCGGGGCCCGGCCAGCTCTGGCCACGCAAGGCAGATCAAAGTGCCCTGCGACCACGGAAAAAGCAAAAGGGGTCTTAAGTATGCTAATCCCCAGGACAAATATATTTTAATCTTGTTAGAATACAAGTTAATGCCGCAGCTCAGTGGCTGAACTTGGTCCGGACGGTAGAGATGCATTTTTATTTTCACGGCAAGGCGGTAGACCTGGCTCATTCCCAGGTAGCAAATGTGCATTTGCAGCCCCGAACCCCTCTTCGGGCCTCATCCCTCCCACCAAAACTTGAGCTTCCCACTCTGGGAGTGGGGGTGGGGGTGGGGGGGAATTCCAGGGGCTGCTGGGATGGGGTGATGATTCTCTGATCCTCCACAGCACACATCTTGCCCAGCCCGGTCTTTCTGCGGGGCCACCCTCCCCCCATCCCGCCCAGAAAGGAACTCGGCTCCTTTTTGGAGGGGGAAGAAACAGGGACACCCTGAAATTAATTACAAGATTCTCCAAAGCAATCCGTGTCCCCCTGGGCCCCAGGTTTGACAACCAGACCAATTCCTCGCTCTCAGCTCCTCTCACTTCAATTTTCGCAACGTCCATTTTCATTACTATTAATTATTTGCCGAGCTCCAACCGTACACACACACACACACACACACACACACACGCGCGGCGCCGCTGGGGTGAGCCGCAGCGCCCAGGCGCCGGTCTAAGTTCCCGCAGCGGGACGGTCGTAGGTGAGACGTCAGGTCCCTGTGGAAGAAAGCGGGGTGCGGGGCTCCCCTTCCCAGGAGGCCGGTCTAACACTGTAAGTCACCGCAGCTCTCTGCGCGTCTGCGTGTGAGGGGACAGCACTGGAGAGCCCCCCGCCAGGTTACATACAGCGGGGGGAACTGCCCCACGGATGTTGCCGGTGGCAGCCACCTAAACGGCAATTTCCAAGAGGAGCTTGGGCCTTCCGGATCGGCCCACCCACCAGTTTGTGGATGTGTATCGATTTGAGAGAGGGAGAAGCATGGATGGGTTGCCTCCCCTACGCACCCCACGCAAGGGTTGAACCTGCAAGCCAGGCGTGGGCCCCGAGCAGGGACCCGCGTGACCTTCACTTGATTTCACCTCCAGAGGCTGTTTCCCAATCAGGCCCCGTCGCAGCTTCCCCGTGAGCCGGTGGACTGGGGACCCCGCCAGACGTAACGTTTCAGGTGGATTCCCTGACCGATCTCACAATCCGCCCTTCCCAGGGGGGTTCGTCAGTGCTACCATTTGGGGGGGAGAATGAGTAGTGGGGTCCCGGGTCTGTGTGCCCGTCAGCCTCCTCCACTGGTCTGTGGCATCGGTGACCGGGACGTGGCAGCCGGCATTTGCGTCACGGCCTTCGTCACCCGCCAGGGCTGTTAGGACATCACACCCTGCTCCCCTCAGCTGGCCCCGCAGGGAACTGTGGCGCAAGCTGCCTGGTAGGCTTGTCCGGGGGCCTCGGGGCGCCGGGCACCGGACTGGGGGCGTCACCTTGTGCCGCCAGCCTTCCACACCTGTTCGCCAACCTCGCTCACGATCCCCGAATTGTGAACCTGCTGACTTCATTATAAGTGCTGCTAAACAAAACTGATTAAATTAAATTAAATTAAAAAAAATAGTCACAAGTGCTCGTGTGTCGCCCTCCCGGGTGTTCTGTTCTCAAGGACCCCTTCTCTGCCCTCCCGCAAAGGGCGGCCGTAGTTTCCCCGCGCCCAGCGGGGGCCGGGCCCTCAGGTCCATCCCAAGCTGTCATTTCTGCTGTCCTGCTGACCCTGGGTGGGTGAGAAGCGGCCCGGTAAAGTCTGGACTGAGGTTCTCCAACCAAAGCTAGACTCCTCACGGTGAGACAGGACACACAGGACACAGGAAATGGCAGACGGCATGCCCGGCGCTCAGCTGGACACCGTGGGGTGGCGGGTTCCGGGTTAGACGGAGGACCGGAGTAGCTGTCTCAACAAAGGGGTCCCTGGGCCGGCAGAGGGGTGGCCCCGCCCGGGAGTGAACTCCTGTGACGGCCGCTGGTGTCCGCCGGTGAGGATGCATGTTGGCTCCTCATGGGAGGATGCTGGTGGGCACATGGTGCTCCCCAAATATTATGTGGGTGCTCATGCATCCCCCAGCCTCCCTGGTAGTTAGGCTGGGGACACCGGATTAGCAATGACCAGTGGTCTTGGGGTGAAGGGACCCACTTAGACGCTCAGGTCCAAGGTGTGGAAGAGCAGTGAGTCCCCCGGCTATTTCCTGCCTGCTGGACTCTGACACCTCTGGATGGACGGCGAGGGCCCGGAGTGTGCAGCCCACATCCGCCTGGGTCCCTGCAGGGCTGCGTGGAGCAGAGCCTGCCCTCCCATCACGGACCTTTCCCCTAGGGGTCTCCCCGGGGTTGGGGCCTGAGCAGGTGGTGGGTGGGGAAGCAGAGTCCTCCGCAGGTCACCCAGCTGGGGGTGGCCTCGACTCTCTTCCTCCAGGATCAGGCATGAGGGCAGCAGAGCAGGGAGACCCGCCTGCCTTTCACAGGTTCCGCACGTTACGTAAAACAACAAACGGGCAGAGCCGTGGAGGAGGTGTGAGGAGGCGTGTCCGTGGGCGGGGATGGCCGGGCCACATCCACAGGCTGCGCGGGGACAGCCCGGCCATGGCGGACACAGCAGCCTCCGGGGTCCCTGCGACACGCCTGGGGTGTGGCTGAGGCCCACGTGGACAGCGCAGCCGTGGCCGCCCCAGCCCCTGGCTCAGCTGGGGACTGCGCGCTGCGTCCCATCAGCTGCTATGCACCAGGCCCGCGCCAGCCCCTGGGCCAGGGCAGCTGGGGACAGTGCAGGACGCGGCACCCCCAGACCAGGGGCCGGAACCTGCTGTCCTCAAGGGCCAGACAAACAGGGCTGCCGTGACCACCCCTGGGCAGACCTGGGGCACCGCCTGGGGGACAACGGTCCAGGAGTGGCCCCTGAAGGAGGGGCTCCATGACAGAGTGGTGGCCAGTGGGCCAGAGACCCAGCCCGAAGAGGCCTGACAAGCTGGGGGTCCCCAGCCTGATTGGGGGTCCCCAGAAACCCCAGCTCCTCAGGCTTCTGGTGGGGACAGTGGTGACCCAGACTGCTAATCTGCTGCCAGGGAGGACTCCCTGTCCCTCACCACTGGCTGCCCGGCCACCCCCCCCAGGGAGAGCGAAGCCCCTTCACCCTCCAGGGTGCTAGTCTCCCTGGCTGCCCCCACCAGCTGCAGAAGCCCCTCCCACATCCCACCACTTCGTTGGGCAGTCCTGGCTTTCTTAGGCCTCAGTCCCTCTGACCTGACTCATAAGTCCCACCCCACCCTGGCCCCCCTGCCGCCTGCCCCATCGCTCACTGGCCTGGAGGTTGGGGGGACCCCAGAGCAGGGGCCTGGAGGGTTTCCTCCTGGGGATCGCTCTCCTAGGGCCAGGGGCCGTGGCCCAAGGACACTTGCTGGTGGGGCCTGGGGCTGCGGGAGGGGACATGCAGCATCGCAGAGCCAGCTGAGCACGTTCAGACCCTGCTCTCGTGTCCCGTCACCAAGGCACAGGGAGGACCACGCCATCCCGTCACTCAGCGCAAGGTGTTGGGTGACAAAATGATTCCTCCGTGGTGGCAGGAGCCCCAGGGGATGTGTTTGCCTGGCGCAGGGCACACGGGACGTGATCTGCTGGTGCAGACGAAGGCTGATGAAGAGGAGGGAGGGGGAGCCCGGGACAGGTGCCCACGTGGTCCCTCTGCCAAGGGCAGGATTCCGGGTCGGACTCTCAAGTTGGCCGCAGCCCAGTGTGTCAACCTGCCCGTGCCTCGGTTTCCCCACAGGGTGCCTCCTCCACTGAGATGTTGGATGACTGCTGGCCCCACCGGGCCCCGCACCTGTGCACTCCGGTTTCCTGTCGGCTTCGAATCCCCGAATGCGGGAATCAGGCCTGGGGACTTGCTGCCCCAGGTCCGAGGCCAGAGGTCAGACCCCACTGCCTGGTCCTCCGCTCCGGCCCCACGTGGACCCAATGCTGTGCAGGCTTTTCAGGCAAAAGAACCTCCTTTCACCACCAAAGGCTTCGACATTCACAGGCTGACGGCAGTGGTCCTTTCATCTGCAAAAACAGATGAAAAACTATTCTCAGTTCCGTGGGGCTTTCAATGACCTCGTGTTTATTGATCACATGAGACCCACATGTATTTGCAGCATAACCTATACGTGTTTATGTATGTATACACACAAAAATAGACATTCAAAAATGCCTACACCTACACGTATATAAATACATATATCCACAAATGTATATGTATAAATACGTACACCCACAAGCACATATGTATAAACAGGTACACCCCAAATATATGTATAAACATGCCCACAAATGTATATACAAATGCATACACCCACAAATATAGATGTATAAAGCGCACACTGACATATGCATTAGTATGTATTCCCACAAGTATGCTGCATCTATGTAAATGCTGTTAATCAAGACCTCCCCCTCCCCCCCAAGAAAACAGTGCATTTCTGCCAAGAGGCTTCTTCTGAAATGACACAGTTGTGCCAAGAGGGAGACCTGGCCAGGGGGACAGCTGTGTCCCCCAGAATTGTGGGGAAAGGCCCATTGTTTCCCAGCCCTGTCCGCTATGGATTCCATGAGGACACAAATGTCCTATGTATGGTGGCCAGGGGCCCATGTGGCTTTGGGGCATGGGACATGTGGCTGGAAGAACTGAGGAGCTGGTTTCTACTTTTACTTAATTTTATCTCATTTAACTTCCTAGCCCACGGGGCTGGTGGCCACTGTGGGGAACAGCCCTGGAGCCTGGTCACCCATACCGCATTTTGACTTGCCTGCCTGCCCCTGTGGACCTCCCTCAGCTATAAGCTGGTGGACAGCCTGGAGGAGGAGGCCCCAGAAGGGGAGCACTGTTTGGGCTCATGGTCTCTTCAAGAGCTCAGTCCAATAGCCTCTGCCCGGCTCAGTGCCGGGAGCCAGACCCAGGACTGTCCGGGCAGCCTGGCCCCGGTTGCCATGTGCGGCTGGGTAAGGGGAGAAGGACGTGGTGGGCAATGGTGGGGCAGAGCAGGCCACACCGCGGGCACATGCTGTTTCTTCTGCCGGCGGAGCTCACTGGGGAGTGTTGCTGGGTCCCTGGGGTGACGGCACACCCCAGGGCTCTGTGACCGGCCCTTCCCTATTCCTCTGAGGACCTAGCCAGTCCCCAGGCTCCGAGCCAGGTCCTTGCTCTGACCCTTCCACTGGGCTCCCTGCCCCCTAGGGCGCCGGCAGGCTCTGGGACACCTGCCCAGCCCTGACGGGACCACCCCGAGGGACCCTATTCGCTAGGCACTCCCCTGCAAATTGACCTGGGTGGTTCTTATTTCGGACCAGAGGGGTCCTATGCTCTCTCCCCCAAATGGCCCACCCCCTGACGTGGCTTCTATGTCTGCAGCTGTGTGGCCGCGTGTTGGCCACGACCGTCCTTCACCCTCGTGACCCCTGCAGACCCTTGGGGACCAGGCCCATCAGGCCCCCCGACCCTGCACTTCTCGCTTTGTCTAATAAGGGACTGATCCCTTTGAACCCCACTTGTCCAGAAATACGGCTGCTGTTTCCCCCGAGCCCCCGTGGCCACTCCCTGCCTGTCCACTCGAGTGCAGAGCCGGGTTCAGGGCCGAGAGTGTCCCCTCCCGACGGGCAGAGCACTGGGTCTGCGGGGACAGCGAAGCCTCCCATGGCCCATCCTAGGAGGTGCTCAGACCCCCTGCCAGCCCAGTGCTGCCCTGGAGCAGAGTCGCCCCCTGTCCGCGTGTCTGTCTGCCCACTCGGCAGCCCCTGGCCTTCCTCTGTCCCCGCTGGGGCAGACGGTCCTGGTCCTGGGGTGGGCATCAGCGGCTCCCAGCCCCTCCTACTCCTTCCACACAAGCCCAGGACATCCAGGGGCAGCTGGCACTTCGGTGGGCAGAGGACTGTCGTTGCATGTCATTGTCATCGAACCATCCCAGCCCAGGTCAGCGGTGAGGACATCGCCTGGGCGGCCCCCGTGGCAGGTAGGGCCCAGAGAAAAGGAGGCACGTTTCCCATCGGGACCTGGGCTGGGACTGACCCCCTGGGCCCAGGGCTCCAGGGGACAAGGGGGTCAGGAAGCCGGGCCAGGGGAGGCTGGGTGCAGGGGCCGAGCCTCTCCAAGGAGGAGCAGGGCCAGGAGCGTCCGCAGGGAGGACAGACGGGGCTCCCTGGCGGTGACCAAGATACTGCTCAGCCCCGGGACCCTCCAGGGCGGGGGTCCTTCCATCCCGGTGTGGGGTGATTTTCACTCGACCTGCAGTTACCTGCTCATTTTCAGCCGCGCACATGCCCCTAAAGAGCCCTGCGTCCCCCAAGCTCCCCTCGCGCCTGGCAGGCAGCACCTGTACTCGGGGACAGTGTGGGAGCCTCCTTCCTCCCCGCCCCAGGGTCCTCGCTGCTGCTCTAGCCTTGTCTGGACCAGGAAGGGGAAGAGGCTGGGAGCGGGCCTGGGCGGCCGGCCAGCAGCAGCCAGGACCCCGGTTGCCATGGTGAGCGGCAGGCATCGCTGCGGGTCACAGGAAACGCGGTGGCAGCTCTCGGTGCAGCGGGAGAGAATGGGCCAGTGTGGAGGACGGAGGTCTCTTTTCTAAACGTGCAAACAGTTTAGAGGGGCCCAGGGAGACAAAGGGAGGAAAGAGGGAAGACAACCCATCACAGACGGAAGACCAGGGGAGACCCAGGGACAAGATGCGGGCTTGGGGGTGAGGGCCGATCAGGGAGGGGCTCAGGGCACAGAAGGCTGCCCTGGGCACTGAGCACAGTGCAGAAGCCAGTGGCCCTGGAGCCCAGAAAGGGGTACAGGAGAGACGGCTGGGGCTACAGAGAAGTGACCTGCACACCCGGGTGCCCGAGGGGCAGGGCGTGGGCCGTGGACCTAGGGTGGCGATCTTTGTGTGCTGTGCTCAGCGTTAGGTGCCATCTGGTCCATGGGTCCTGGGTGAGCCTGGAGTAGGGTCTGGGGCAGAGGTGGTGGATTTTGGGGGGTAAGGCTGGGAGGGGACATGATGCCCCGGTGGAGAGAGGACAGCTGGGTGGCACTGAGTGCCTGCTGGCTTCCAGGTGAGAGCTGCCGGGGACCCCAGAGCCCTGAGCAAAGAAGTGGGTGTCACTGGGTCACGCAGAGGCATGGCCACTAGTGGGTGTGCAGGTGACAGGAAGGGGGACGGTTAGGGAAAAGGATGAACAGGTCGCGTTGCTGCCTTCCCTTTCGATGACCAGTCTAGGGAGTGAATGACCACCGGGTCCCCTGCCTCCTTCGCGGTGTCCATTTCGGAAACGCACAAAGGTCTGCGGTGTCCTCAGGGCCCGCCCTCCCAGCCGTTGATTTCGCCAGGAATTCCGGAACCAGGCCTGTCACCGGGCAGAGCTCCGGTGTTTGTCAGCTGTCCTTGCGCGCCCCAACGGTGACCCGCAGGGCCTCCCCCAGCCCCCGGCGCTCCCCAGACCCGGCCGGGCTGCTGAGATTTTCCCCCGTAAACAAGCTTCTCCTTCCCCCTCGTAGAGCAGTTCAGCTTGCGTGGCTCACGGGGCGGCTACACGGTCAATAGCTGTTTCCCGTTTTCCTGCAACGCCGCTTAGAACGTGTTGTCCTTTTGCCATGAGCCGGCCTCATGGAGGACAGACACCGTCAGCTGATCCTGGAAGGACTTCAGGATGAAGTCTCTGCGTCGGTAGCCCTTGAAGACGACCCCCAAGAAGGGCCGCGTGGGGCTCCGACCTGCCGTCTGCCTCCCTGTGCCTCAGTTTCTCCTCGGAACAGGACTGCTCTCTGCTGGTGAGGGCGGGACCCGGGCGGGAGAAGCCCAGCCTTTCTCCTAACCGGCCTCTAGCTGGAACACAGCTGGTATTTTCTGATGAAGAAGACAGCAGGCTGTCACGCTGTCACTAGGGGACGGTCACGGCCCCTGTCGCGGGGGCCAGTTTAAGTCACGGCTGCTCCCAGGTCCTGCCGCAGCTGGGGAGACAGCACGCAGTGCCCTTCGCGTCCCCGCAACTCCCTCATCGGTCGAACGGCTTGCGGTTCCCTGCGCCAGGAAGGAAACGCGTCCCAGGTCAGATGGGCTTCAGCCCCGGCCGGACGGCCCCGTGCGTTGGAGCGTTGCAGGTTCGATCCCTGGCCGGGGAGCACACAGGAGGCCACCAACTGAGATGGCTCGCACCCATGTCTCTCTCTCAGAACAATTGAAAAACCATATCCTCGGGGGCGGCTTGGAAAGGCGTATTTGCTCTGCGGGGCAAAGGCAACTTCGAAGGAAGGACAGTGCTGTCACGCCGGGGACCATTGATTATCCCGCCACCGGGAGTTAGGACCTGCCTTATCTGGACTTCGTGACCCGCAGATGGACGTCAGGCGGCTTGTGGCCTGGTCCCTGGCTCAGCCCCGAGCACCCACACTGCAGGTGTCGGGGATGTCCACCTTCCTGTCATGACCTTGAAGGGAGCTGTCACCCACGCACAAGTCCACGTGCAGCCTGTCCCCAAGTCCTGCTCTGTGAGGAGGAAACTTCCAGTCGATGCAGCCCTGGGGCAGGGTTCTCCCGGTGCCTAGTGGGACAGGCACCGTTCCAGACTCTGAGAGCATCATCAGAACACGGATCTGCCCTGGCTGGTGGTGCAGTGGATAAGGCGCTGGCCTGTGAACCCAAAGGTTGCTGGTTCAATCCCCAGCCAGGGCACAGAACCAGGCTGCAAGCCAGGTCTCCAGCCAGGTCCCCAGCTGGAGGCAGATGAAAAGCAACCAGACATGGATGCTTCTCTCCCTCTCTGCCTCCCTCCCTGCCCTTCTCTCTGAAAATAACGAAAGTTTACAAATCTTTATAAATAAATAAATAAAAGAACATGGATCTAAGGCTCCCCGAGACCATCCCAGCACCAGGAGCAGCCCAGACAGGACGGCAAGGACCCCCTGGTCACCGGTCACCAGTCCGAGGTGTGAGCCCGATGCCCCGACACGCACCCTCATGCATGTGCGTCTGAAGGGATTCCGCTGACAAAACTCACCTCCACGTTGTTCACGACAGGCAGGTGAACATGATCCTGGTTAGGGAAATAAGTGTGACATGCAGTTCGTGAAAGGGACACTCTGCGGCCGTTGTTATTTATGTTGTCGGGACGTACGGATGACGTGAAAAGAAATTCACATGGTGGTTGTGAAAAGGCCAGGTCACAGGACCGTAGTGTGGACATGTAACACGTGTGTGTGCATGTGTGTGCACATCATGTGCACATATACATATATAATGTGATGGGATTCCAGAACATTTCATTGTCTGGTTTTAAAATAAATCTAAACACATCGATTTATTTCTATTTGTCAGACACACTGTAGTTTGGGGTGGTTTTCATTTTGTTGCGTCTCATGTTGGGGAAAGAAGCCAGGCTACTGATGCTGACTCCCCCTCTCCCTCTCCAGGGTCCCCACTGGGGACAGACTGAGGTGGCACCCCCGAGGGTCGCACGCCGTGGCCCCAGGAACCCCGACTTGCCCTGCCACCTCCAGAGAGAGCAGGAATGGGAGGCATTCTGTGACCTCCAGTATGGCATCCAAGGACTGCAAGGGGACAGCTTCAGCCACGTCCACTCAGCGGGCCGAGACTGAGGATCTGAGCCCCAGACACACCCCTGACCCCGGCGGGGGTGCGCAAAAAAGGGGAACCCCGATGGACGGGAACCCTCAGTTCCTGGCCTGACGGAGACTTTCTCCCTGTACTGGACTCTCAGAGGGAACGGTGACCAGGATGCAACTGGCCACAGGCATTTAATTCAATATGTAGAAAGCTCTTTGGCCCTAGCCAGGTGGCTCCGTTGGTTGGCTGTTGTCCTGCAAAGTGGAAGGTCACCCACTCTGTTCCCAGTTGGGGCACATGCCTGCGTGGCGGGTTTGGTCCCCAGTCAGGGCGCACGTGAGAAGCAGCCGATAAATGTTTCCCGTATCGATGTTTCTCTCCCCCTCTCCCCCCTGCATGCCCCTCTCTCTAAAAATAAATAAAATCTTTCAAGAAAGACTGTCGTCCCCATATGCCAAAGTTGTGGGTTCGATACCCAGTCAGGGCACATACAAGCCCCAACCAATGCGTAAATATGTAGGACAACAAAAAAAATGGATGTTTCTTGCTCTCTCCCTCCCTCCCTCTTCCTTTCTCTCTCTAATATCAATGAAAGGAACCAAAGAGCCTCCATTTCCTCCAGGGCACATGGTCACCTCCAGCACGGTATAAGCCTTCATTAGCAAATCAAAATTAACCGCTTCCTGCTCTTCTGAAAATCAGCGTGAATAGATGGAATCATTTTACAACATGGGTTTCTGTTTAGATTGAAGCTCAGGTGACACTCATGTCCCCTCCCCCCCGCAGCTGGTCAGGGTTCAACCAAAGCCCCAGGGTGGGTATGTAGGACGCCCACCTCCCAGCATGGCCCTGGGGGTGCACTGTGGAGTCCCCAGGGTCGGGGGACCGGGTACGGGGCTCCTGTCACTGTTGCCCACCCTCCTGTAACCCCCGAGCTGGCTGAGACCAGGACATTCCCTGGCACGTCCTGGAGTGACGGTTGACATGGGGAAAGCGCTTCTCCACTGAGGTGCCCCCCAGGTCCCAGAGGGGAGCGCTGGTTCTCAGCACCCGGCAGGTGCCCCATCATTCCCACCTTCCCACAGGAGTCCCTGCTTCTCTGTTCTCAGGAGACACACCAGGACCTCGTCTCCCTGGAGGTTCCCTCGGTGACCCCTGCTGCGGGCCGCACCGGAGAACGCATTTTCCAGGTTCAGGGTCTCCCACTTGAAGTGACCTGTCAGCCCGTCCTCAGCACCCCGAGCCTGCGTCTGCGCTGTGCCTCCTGATTTCAGTGTGGGGGGACGTTGCTGGGGACAGGTGGCCCTCAAGGAGGAGGAGGAGGAGGACCCCAGTCCTTCCTGGTCCAACACAAGGCAGAGATGCACCGTCCCCGGGTGCCCACGGCCGGTCCCAGGGGGCCAGGCTGCCATACCCGCTCTGAACGGGGCATCGCTCTGCTGTCACCCCCACCTTCACGCTGTCCTGCTCAGCGTCCACGCGGGGTGGTGGATGAAAAACGAGGAGGGCACCCCCGTGTGTGGAGAAAGGTGCGCCTGGTCTCCAGTTCACTCGGGCCATGGTGTGAGTGGGTGAAATGAGGGGCCTCCTTGGGCCGGGGCAGGTTCCAAGTGCGTGGTTGCAGCGCAGCAAAGCCCCCACAGGTGCCCCGAGCAGCCGCAGGTGCAGGGAGGCCCCTGCTGCCCTGTCCCAGGAGCCCACCAGGCCGCATGGGGCCCTCGGGGGAAGATTTAAACCGGAGGCTGAATTCAGGGCCAACCCAAGACAGGGGCCCAAGGTTCCCATCGGAGACAACCAACTGGGAAAACAGCCACTGACCACACGGCCCCACTACAGCTCCATCTCAGCCTACGGAGCAGGCCACACGTTTGCCCCTGGGGCCAGGACAGGGTCGGCCCAGGACCGCACGGAAATCCCGGGAACCAGACAAAGGCTGCGACCTGGGCCGGCGGCCCCACCTGCCCGCCCCTGGTGCCCTCAGAGCCCTGGGCGCGGGTCACATGACCGCCCTCCCGGCAGCGAGGCTGGGGATCCCTGGTCCCCCCAGCTTCCTTCCCGGAGCCTTGGGGCGACCAAGAGAAAACATCCACCCTTTGGGAATGGGAACTAGAGAAACAAAGTCTGTCCTGGGTCTGAGACCCAAGAAGCGGACAAAGCGCTGCTTAAGAAGAAAACATTTTCCGCGTATTTCTCTCTCCTGTTTAACGTATCCACCCAGGAGCCTGGCAAGTCGGCCGCTTTTCGTCATCTTAGGGGAAGGGTGTCCGTTGCCATGGGGATGTCGTGTGTGGCTTGGGAGGGTGGGGACACACCTCGGGCCCCTGGGTGGATGGGCAGCCGACACAGGGGTTCCTGGTCTCAAAATTAATCCAGGTTTCAGCATCCGCAAAGGATACGAAGGTGGCTAACTCACAGCGCCTCCTCTTCATCACTGCGGGCTTTGCATTTTTAGGGGGGAAAAACCCATTCAAGTGATCCTTTAATCTTAGGGCATTAATATTTCATCACTCCTTTGGTTGCCTCTCAAGGCGGTTGGAGGTGCCTTTTCACCTAAAGGTCTCATGAGTTAACACTTAGTGGCCCTCGCATTCGGGTTCACTGGTGTTAACACTGTGTCGCTTTGCGTTTTAGATTTTTAATGGGGACCAGATAGCCTCTTTTGTGGCTCTCCGCTCCCTGCTCCGCGCCAGGGGGCACGAAGGTGCTCTAATCAGCGGCTTTGAGGAAGAACAAAGTCCCGCAGATCATCTCTCTCTGACGATGAAAACCCCCTGATTTAAATCACTCTCCCTGTTGACAGCCGTGTGTCACCTCAAGGATCACACACCTCAAGGATCATTGTCACCGCCTTTGCACTGCTGTCAGAGAGACGCAGCCCCGACGTTCCCACCTGTTCAGGACGCAGCCCTGGGGGCAAACCCTTCCCGTGAGGTATCAGGGCGTATCTGAACTCGGCAGGTGCCTTGCCCGCTGCCCAGGAGGCTCCAAACCAGGTTCCTATCAACCTACCTCCGCCAGGCCTGTCCGGGCTCAGCCGGGCGCACGAGCTGACACCGGGCACCCAGGGCTCCGTCTGGTCCCTTGCCTCCCTGGGATGTCGGGGTGTGAACAACGGGGACCAGTTGGAAGTGCGTCGAGTCTTGGTCGCCTCTGATGTGAGCCATGGCCACATTTCTGGAACATTCTCCTTTCTCCTGGGCGTGTTCCAGCTAGTTCACCTCCTTGGGTTCTTGTGTCTGCTGGCTTTTACCTGGTCCCACTTTGCGTGCCAGGGGACCCCCTTTTGACCCGCGGGTTCCGGAAATCCATGTTCCGTAAGGATGAGCCCCGCTGTAATAAGATTCAACTGGGTTCCCCACGGAACCGCAGGGGTTCTGCTGCCCCCCGAAACCTCTCAACAGGTTTTGTAAATACCGTGCTGGCGGGAGAGCCAGTATTTTCCCCGCATGCGGCAACGCGAGTTTTTTGTTTTGCGTGGTGTTGCTTTTGTTTTTTTCCCCTGTCTGGAACATGTTGAAGCAAAGCAAGATGAGGTACATAGAAACGTTCTTTTTTCCTTTGAGGAACTAGAGAAATGTCTGGGTGCTTTTTCCTCGGCGCCCTCCCTTGGCAGCCTCCAAATCTTTGGCAGAGAGCTAGATCAGGGCAAAGACCCTGCCACCCCACACTGACAGTTCAGGTCACGGGCTTGCAGACACGTGAGCTAACATATTACATTTGATCCCCGTCTCTGCGTGAAGAACAGCCCCAAAGAACGCACGCTTCCTCCTCAGCCAACGCACAGTTAGGACAGAGAGGCAGCCAGGATGCCCCCCTCTGCCAAAAAAACAGACCAAACCAAAACCAAACCTCAGTTACTGCGTCTCTTCCAAGATCTAAGGATCATGCATGTTTAAGACTCTCACCTTTACATTTATTTCATCGATCCTATTTGATCTCGGATCTATTTCCTTCCTCGCTCTAAAAATAAATCATCGGAGGAATTTAGGACACTGACAAAAAGGCCATTACATTACAGGCCCGAAAGGGAAAAAAAGAAAGCATGATAAAAACACAGTTGCATCGAACAGGTCTCTTTTTATTGTGACATTTCATATTGCTCGTGTATGTTGGCACTGAGCTAGGCCATATGCCAGGCAGTGGGTGTCAGGATCTAAGATTAGCTCTGAGATTTGTATCCAATTTTAAAACAGGCCACCAACTCACATCAAAGGAATAGCTTCTTCTACCCCGTCACCATCTGAGTTTTCAGACTGATACATAATTAAATTCTTTATTCAGATAAAGCTATTACATACATGAATAAATATCAACCTAAGCAGAGAAACAGGTTTAGGAAAATATAACCAGCTATTGACTCTATGTTTTAGGGCTTGTCCTAGTTAATAAAGTATTGATCTCTCGCGTTTGGGACTTCGGCTCGGTCCCACTCTGTACTCCTCAGTGAAATGGACTCATATTCTGGGTTTATTCTTAGCAAATAGGAGCCCGCATAACAAATGTAAACTGCGCATCTTAGCCAACGTTGCCTTTTCTTTATGAGAACGAGTCCGTGGGCGTCTTCTGTGGGGACCCGAAGAAACCATCTCATAAAAGTACAACCTGAAGCCCGCACCGCCAACTTGCCTTCTTATTATTTTAATAAGCAGCACCCTGCCCTCTGCCCCGAGGAACTGTGCTGACCTAGCATAGGCTGCTTTCCTTGGACTCCGGGAAACGTTTCCTCACCAAGTCCCCCAAAATGCAGTGGTTTCCATCACTTAGAGGCAGTTCCATCCGCAACGCAGTACTGACACGAGTGCCATCAGGAAAAAAAAACGACTTCCAAAAAAGGAAACAAAAATATGTAAGCCCTGCGGCATCAAAAATCTTGTCACCCACAAGGCTGTTTGGACTGGGAACTGAGATGCTGAAAAGCCATGTTTGAGCAAAACGGTAGCTGTTTGCCATCGGAGGCAGGAGGCGTGGTCCTCCGCAGTCAAAGCGGACAGACGGACGGGCGGACGCAGCAGCAGCCGGGAGAAAACAGCCTCCGTGACCAGCCAAGCCAGGCGTGTCCTCGTCATGCCGCCTGTCCACGGTACCAGAAGCCCTGTCGGGTCCACTCCACGCGAGCCAGCCCGGGGACTGAGCCATCTGAGAACGTGCAACAATTGTCAGAGCCCCTGAGAAGGAGCCTTTACAAATGTTCCAGTGTCACTGGAAGCTTTGGGCCTCAGAAACCTTGTTTCTTCTTGGTGCATTTACCAAGAAAAGCCCGGGTTAGCTAGCATGTTCATGACTCACTCCTTGAGATGCTCACTTCGTCCTGAGCAGAGAAGTTCGCACGAAGACCCGGGGGCTTAGTTTGAAGTAACCGTGTCACCGGACCCTGCTAGCAAATGGTGCTAATTATCCTTCAATCCTGTTTCCCTTTTCCAGCAGCTGCAATGGGTTTCACGGCGTAGGCACCATACCACTTACCCAGCTACAGACACAAAACAGCCCACCTCAGCCGGACCCCAAATTTAGGAGATAGGAACATGAAAGTCTGATCTTCAATAAGAGTGGGGTGGTGGTGGAAAGGATACATTTTTCTAGGTTTAAGAACTGTTCCCACCTGCAGAGCAGTTAGCTGACTGCGTTACATAGGAAACAGCAAGTAGATTTTGCTCTTTTTTTATTTTTTAAAGATTTTTATTTCATTATTTTTTAGAAAGAGGGAAAGGGAGAGAGGCAGAGAGGGAGAGAGACATCCATGTATGGTTGCGTTTCACCTGCCTCCAGCCACAGACCTGGCTGGAGACCTGGCTTGCAACCTGGTTATGTGCCCCAGCTGGGGAATCGAGATTTTGCTCTTTTAGGGCAGAATTTATATCATCGTACCCAGTAAATTTTCACTGGCAAACAACGAGAATTTCTTTTATAAAGCAGATGTAGACCACACCCTGACATTTGAAGTTGTCAAAGTCCGATCCAGTTGAATGTACTTTAAGAGAAACAATGAAGTATGTTCAGGAGTGAGGTGACCACGGCGCCCCTGTATTAAGGGTGGTCAAAGGTAATTCTCTACAGGGTCCCACACCCCTTCTCTGTCCACACCAATAAAAACACACCTCTAGAGGAAGGACAGGTTGGTTAGGAGTATAATCCACATGCTAAATGTTAGCTGAAAGTCTTGAAAACAAAAATGCAACAGGAGAATTTGCAGCCCAACAAAACCTGGTCATGGGTGCCACCTTTTAAGCTACACGATATAATAACCAATCACCTTGCTACCCTGTTTGAATTCCAAATATACGTGTAAGAAAGGCCAGCATAATGTTCTCTAGAAAAGCACTCATTTTTCCCTCACACGCAATTCCATTTTAGAGGTGAAAACGGTTGTAAACTTACAGTTCCTGGAAATGAAAATGGCATCCCTGACATAAAGTGAGTTCCTTTCTTTCACCGATAGGCATCTATCACCCCCAGAAGACAGAATCTGGAATTTGTGGCAGTATAGTTTATTAATTTCATGACCCATCCAGTATTTAAGAAATCAAATCAAGTTCCTGTGAAATAGAACACAATACTTGTGTATGGGCATAAACTTTTATCAAAATCCAGGGCATAATTTGCTTTACATCCTGAGCTCCCCCTACAGAAAGAACCGGTTGGTTATTTTTTAAAATGATGCCAAACGATACATTTGCACTTAAATGCCATACAGCAGACAACGTGAGGTAAACAAGGGACATGAAATTTCTTCCCAGGAGGAACAAGAGGACAAACATGCCAACAGGGGCCTTGGGCGGTGATGGGGACTCCTTCCTAACTAGCAGCATGGAATTCTCAGGGTTCCGTGTGCTGAGAAGAAGTTTCACACGGGCCTGGAACGCAAGCGGGAGAGCATCACTACCGAGGGTATAAACCACCTCGTAAGTCATCGGCTTTCTGCAGAAAGCATGCTCTTGGGGTGGCGCGGTTTCCGGACTTTCATGTTGTGGACAATTTCAAACGTACACAGAAGTCAGAAGAAGGGTGCGATCTACTTCCTGTACCCCAAACCTGGGCTCAACGCTGTCCTAAAACCAAGCCCACGGGACGGGCTGCTCACCCAGGCCCTTGGAGCTTTTAAGAACAATTTACAGACAAGAATCTTAACACCCTCGTCAGTGCTGGGAAGTCCATGCAGAAAGGTAACAATCCTTCCCATTTGAACATGGGCTAAATATTTATAGCTACTTGGTACTTCATTCCCTGTGTTGCATTTGAGATGATCCCGTGACAAAGTCGTCATGCTAACAGTTTCACAGGTTCAGATCTGATGTCAACGCTAGAGTGATGTGTGTACACGGAACATAGGCGTGCGTTTGGATTTACACCCTCACAGGACCCTGCCGGCTGGGTGTCTCCTCTGCTCATTCATGTAATGCGCTGATGTGTCCTCTACCTTGAGTTGAAGAGAGCTGTACTTTGAGCCATTGCCTTATGGCTTGTAAAGATGGTGAAAACAAAACATCATTTTGACGCAAAGACCTTAAAATGAAGACCTGGGGAAGCCCGGGTTACAGGCCCCGACATACTTCAAGAGGAAAATCTAATGCACTCACTTTTCTTTCTTTGCCTCCACAAAAGAGAGGCTCCGACGACCATGCCCCTCCCCCACGAGTCCGTCCCACCCACGCACAGGTGCCTTTGATGACTTTTATTCCACCCAGGGACAAAACGGCAGCTGTGTCCCCACACCCACCTGCCACCCAGACCCTCAGCTGAGATGTCTCCCTCGTGGGAAACAACACACGATGCTCATGGAAACCCCACTGCGTTGTTTTTTCGATCCAAACACAGTTCTCATGTAACCTAAGCTGCGTTTTCTCTGTCACTCCCCATGCGTCGGCTTTTCTGTACAAGGTGCACCTTGGCCTCTTAGCACTTTTAAGACACAAACGTGTTAATCAGCCGGACGAAGATGAACCCCTTTTCAGTGGTACGTGAATCAAATCAGCACAGCTTACAACCTCCTATGTCCACAAAGGCGGAAATTCTTCAGTCTGTGAATAGGCCTCATCTGCTCCCAAGCGATTATTAAAAAGAACGGGAAATGATCACTCGGTGGAAAAAGGGCAGAATTCAGACATACAGGTAAGGTATACAGGAAGGGGAGGAAGAAAGGACCTTTCTGATCAAAGCTTCTAGTTTTAGAAACCTCTAGTTTCGAAAATATTCTTTACCTCCCTACAATGGGTTCACCTCCCTAAAGACGGAGACATTTTAACAGCTCTGCGTGCAGTGCCTTTCGCAGGGTCTAAGTTATTGGTGAACGCGGTTTCGTAGCCGGCCGCAGACGCACGCCCGGCCGTATCTTGAGGACACCATTTGCTTCGTGCAGACCGATCGAGACAGAGCGGGCAGGCCCTGCTACCTCAGGAAACTACCGAGCATGAACTTTTGATGCTCACGTTCTAAAACATCCGGCATTTTCCTACCACGCGCCCGTCCCAGAGCGCGGGAGCTGCAATCACTCACCGGGGCTTTCTTGAGCGATCATTTTTAAGTCTGACAACATTCTGCCTTGTCCTGTGGTATTAATTTACATTAGCAGCCAGGGGGTTGGCCGGGCCAGGAGCCTAGACTCTTTTTAAGGTTACTGTATGTTTTCATCCTGTAACTGATGAATGGTTTACAACACCCATAAATACGCTGCATCGAGAAATAAAACGTGAGAAAGCCCGGGGTCACGCCACGGCTCAGCAGCTGCCACCTGAATGGGGTGGCCGCCTTGGGTTCTCCAAGGTGACGATATTTCTGTTGACGGCGTGAGTGCTTAACTCATTTTTTAAAAATCAAATGCTATGTAGAGCTAATTTCCTAATCATGTTCTTTCCAAAATTATTTTATACTAGTGATATTCCCCAAATCTTAGGTGTCTGCTTTAGGCTTGCATCTCCATGAAGTGAAGGTTAATTTTTATTTCCAACGATCAATACGCAGGAGCCATGAAGAGATTTGTTAATGTGATTGGAAGGTAGTCAGCCTGCTGCACTTGGAAACAAAGTCTTTCCCCAACAGATGGTTAGGTGGGGCGGCGGCTGCGGGAAAGAGTTGGAGAAACTCCGCAGAGGCCTTTTGCAGCTTCTGAGCAGGTGTCCTTTAAGCAAATACTTGCATGGGCCACAGACGACCAGGTCATGTGCGCGCCCGTTGGGCAGAGAGACAGGAAAACGAGTCTCTGTCATAGTTTCACCACATTTGGGGTCCTACCTTCATGCAGGCACGCATCTCTGAATCATTGGAAAAGCCTCAACAGTGACCGTCCTTGGGAAACCGCGGTGATGCCCTTATTTCTGTGAATTTCACAAATTTCAGTAGCCCAGGTCACTGAAAAAACGGCTCTCAAAGTCCCTGAACAACCCTGACGGTCCACTCCTCTCACACGCCCAACCACACTGGACTCTAAACAGAAAAACACTACCAGTTTCTACTCAGGATTAGAAAACCCCATCCAGTTCTGGGGAGTGTGTAACTTTCGCCGGCATAAGTATGTATCTACAAAATGCAGCATTATTTTGAGAACTTCGGCAATACACTTACTACTGCGGACAGAGGTGTCTTCTACTTTATTACAAACAATGGCTGAATGCTCAATGTTCCCAACTTCTACAATTGCATATAAAGTACCCCGCTGACTCCAAGTCACCGTATGGGAACCAATGGTGGTAGAATGTTTCAATTCTGTATATACAGTAAGTAAAGGCCTGGCCATTTTTTTTCTAGTTTCTTAGTAGGGGTGTGTGTGTGTTTATGGACATGAGTCAAGTGTTATTTTCCACCCTCTGCCTGAAAAAAGAAAAAAGAAAAAAAATATATATATATATATTTTTAAGAAGCAGATGCTGTGGGAAAGAAACTTGGGTGGGGCGGAAAAACCACCCAGCACTCCTGTCAAATATATAAACAAAGCAAAGAACATGTAAAATGCCTTCCTAAATAAAGCCCTCACTTCCTGTGGGTGTTAGGGGTCTTACGCAAGGCAGTGAAAGTCCTTTCCTGGCCCAGGATGAAGATTTCAAATCTCTCCAGGTTGCCAACAAGACAAAGTGCTTTGGGTTCCTCTTATTTTGACCCAGCTCCCCGCAGCTTTGTAACCATCAGAAATCACGTTCTTCCAAATTCACTTAGGAGGTGGAGGGCCGGAAGTGGGGAAGACGGGGAAGCCCTGCAGCCCTGTGGTTGTGTGTATGCATGTGTTTTCCCTCCCAGGGTGTCATTTCTGATTCAGCGGAGAAGCTCTGGTGGCAGGGAGAGGGGAGGCTGTGTTTGAAAGAGAGAGAGAGAGAGAGGGAGGGAGGGAGAGAAGTGCTGAGTGCGGATGGGGGCGTGTGTTACATCAGACATAGTACCTGACTTCTGCGTGCCCAGCCTGTCAGCCAGGTGCCGTGCCTCCTGGGCCATGAGTGAGAGGCTTTCGTCTTCATCCTCTTCTGTTACGGTTGCGCGCTGTCGGAGCAAAACAACATGTGTGGGTACATTGTGCTCGCGGGGCATCGTGTCAAAACTTTATTAGCTAAAAAGAGAACATCAGGGCACCAAGGTGGCTGTGCCCTTCAGCCCGTCTGGTTGAAGACATCATTGCCTGGTGACCCCCTTCCCAGTGTATTGGGGACTCCTCTCCCCACAATGAACAGGGGGGGCGGGGACCAGTCCTGCTGAAAGATGGGAGGGGTTCCTGGCATTTGTTTCTCTTCCTTCAATTGGGATGCAAAAATGGGAAGAGGTGCATTTGCCTACTTATGGAGCTGAAAAGTCTTCATTTTTTAAAATTTTTTATTGAAAAAAAAAAAAAAAAGGAAAAGATGGCAGCTCCTTGAAATGGTGAAACCAGTTTCCTTCTGATTTAGCCTAATCATCCATTTTTTGTGGTTTTTACACCAGGACCCGAAGTATGAAAACAGGGAAGCTTTCTCAGCCATCGAAACGCATGCATCTTTAATTTCACTGTGGGTAGCACACTTGACGGCTACTTTAGGGAAGTTGCTTTTCATACTGTTTAGAGAAGCAGCCACTATTTCACTTTGCTAGTTCCCCCCAACACGCGCCCCCCCCCCCAAATCTGACTTTTCAGAGAAGAGGAAGTTCAAATTTGCCGGTGCGTTTAAACATGCTAAATTCTAGCTGGAGTTCCCTCCGCAAGCCTCTAAAAACCGTCGGGTGGTATTTAAAATGCCACCGCAACGTGTTTATTTTCAAACCGGTGAGACACCAACACACGTCCTCAGAGCCATGCCTATTCCAAAGTCCTCTGACCCCAGAATTACCACCTTGACTTTTTAATTAAAATGAAACCTTTCCAAGTCAGCTAAAGCTCTCGTTTCAGGGGTTCGGCCTGCCTGACATTTTGCTCAGTGCGTGAACTTAATATAGTTTAAAAACAGGCTTTTTTTCTTTCTCATTCCCTTGACTCAACAGCATTAAGGAAAATGCATTTGCCAGGCACACGCGGCTGCGCCTGAGGGCCGCCAGCCTTCATGAAAAATAAACATTAAATGAGGAGGAAGTGTGGCGGGAAGCCAGCTGCCCTACCTGAGCCTTTGTTTCACTTAGTTTGTGCTAAAATACTTGAATTAACTTTGGGGGGTGGGGGGGTTCTCCCTTCTCTTCTTGAAAATGACATGCACTTTGGTCGGGCTTGAACCTGTGGGACACCAGCCTCCAAAGAGGACCCACCCCGAGTCCCCGCAGGAGCAAAGCCACCTGAAACTGTGTCTTCAAGTCACCGGGGTTTGTAACCGAACTTTCTGGAAAATGCCACTTAACTTTCTCTACTGAGAGGAAGTAACCACACACACACACACACACACACACACACACACACTCTCACACAGCCTCTTAGGCGTCTCCAGAGGCACCTCCTAAACGCACGGGCTCCCCTGTGGACGCAGGCCCTTAATGTTCCACGTCTTGAAACGCCACAACTCCCCAAAACAAAGAGCTCACCCTCTCCCCGCCCCCCGAAACCCTCCCAAAGCCAGAAGCGGGCTCCCCGAGCCCAGGGCCCATCCGCGCAGGGAGCTTACCGCGGCCTCGACGCGGCTGGAGTAAAAGAATGTTTCAATTCTTTGTATATTCTGTCTCCTTTCCTTGGAGCAGATCTCGGGCGCGTTCCCTCCATGGTCCCAGGGTCCCCTCCAGCTGTTGCCATTCCGCCGCTCGCACGCTTGGTCCCGCAGGTCTGCGGCCCGCGCCTCGGACCGGCCGAGGGACTCTGCCCCGGAGAACGCGGGGCGGAACGGGCGCAGCCGAGCGCGCCCGGCCGGGGAAGACGCTCGGGGGTTGGCTGGGGAGACGCGCAGCCCCGGGACCGCCGGCCGCAGCTCGGCGCCCAGTGGAACGACGCGCCTGCGGCCGGAGTGTCGGCGCCGCCGAGGAAGTTGGCTTCAAGTCTGGGCTTCCTAATGTGCGTGTGCTTGAAAGAGGAGGACCTCGAGCCAGAGACCATCCTTGTGCGGCTTACACGCAAAAGTCACGGAACGTGCGGAACAAGGCATGGCGCACGCAAGTGTTTCATCCATCAACTTGGCACCGGGAGAGGAGGAGGAGGAGGAAGGGCGGGCAGAGCGTGAAGACCGGAGAGCAAAGGGGACCCTGGCCGGAGAGAGAGGCGGCCGCTCCCGTCCGGCTCCAGAAGTCTCCCCGAGTCCCGGAGACTTGCGCACAGCCTCACGTTTGTCCCCGTCGGCCCCTTCTCCCCCTGCCCCGCGTGGCGTGGAGCCCCTGTCGCCCGCGCGGCTGCGCGCCCCTCGGAACGGTTGGTGGCCGTCGCGGTGCACCCCTCTCCCTCCGGAATCCAGCGAGGATTCACAGGGCCCTCTGGGTACTACCTCCACCCCGCGCGGGGGTCAAAGAGCACCCCGCGCCCTTGGTAACGAAGACAAAAACTTGGGGGCCGTCTAGACAGGTCAAGGTGCGGGAGGCTGGTCCCCGGTTCCTTCCGGAAGGGGGCGGGGACCCGCCAAGGGCACCCGGACGCGCAGCGGCAGGGCCTCGGGGGTCCCTTCCCTCTCCACCCTCCGCTGATCAAAGTGGAAAGTTTGCCTGACAACCGTGGTGAAAGGGGCTGAATCACAAATGGTCTCGATTTCTGCGATGTCGCTATCCGCAGCCTCCATTGTCCCCTTTGAGACGCAGTGTGAACCCTTCCGGTGCCGGCGACCGGGCGGCATTCACAGGCGCGCTCCGGGCGCACAAAGGGTCTCCGCGCCTCGCCGCCATCTGGCCGCGAGTCACACGGCCGCGCTGGGGACTCGCCGCGCGGCGCCCCGGCCGCTCCCCCGCTCCCCCGCTCCGGGGCGCACGGGGCCGCCTCGCCGCCGGCCTCCCCCGCCTCTTAAGGAAACCAACTTTGTAAAAAAAAAAAAAAAAAGTTCAAAGAAACAAGAGAAGAGGAAAGAGCCGAGGACGAACACGGCTCATTGACTTTCAACGGTGCTGCGGCGTCCCAGGACTCGTCCTCAGGTTCCCCAACCCCGACCCCTGGTGGGGTTTGAACCGCTTAGGGAAGCGGAGCACACCGCCTCGCGCGTGTGCTCCCCCAAAACACGAAGTTTCTACAAACTCAGGGTGTGCTCATCTCTTCCACGCTCGCAGTCAGAAGACATGAAGCGGGTGCTTTCTAGTGCCCGCCCCAAACGCAAGTTGCATCTTCTTTGCACCTTGGATGATGCCACCCGGCACCCCAAGTTGTTGTTGTTGTTGTTGTTGTTTTTTAAAAAAAAAACACCAGCTACAAACACACTGACCGTGTTTTACTCGGTCCAGGAAGGAGGGATTGTTGTGACTGCATGATCACAACACATTGAGGTAGATTCTTCAATTACAGCGAGGCGGGGCCTTGCCACAACACTCAGGCGCTTTTCCTGCCTGGCCTGCACTTTTAAGTGTAGTTCCTTAGCTGACGCATATGAAATCCATGCATACTGCTTTATGAATAAAACAGCCTTTTACTTCAAAGAGGAGAGAGGGCTCTCTCATTACACAACCAAAAGAAATCTATCAGTAATCAAGCATCCGTTCTGTCCTCCACCTTCCCCCCTCCTTCCCCAATCGCAGAAGTCAAGGGGTGGGGGGCGGTGTTTACCACTGAGGGTGAGGTCTGCCTGCCCCAGCTCTTTGGAACGGAACCCTGTTTCCTGATACTTCCCAGGATTTCACGTTGAGCTGAGGCCACTCTCAGAATTGCTGTGGTAAAAACTGAACCACGTTCTGAGCTGTGGGTGAAATCGCTGGATCAGAGATGTGAGCAGATCAGGGCGCCAGGGTGGGCATGGCCTTCCGTACGGGTAGGGCAGCCGCAGCCATGGACTCAGTTCCTGCCTTGGCACGTCTTCGAAACCAACCCACGTTCCAAGTTGCCCCCAAGCCGGGTTGTTTTTCTTATTTGGAAAGTGCAGTTCTGCATGCAGGGGTAGAGCAGCCTCGTGTGTTTTTAGCACGACATGTACTATCAAGGGATTCATGTTCGAATTTGCTACCTTGGACGCCTAACTGGCTTTTTGTTGTAAGTAGTTGGCTCTTTGGAGTACACAGCCTCAAAGAGTAGGAAACCTCTGAAAATACCGCGCGACAATCGTCCCGAAAAACAGGAAAGGGAAAACACCCGGCCTGAGATGAGTGGCGTTCCCTTTGCAGAATATTAAAACCAAAAATGTGAACACCCCAACGCATCTAATTTTGCCCGAAAAATTTTTAAGGAAACGATGCCCACGCACGGCAGCTCTTTTGCTGTTTATTAAAACGCAGATGATGGGAGTTTTACATGCCTCCCCTTCGCCGAATCGCCATCAGTAAATTTAAAGATTGTTCATAGAAGAATGGAGCCTCTTTCTCCTCTCAGGATGGCTGCGTTATGAGAGTGTGAGACGTACCAGGACAAGGGGAATAAAACGAGGTCTTTCTCTCTGCGCTATGAAGATTTTGAATGGTCCTTGTCCATAAAGCAACCCCTATTGTCATTGTGGGGGACGCTTGCCTCCGACCAGGAAGGACTGTCTCGGAGATACTGACCTCATTAAAATATGAATGGGGAGGCCGCCATCATTGTACCAGGAGGAAACGGCTTTCTTCCAGCCCTGACTCCTGCCCGAGGACTCATCTGGTGTAAATTACAAATACAAAACGGATCCGTTGGGAGTTTCCTCGCTTTCTCGGAGCACCCTCGTGCGAGAATACCCTCACTTGGCTGGTTTTGAATCCTACCTACGGCTCAAATGATACCTGGTCAGCGTGGCGTTTTTTTCCTCCCCTTTGGCTTCTTCTGACCATGTGCTGCTTGTTACGTGTGCAATGACCTGGGGGTCGGGGTGGGGGGAGGTCCCCTCTCCCAACTCGAACGCGGAACCCGGGAGTTTCGGAAAGTTTCGGCTCCGCTTCCCCCAGAAAATCCGAGTTAGGGATGCACCCTGGCCTCTCAGACAGCCCTGGAAGAAGAGCCAATTACAGGGGCTTCCATGTTCGTTCATTACAGTGTCTCTCTTAATCTGGTGGCAAATTTCTGGCTTGATGGCTGTCACCATCGGGCAGGGACACAATTACGGACCCGTGTACAATCGGTCTTGGGAACGGTCCTCGTGCTGTGTCTGTCTCCCTCCTAAGAGCCTGGCCATCCCAGATGAATCTCCGTCATCTCGGCCACCATTTCCGAGTGCCCTTCAGCGCTGCAGCCGACGAGGTGCGCCGAGTGACCGGTAATGAATTTCACGTTGTCACCGTGATTTTCTCCCGTGAAGGCAGAAAATGTAATTCCATTACGGCCCGTATTGCACCTAGTTTAATCGCTAACTTTTCACCCATAAAAAGACTGAAATCGCTTCTGATAGGAGGTGAAAGTCAGTATTTCGAAGTGAAAATTCAACCCCTCCCCGCTCCAGGCTGCGGTGGGGGGAAGCGTGCGTTCAGAAATTCGTGTAAATTGATGAGATATATAATTAGCTTTTATGTTAATTGACTGCTACGAGTTTGTTGCATGGCACTTCTTCATATAATATGCAAATCGCGTTGACTGTTTCGTTTTATTAGACGATAGAATTACAAAGGCAAAAGACACTCATTTCAGTGCTGTAGATCAGAAAAAAGGAAAAAAGATTGCCCTGTACTTAATCAATGAGAGAAATTCCAAATAACCTTTTGCTCCAGAGTCAAGGCCAGGCCACTTAGAATTAATATTACTTTCTCCAGATATCAAATTCAACCTGAAAAGGTGACTTTGTACAATCAGTTAAAACTTGTGGCCAGAACATACAAAGACTTCAGCACAATTTACCATGAATCAGATGGTAAATTTATAAAAAGAACGTAAAATGTTGCCTCCTTTCATTGGAGTAATGGGAAAATCTTAAAATGAAATCTGTTACAAGTGTTTCCTGTTCTTACTCACTCATGTAGTATGTCAGTAGCATGAAGTGTACAGTCAGGATGTGAGAAAAATAGAAATGATAAGAAAGGAACAATGCGATTTGGGCGGGAAATTTCCCCAGAATTCAAAACTATTAACGCTTCAATCACACTTGTTTCCCCTTAGTCTGGAAGCTATTTTCAATGTCACAGTGACAAAACGGAATTTGAGAAACTTGCATAAGGGACCCCTCCTTCATGAGCTTCAATTTGGGGGTCGTCTAACACATTTGACCTTTGCCTAAAGTTTAAAAAGCACTTGACTTTCATTGTTGAATACAAATGAGCACTGCCACCCGGTTGGTCATTTCCAAAGGAGTTCCATTCATCTCCCCTAAAACCTTTAATTGTCCAATGTTTTACGCAAAATGAAAAGAAATGTACCTGTCCACGTGAAATCTGTTACCGCTCGTCACCTTTGTCAAAAACCCCCTTTCACCCTGTTTCTATGCAGACCCCGGAAGGACTTTGCAGAATAATAATAATAATAATAGGAAAAAGTGAGAGTGATGGGTGCTAATGAGGACAGAGGCAGTATGACTGGAGTAGATGTGAATGTTTTTCTTCAATAAATGCTCTTGAACTCCATCCACATGGCTGACAAATACACCTTTCTAATTCATACTTTTAAAAAAAATTTTATTTATTATTTTTAAAGGGAGTGGAAGGGAGAGAGGCAGAGGGGGAAAGAGACATCCATGGACGGTTGCCTTTCCCCGGCCTCCAGCTACGGACCTGGCTGGAGACCTGGCTTGCAACCTGGTCATGTGCCCTGGCTGGGGATCGAACCAGCGACCTTTGGGTGCGCAGGCCAGCGCCTTATCCACTGAGCCACCAGCCAGGGCTAATTCACACTTTTGAATGGGGATTCTTCTGCAACTCGGAATGAAAGTAAAACAAAATATTAGGAAAAGGCCCTGTGGCTGATACTCAGAAAGTGCTAACAGATAACCCATATGACTCCTTGTCTATCAATCGAGCTAAAGGTCATGTAAATACAAGATCTGTGCCCCACTTTCACCCTTTTCTGCCCCCCAAAAGCTGCGTGCTTTCCATCATCTTGTTCCTAGAACAAGCTGGCAGACGGGTGGTCCCATTTCTAACCGCCTCTGCAGAACCCTTTTCCCAAATGGAAGAGGTGAAAAGTCAGCTCTTGGGGAATCTCCAGCCTCACCATCTGCACACCTGAAGGTGAGTGGGAAGGGCTCCTCAGAAAGTGTGAGGGTCCCCGAAGAGCAGGGCTGGTAAGAGACCCTGGTTCTATGTCCATCGCTGTGCAAACTCACACACACACACCGGTTTCCACGGGCCAGAAAGAAATGCGCTCTTCGAAAACATTTTAACAGGGAAAGTGACACACTCGCATGATTTAAAAATGAAAAATCCCAAAGGAACGAAAAGGGTAGAGTCAAAAGTAAGGAAACCTACCCCAGGCCTTATGACCCCACTCCCCTCGCTCCCCAGGTATTTCAGCACACAGTTATACATGCATGTGAGTGTGTGCATTTGTAGTATGCCTATGTGTGTACATGGGTGTGTGCGCATGCATGTCCATGTGTGTTCCTGTGTGTTCATGGGTGCATACATGTGACCACATGCTCCTGTGTATACATGGGTTCATGTGTGTCCTGTATGCATGTGTGCTCATGCATGTGTGCATGTATATCCTTTGCACACAAAGTACTCCATGTGTTGCTGTGTGTGCGTACCTGTTCATGCGTGCGTATGTACATCCACATGTGCACATGTGTCTGCTGTGTGCATTTCACACATTCATGGCATGTGAATGGATGTCCATGTGTGCACCTATGTCTGTGTATGCCTATGTCCATGTGTGCGCCTGTGTGTCTGTATGAATGTCCGTATATGTCCCCCCCCCTTAGATTAGAGCACAGTGCCACACTGGGGGCTAAGAGGGTTCCGTCACCTCCAGAAGGCTGGGGACCATCTGCTGACTGGTCACTGAAGGAAAGGACCCCACAGTGGTGGCATCAGGGCTCACAGCCCTCCCTGGGGCAGGATCCACCCCAAGGACCAGCTGAAGGAGGCACTTCCGGTTGCCGTGAGCTCCAGCGGAATCTCCCTGGGATGTTGGGTACACATCAGCTTTAGGATACAGCTTACCTTATTCCGCCCCCAAACAGCAGTTTTGAGGGGCTAGGGGGTGCTGTGTAAGCCTGTTCCCCGTGTGTTGCCCATCCGTCCATGGCCAGACCTGAGCCTTCCTCCCATGGGCAGCCTACACTGCTGACCACTGCCGGCCACAACCCTCCTGGCTGGTGGACCCCACCAAGGCCGTGGAGACCCCACCAAGGCCATGGAGGCCCTGCCTGGGAGACTGAGCAAAAACTGCCTCTTTCCCGTCTGCTCAGGCAGGTACCTGCCAGGTGTCATTTCCTCTGATCAGCTAACTGTTCCGTTGTTGCCTCTGTTTTTTTATTTTGACTTCTTTTAATCCTCACCTGAGGCTATGTTGGTTGGTGGGAGGGGAGGGGGGAGGGAGGAGAGAGAGAAACAGCGATTGGTTGCCTCTGGTATGCACCCCGCCCCCGCCCATGCGGATCAAGGGATCAAACTGCCACCTTTGGACCCACGGATGATGCTCCAACCCGCAGAGCTGCCTGGACAGGGTGTGGCTGCCTGGGAGAGGATGCAGATTTAAGGACCTTACACTGGTTTCTGCAGTCGCACCCAGGGGCTAGGCGTTGGGAGACTAACAAATTCCAGAGGTCGGACATGGGGCAGCCTCAGGGTGCTGAGCCCTGAGAAACTCACCCGTGACGCAAGCGCTGGGCCCTGTCCCCTCGCTGTCCTCTGGGATTTCGAGTGCCACCAGGCCGGGAGTCAGGACCCCTTGGCAGGCTGTGTGCGGTCACCCACCCGCCCTGCTGGCCCTCCCGGGTCAGACGCTGCGGCTGGCCAAGTGGGAGCAGAGCGGCTTCCATATCAAGGGGCTGCCTTTGATTCTCCGCTGCTCAGCTCTGCCTGGAGAGAGCATCCCCCCGGGCGCGGGGGGACGGGCACCCACCCAGGGCCCATGCTTGCGCAACATGACGTACGACGGATTGAGAAAGACGGCCCGTCCTCGGACCCGAGTTTGCAGGGCAGCTCCTCGGGAGAGCCAGGCAGGCCCCTGATCGAACCAGACACCCACCACTCGGAAAAGACAGGCCTTTCCTCGCTGTTCCGAGAAAACCCGGAGAAGCCTCGAAGGCCACATGGAGCGTCGTTGGCACCTGTCTTGAGAGAAGGACCTCTGATGCGGTGACAAGGCCAGGCATCGTCTCAAACACGGTCCCGCTCATCCTCTGCCGCACGGACTTTCGCGTGCACATTTCTGATCTTCCACAGACGCGTGCCCGGCTGGCGTGTGGAGTCCGACACCTGCCTGTGCTGATCCAGGCTGGCGCCTCGGGGAGCTGCTGGGCTGGGAGCTGGGAAGCTGCCCGCCCCCCGCAGGTGGGAGACCCACCCGTGAGAGATGCTGGAGGAGGAGGCGGTGAGTTTTCCCTGCACCAAACTGAGGTGCCGCTCCAAACAGCACAGCAACAGTTTTCGCCTGGAACATGGAAGATGCCGCCTCTACTCCTGGGTCTGAAGTCTCTTGATCTCACCCAGTTTGGGGGGTCCACTCCTGACGTGGGACCAGGGGAAAGGCCGTCTCTGCTTTCACGTGGCTGGTGGCTCCTAGGTTGCAGGTCTGGAGCCTGAGTTGCAGGCAAAGCTGAGGACTGGTGGAGGCCGACCTCCACCCGCATCCGTAGCAAACAGACTACAAATAAATCAGCCTCGTTTGGGTTGAAGAGAAAAGTGTGTGGGTTGTTTTTTATTTCAGTCGACCTCTCTTGGGGCTGCTAGTGAGGGTGGGCTTCATAAATCAGCATGTCCAGCCCTGGCCAGGGTCTCCGTGGGTTGGAGTGTCATCCCGAGCACCAGAAGGTTGTGGGTTCGATTCCCGGTCCAGACATGTACCGGAGGTGACCAGCGATATTTCTCTCTCTCTCTCTCTCTCTCTCTCTCTCAAATTAATAAAAACACATCCTCAGGTGACGATTAAAAATTAACAAAAATGAACAATCCCAAGGATAACATTCACTCCCTTCCTTCCTGCTTCTCTGCACATTTGGATAAAAATGATCTTTCTGCCCGTTAATGCCCAGACTCGGTCCTAAAGAGCAGAAATCTTAGGCTGCTGTTTTTCTGGGTCCCGGGGTCCTCGGCTGTGGATGGTGGAGCCCAGTGGGGTCCATGTGGGCTGGGCTGTGTGACCACGGAGCTGGGCCACTCTCTGGCCCGCCACCCCTGCGTGCTGTGCTGGGGAACACGGGACAAGGACCCAGGCTCCATGGCCACGGGCAGGGCCCCTGCGCAGGCTGGAGACCTGAGAATAGCGGACGAAGAAGCAGCTATGACAGCGAGTCCTGTGCAAGCCACTCACCTGAAAGCTGAGTCTTCACCGAACTCCCCCTATGTCCTAGGCATTGTGCTGGGCACAGAATGAGCCAAACGGAGGTGGGCCCTGCCTCCCAGAACCTACCGCCTGGTCCCCGAGTTGGAAATCACCCAGGGAGCGTGCTGACTGTGGGAGGGAGCCCTCCCTGGGGTCCCCCAGGCTACTCCTGGTTTATGAAGCGTGCCTGAGCTGAGACTGTTCTCCACGTTGATAAATGGCTGAAAAGAATCAGAAGAAGAGTATGAGTTTGCGAACTGTGAGGATGGCAGGGAATTCAAGTTTCAGCGTGCACAATCAAGTTTTGGGGGGCCCAGCCAGGCCTGTCCCTCGCGCGTCATCTGCAGCTGCCCTTCAGCCCCCGCGGCAGAACCGAGCCACCTGCATGGACCCCCAGAGCCTCACAGGGTGGCTGTCCTGCTCCCTCCCGGACACCCGGGCCCAGCCCTTTGCGCGGGTGGCCTTGAACCTGCTGTCCCACCGCCCGGTGTCGGTCCACCCCCCACCCGCCCCAGGACGGTAGCTGCCTCCCGGTTGCCTGCTGCTGCCTGCATCTGTCTCCCTCTCCTTTTTCCGATCTGTTTTTTCGGTCTATTCGATGATGCCGCACCCAGAGGAGCCCCCGGCCGGGGCCAGACTCCCGTCTCTGAATTTCAACAGCCCGCCTCTCCCGGAGGACGTGGCCCCAGCTCTTCTGCATGCATTTCACACAGCTGTGCATGGACACAAGCACACACATGCCCCACGTGGTGCATACACACGCAATGGGCAGCTGCACCGCCCCGAAGGGGGAGCAACGCTGCCTCCCCTGGGCTGTAGCGGCTGCTGACACAGTGGCACTGACCCGGACCCAGGAGTAGCACGTCCCACCTGACCAGGACCAGCCCTCCCCGCGCCCTGGTGACGTGGGGGCGCTATCACGTGTGACAGGCCAGGAGGCCTTGCGAAGCCCACCCAGGGTTGGGGCACCAGGTGGCTGGCGGCTCCGTGTGGAGGCCAGGCCAACGGCTGGCTCAGGTCCCTCCTTGTGGGCCGCTCCCTGCCCGCCAGCCCCGGTCCTGTGCCAGTAGGTACGTCCCTGCCGGGGGTCACTCAGTTCTGCAGCTGAAGCCGGAGGACGGCCAGGCCCACCTGATGCTGAAGTCCTTCTCGGTCCGGGTGTGGGGCCCGAGGGAGCCCCGCCCGGGCTGCGGCATCCCCCTGAGAGCCCTTTACCCCTGCCCACACCACCGGCCCATGCCAGCAGCACGCCTGGCGCCTCTCCCTCCGCAGAGGCACCCGGCCCCGCCGCTGGAAGCCAGTGTCCTGGAGCTCAGCCTCTGGTCCCAGCGATGGTTCCCCAAAGAAAACCCGTGCAGCGCTTGGCCTGGCCTCCAGAGGGCCCACAGAGAAGCAGCCTCTGCGCCCGGACTCCATGCAAGGGCCCCGCGGTGCCACCGCAGCCTCGCTGCCCCGGCGTCCCGTGCCAATCCCTTCCCGCCCGCCCCCGGTGCCTCCGCTCCGCACCCGGTGTGCGTGGTCGAACAATCCTTCGTCCGCAGGATAAGGAGCAGTTAACAGGACGAGGGATTTTTAAGGATGAGCCATGCCAGGCCATTCTGACGGCTTGTCTTGAGGGTGACAGAATTGCAGGCTGCATGATGTGTGTCGGCGTTGCGTGGGACACCGGGCAGGGGGGGTTGCTCCTGACAAAGGGTGGGGAACAGCCTCATGGGCCCTAAAGGAGCTCAGAGTCCAGGCCGTGCACCGCCGGGGTCAGCAGGGGCCGTGTTTCCTGGGGGTCCCTGCAGGCCAATGGGTCAGCAAGCCAGGGTCTTTCTCATGGATCTGCGGGACGGGCACAGCCGCCACCGTGCTCTGTAGGGCTGGGTGGCCCTGAGCCTGTGGCCACTAAGCCTGTGAACATGTGGGGGACCGTGGAGGGCTCGTCACCCCACCCTTGCAGGACATCACTGAGAACGCCCGCTGGGAAGCCAAACCCACACAGCTTGCTCTGTGGGGTCAGAGGGACAGGGCCGGGCCCAGTAACACTACCGCCTGTGGTGGTCGCCACACTGTGTCCTCCAGAAGAGGGGAGCTGTGTCCCCCCACCCCAGCCCCGGTGCCTGGGAATAAGACCTCCTTGGCCATAGGGTCTTTGCAGACGTCATTAGTTAGGATGAGTCCTATTCAAGGAGGATGAGTACTTTTCTTAATTTTTAAAAGTGGTTGGTGATGTGTGTATTGGTTTTAGAGAGGAGAAAAAGGGAGAGAGGAACATCGAATGGTCGCCTCCCATCCACGCCCAGACTGGGAATCGAACCTGCAACCCCATCATGTGCCTTGACTGGGAATTGAGCCCCCAAACTTTTGGTGCACATCACCCCACCCACTGAGCCACCCGGCCTGGGCGAGGATGGGGTCTCATGAAGATGACCGTGTCCTTCTGTGGCCTGGACTGGAGACACAGACACCTGCTGGGAGGCCGCGAGGACGGGGCGGAGGCCTGGGGATACATCTCTAAGCCACGGTTGCCAGCCACCCCAGAAACGGAAGAGCCGGCCTGCCGACACCCCGGTTTCTGGCCTCCTGAATCTGAGGGAAGCAGCTTCCGTTGATACGCCTGGCGTACAGTTCTGCATCTGTGTGAGGTGGGCATTCCGGTTGTGGAATGAAGAACCGTGGCCGGAGTCCAGGGCTGGGGGTGGGCTGTCCCTGTGGCTGCTCCAGCCACACCTCAGGGGACAGATCCGTGCCCCTCAGGGTCCGGGCAACACCATCTCTTTTCTTCGCAAGGATGCAGTGAAATGCAGGCGCGCCAGACGGGGGCTCCTCAGCCCTAATCCTGGGCTAATCTCTAATCTCTCTTTCTCTCCCATCGCCAATGCCCTCTGGTAACTTTTATTTCTTTCCGTTCGGGGGTTTGAATCACCTGCTTTCCTTCTCCTCCCCAAGGAGAGGATAGCGGTGAATCTTTCCAAGTCCCCAAATGCCGGCGTCACTCGGTCTTTTCTCTCCCTCGGAGAGGAAGTTTGGTTAATCAGAGTGTCATGGCTCTGTGTATGACGTAGACCCTGTTACCGATTTTCAAGTTCACCCCGTCCGGCGCCCGGGACAGCGGAGCGTGCCTGGGAGCCCAGGGAAGAAGGTGAGGCCGGGGACGCGGGGACATCACGGGCGCAGCTCCGGGACCAGGGGACTGGGCTGTGCCGGAAGCTGCCTCTGGGAGGATAGGACGAACCGGGGAGCAAAGCCACTGTCCACACAGCTGGCTTCGATCCCACACCCTCGGGTCCGAGGGGCTTCATCAGCATAGGCCTGAGGCACAGGATACAGGGAGAGCTGATCAGATCACCGGGTGGAGTGGGGGTCCAGGGACCGTAAACAGCCTGGGCCGGGATTGGCTGAGAAGATGGAGCCTCTCGGAGCGCCTGGAATCAGGGGCGGGAAGATGTGGAATAAAAGAACGGCTCTGGGGCTCTGGGGCTCTTCTTCCTCGAAGACTCCCAGGTGTGGGTGCCCCCCAACAGCTGCCTGCGTTTCCCAGCAGCTGCTGGTTGGGTGGGAAGGAACTCCGGGTGCAGCCTAGGGTCCGGCTGGCCTGGCAGAGGGGGGCAGGTGTATTCCCTGGCTGTTCCAGAGGGGACAGGCTCTGAGGCAGCAGCCCGCCTTTCTTCCGGAATAGTGTAGCTTTTGCATCTTACGTCGTTTTAGTTTGTAAGCCAACCCTGTAGAAATAAGACCGTTAACAACAGGGGGAAATGCTAGGAGAACCCAGGTGTTGGAGGTTGGCTTTCATTGCTAGGTCTGGGGGATTACAGCAGTCACTAAAGACCTGAGAATTGAGCCCTCCTTGGTAGGCCCGGGTGACCGATGCTGGGGGAGAACTGTCGTTCCAAAATTGAGAAGCTTTGGACTCGAGAGTCCTGTCCTTTGTCACCAGGGCTTTGCCGCTGGAGCTCTACCTCGAGGGTGGCGGGGGGCAGCGGGACCCCACTTGGCAAATCGCAGACATCGTAACGTCATTGCGCTAAGCGCCAGGAAGCTAACGGGTGACTGACCCTCCTCCTTTCCCGACATTTCGTCACTTCCCTCAGGCCTTCACGGAAGAAAGAGTCTCCAAGCACAGAACCAGTGGAGACAAGACACACGTGTCAAGCAAACGTTTGTGTATTTTCATCCCTTTCCTTTCACAGAAACAAGAAGGCGCTACTGGCAAATTACCGTGCTGCATGGGTAGTGGTCGGGGTACAAGATAAAAGATGTCATTCAAGACAGAGGCGATCAGTCCCTCCCTCTTATCCGAGGGGCCGGCGTGCCAAGACCCCCAGCGTGTGCCCAAAATCATGGGTCCTTCCAACCCCCACCTACACTATGCTCTTTCTCTCTGTCCCCATGGCCCACCATCAGAAGGCACCGATGGGCAGGGAGACACGGACGTTGGGATGCTGGGCAGGTCGGAGCGGGGCCGCATGGGATGTCATCGTATGCACCGCTTATGTCTGGCATTGTCCATGTCGTGTTTTAGGACTGCTGGCCACCCCCCAGAGGTTACCCCAATTCCAAATTCCAGTGGTGCTGTGCAACGCTGTTGAAAAAGAAAAGGCAAAGAACTAGTGTGCTGCTGGGAGTCTCTGGGGAAAGGAAGCTGGTGAGGCGGAAATGTCTGTGCCCTTGACCTCTGCTCTCCGGGAAACGGTCCTACAGAAATTGCCTGAGACATGGGACCCAAGAGGCTAATGGGAATGTCTGCAGGGACAACTGGAAGCACTGCTGTCATCTAGAACCATCTGATTCACCGGGCACAGCTGTTAGGAAGCTGAATGAAAGCCCTGGCTGGTGTGGCTCAGTGGATTGAGTTCCAGTTTGTGAACCAAAGGGTCGCCGGTTCGATTCCCACTGAGGGCACGTGCCTGGGTTGCAGGCCAGGTCCCCAGTGGGGGGCACAGGGATGTTTCTCTCCCTCTCTTTCTCGCTCCCTTCCCCACTCCAAACATAAATAAAATCTTTTTTGAAAAAGAAAGAAGATGAGTTGACTCTCTGTCCTGGACCTGGGGGTGGGGTTCATGGCATATTTTCAGTGAATGGGGTGCCTTAGTCCACCAGGTTGCCATAACAAAACACAGACGGAGCTGCCTAAGCAACAGAAATCGATTTCTCGCAATTTGGGGGCTGGCCGATTCGGATCATCGTGAAAGACCCATTTTCATTTTCATTTATTTACTTTTAGAGAGAAGGAAAGGGAGGGAGAAAGAGAGGAGAGAAACATCCATGTGTGGTTGCCTCTCGTATGCCCCTGACTGGGGACCTGGCCTGCAACCCAGGCATGGGCCATGACTGGGAATTGAACCTGCGACCCTTTGGTCCTCAGGCTGGTGCTCAGTCCACTGAGCCACCCCAGCCAGGACTGCCACCAGCCCCTTCTTCCTGTGACCTCACAGGGCCAGTGAGTCAGCCCTGCTGTCTCTCCCTTTTTTACCAGGACACCAGTCCTATAGGATTAGCGCTTCCCCCCCTCATGGCCTCATGTAATGGGAATCACCTCCTTGAAGGCCCATCTTCAATACTGACCTCCGGGTATGAATGGGGGTAGAACACACACCATTCAGTCTGTGGCAGACGGAAAGCCTTTAAATTAAAAAAAATATATATATATATATTTATTATTTTTAGAAAGAGGGCCAGGGAGGGAGGAAGAAAGGGAGAGAAGTATCCATGTATGGTTGCCCTTCACCTCCCTCTAGCTACGGACCTGGCTGGAGACCTGGCTTGTAACCTGGTCATGTGCCCTGGCTGGGAATCGAACCAGCGACCTTTGGGTTGGCAGGCCGGTGCCTCATCCACTGTGCTATCGGCCAGGGCCTTCCTCTCTGTATTTTTAGTTAAAATTGCTATGTGTTACTTTGGTAATTTAAAATTTTTAAGAAGGAAAAATCTGAAAACCCAAAGCAGAGCCATCAGATGTGTGGGGGTCCTTCAGAGGGACCTCTGTTCACCTGGAACCGGCACAGAGCCCATTGGGGTTCCCAGACCCCTGGGAGCCTGGGGAGCTCCTGGGGCCCCACTGTGGGTGGCGGGGCCTGACTCCTCTCACCAAGAACTTGGCTCCTTCCGTGAGGCAGCGGGGCCACCCTGAGAGCCATCTGGCGAACCAGACGATCTTTCTAGCAGAGCCAGTTGGCATCTCAAATATCGGAGACCCGACTACGTTTTCACGTGGGAGGAAAAGCAGAGCATCTGGACAGCCCCACTCGGACAATCCCGGGTGGCTGGAGAAGCCTCCTTCCCTGGGGGGGGGGGGGGAACCTTTCCAGAAGGTTCCACAAGGGCAGAAGCAGGGCCCGGAGAGCTGTGTTTTCAGTTGCCTCACACAGTGAGCAGGAGAGGAAGCACCTCTTCAATACGTGGGAGCTTTGTCCACACCAGTATTTCCTTTCGCTGTGTTGGGGTTCCCTTTTGGCCCATGGGGCCACTGGGGGCCCACGGCCAGGCCGGACAGGTTGGTTCTTGGGCAGGTGGGCGCACACAGCTGTCAGTCATGAGGCTCTCCTCCGTGGCTGCTGGTGGGCAGTCAGTTGCCATCACCAGCATGGAGGTCCCGTTGGAACCGGAATCCAGGGGTGTTCCACGGGTTAGAACCCTGCCCCCACGGTCTAGGGCCCAACCCTGAAGAGGGTGAGCTATCGCCAGGCCTCCCCCAGGGGGCCACGCGGTGCCCATTCTTCTCAAAGTGCCTGGGTGTTTAAAAGTGTCTCCTTTGGTTAGCAACATGGGTAGACAGAGATTTCCCAAGGGAAACCCCTGGGCCCAGAGGTGAGCCCCGGGCCCCACCTGGGGGACTGCAGGGGTGCCTATGACAACTTCGCCGATGTGCAGACAGGGCATGGATGACCCCAGAGCAGCCAAGCTCCGGATCTTCAAGAGAAACCAGAAACGCAACTCTCTCCAGGACATGTCTGATACCCGCGTTTCCTCTGACCTGTTGTTCACCTGATTGGCTGGTTGCCGCCTCTTCACCAGCAGGGCCCTCAGCACCCTTCTGTTCCGCGACCTACACGCAGGCGGCCTTGCTCCCGCGGTGGCCTTGCAGGTCAGGGGGACAGAGCCTGGCACAGAGGGGCCTTCCCGGCCCACTCCAAGGCTGTCGGGGACACCCCAGCAGCTTGTCACCGCTCCACCGCCCCCGTGCGTCCCTCTGACTCCGCTGACCTTGTAGGTGGACAGTCACTGCATCAGGGCCACCTTAATCAAAGACGGCCGCACCTTCGCTAGACATCTCCAAAGATCCTACTTCCGAATAAGGTCACCTGCTGAACGTGGACTTTGGGGGTCATCATCTAACCCGCACCCCCTGTCCGAGGGTCGCAGTGGGGTGTTTTATGCATTGGAACCCCTTCATGCACTGGGGACATGGCTGGGTCTCTGGGCTGGGCCTGACCTCAGTCGAGGTCCAAAACTGGTGGCAAAGATGTTCAGTCCTGAGTCGCCACTCCAGTGGGGTCCCTGTGGATTCTCACAGCCACAACGGTCTCCAAACATGGCAGAGCCCATCTGAGGAAGTAAAACCTCCGACCTCCACACACGCGGCCTCCCGGCCCTGGCACCGCTGACCTGGGGACCGGCCGGCACTCACGACGCGTCCAGCAGCTTCCTGACCCCGACCCAGGACAGGCCAGGAACACGCCCCCCTCCAGTTGTGGAAACTAAACCGCCTGCAAATGTCCCGTGTCCCCTGGGGAGCACCCCCGTCCCCTGCCACTGACAACCACCCCCACCGAGCCTGGTTCCAAGCTGCTGAGTGATTCCGACGGGACAGGACGTCTGCCACCAAGCGGGTGGTCTCACGGCCTTTCGTCCCACCTAGTTGTGTCCAGTTCCTTTCACTTGCTCGTTAAAAAACAGAACAAAACAAAACTGTTCTTTGAAAGCAGTAATTCGTCCCTATTTTGGAAGCAGGACCCCTTCGTGGGCCATTGCTTCCCCTCCCCTTGCCGCCTTCTCCCCCAAACATGCTGCTCAAAAGGTTTTCTTGAATCTGACCGCGGGGAGTTTGCCTTTAAACGCCCCCCCAAACTCCCGCACCACTGCGACAAAATGACCCCATTTCCCACACGGGCAGCTGGCCGGGGCCGGGGACAGGCCTCGGAGCTCGTTCTGAACCGGGGTCATCTCACAGGTTAGATCAAAAGTCACCTCCCCCGACACCGCCTGCTACGGTCTCCTACACACTTTGTACCCCCCCTTCTGAATCAGCTCCCCCTTCCCGCTTTCAGATAAAGGGCTGCAGGGCGCCTCTGGGGGCCTCGACCGCCATTAGAGGGACTAGGAATGAACCGTGCGGGGTCAGGGGTGCGGTGAGCTGGCACCTGCCCACGCCACACACAGTCCCCAAAATCGGGGTCCCCCCGGCTTCACACGATGGCAGCCGCCCCTGACCCGCTGAACCCCAGACCTGAGCCCCAGCCTGCCCGGAACCTGGCACATGAAGCGCTTTCTCTCCTGGCCGGAACGGGCCCTGACTCGGGGAGGGAGGGGAGGCGCTGCTGCTGATTCCACAGGGTTCCTGAGGCCAAGAGTGTTTGCCAGGCGTGGGGGTGGGCGAGGCTGCAGACCACCCAGCTAACAGCCGGGCAGGGACTGCAAGAGAGGACAGGCACCCTGGCCCCACGACAGTCGGCAGCCTTGGGAAACCCCAGGGCCCTGGGACCCAGATGCCACCCCCGGGGGACCCCGCTTCCTCGCTGAGCTGTTTGAAATGACCTGCTCCTGGTGGCAGGTCCTCCGGCCTCAGTGGGAGGGACCAACTACCCCGCTCGGCCCCTCCTTCATTGTTCCAGCACCTTCCAAGACGATGAACAGCAGCAGCGTGTCCCCTTCTAACTTGGCTCATGGCTCTGCCCCACGTGTCCCGGCTCTGGGCAGGGAGGGGACTGTCCCCAGTGAAGGCTGGGCCAGGACTGGAGCCCCGGGGCCAAGCTCCCCCTGCTGGCCCTGCTGGGAACAGCATGGAGCCCCCACGGGGACCTGGGGTGGGAGGGCACCCCCGGCCTGCACCCCTGGCCCACAGGCTGGCAGCCCGTGGCCACAGTCACCAGGTGCAATGTGCCTTCCCCAGGGGCTGCAAACAGTCCCCTCGTTGCCTGTGTGCACACATGCTCACACACATGCACACACACGCACACACATGCACACACATGCACACACACGCATACACATACCATGCCAATGCTTGCGCCCGTCCCCTGGCTCTCTGGCGTCCACCCAGGCTCCGAAGGAGGAGGATTTGGCCACAGGTGGCGGTGGCAGCCGGGGCTGGTGGCCGGTGGTGCTGGCCCCGACCGCCCACACAGCCCCGCTGGTTCCCGCACGCAGAGCGCAGCCGCTGTTGCAGGAGGGGGGCCACTGGGATTGGGGAGAGGGGCACCCTGGCCCAGGTGAAGAAGAGCCCGAGGTCCTGCCATGCGGCTTGCTGCTCCGCTGGGCCCGGGGGTGTCGGGTACTGGCAGGGGGCCGGGGGTCTGGGGAGGGTCACGAAAGGGAACTGGCGAGTGGCTTCCCAGCAGGCCACAGTGCTGCTTGCTGATGGCAGAGTTCACAGAGGCAGGAACAGGAGAGACAGGGGTGGTGGTGGTGCAGGAGGCAGGCAGCGGTTGGAGGGCACGTGGGACCACGGGTGACTGTCCCCACCGCACCTGTGTCCTCCAGCCCCGTGCACCAGGGACTTGGCAGCTGAGGCAGCAGCCACCTTCTCCTCGTGTGTCCTCCGGGGCAGAACATTTATACAGTGGCGGCCACCTCAAGTCTTCTCCTCAAGCAAGACCAGCCCCGGAGACCCTGGTCCCAGGTCCTCCTGCCCACCCGCCCTCCCTGCCCCAGACAGGTGTGACTAATGGCCCTGCACAGACGCGGGAGGGCAGCCGCTCCGCACTGATGACCTGGTGCGTGGGCTAGTGCTTCCTTCCATCCCAGGGAAAGGGAATGAGAAGAGAAAGAAGCAGCAACGGGCAGGCGGGTGTGTGTTGTGTCCCTGGGACATGGGACCCGCCCGGCCTCACAGGCCACTCCCCGGCGAGGCGGCCGCCCAAACCCCGGTGTTCTGTCTTCGGACCACCGGGCCGTCCTGGTCGCCGGCCGAGACGCAGGGCGGGCCAGGCCCCTGCCTTTCACGTTCTCTGGAGTAGCCTGTTGGCTCAAGAACCCAGCACCCTGGGGTCCGAGTGACAGCAGGAGAGGGTGTTCCAGGAGTTTCCTGGGGGAGGATCACGGGTCCCTGACGGAACAGGAGCCACGGAGGCCACTCTGCCGTGACGCGGAGAACGGACCTCCAGCCCAGCCCCAAAGCCACGCGGAGGATGGGGGGCCCAGGCCCGCTCCCGCCCGGCCTCCGCGCCGCTGTCCACCTGACCCGCTCTGCAGGTCCTCCTCCCAAAGCAGGCGTTGTGTTTGCTAGGCACGTGAGCCAGAAAGAGCTGGAAGAGTGGGCAGTCCACTTCGATTATTTGCTCGAAAACGGGGAGCACTCGCCGTGCTGGGACAAACCAGGAAGAACCCCAAAGTCCGTCTCTGCTCAGCGGTGAGCAAGACAGGTGATATTGGGGGACAGCCTATCACCTGGGTGCGGGGGGCCGGGAGGGGGGTCAGGAGCCTGATCCAAGGTGGCCCTATCTCGTCCCTTCTGACTTCCCAGGCCCGTCCTGCAAGCCTCACACCAGCGGGTGCTCAGGGACGGGTGCCCCTCTCCAATCTGTCCCCTGCGGCAAAGGGAGACTGTCCTCCCTGGAGGGGTGTCTTACATCCTGACCTCATGAGAACTCTCCGCAGGTCTTGGCGGGAGGTTGGGGTGGGTGGGCGCTCAGCCTCTGTCTGATCACCTCCAGGTGGCCCCCGGGGCCACTTCGTGCACCCCGCTGCTTTGCCCAGGAGCCCCCACGATGGCTATTTTTATCCCGAAGAACCACGGTGCCGACATGTCTCCCGGCTCGACAAGACACAAAATTTAGGTGCTGGGAGAGACTTCAATTTCAAGCTTAAAGATTACTTTGGGTCCCTCAGGACGCAGAAGCAATTTAGAGCTGATACCCTGAACCGGGGAAAAGGTTAGGAGATTAAGACCAACTGCTGTTTGGATAAACGGTTGGTAATTGCCCATATCCGCAATTATACCCACGCAGAACCTCCTTCCTGCTACCTTTGTCCTCGCCAGCGTCCCGGCAGGGTTTCTGGGAAGGGGGCCACCTTGGTCTTCTGCGGTGGAGCCCTGGTGCCTGCGTGGGCCACCTGGTCCATCTGTCACGGCCCTGCACCTGAACGAGGCACAAGGCACCTGTTACTTCCAGACCACGATTGTGAGGTGGGGGGCCCCAGGGACCCCAGAAAACGCGCATCCTCCGGCTGCCTCTGTGCCCGCCGCAACGCGAGGTTTTCTCTTTGCGTGTCCCTTGTACCCTTTGCTTTAAATATATATATATTTTTAATTATTTATTTTTAGAGTGAGAGGAAGAGGGAAAGTGAGGGAGAGAAACATCGCTCGGTGACCCCAGCCAGGGACCTGGCCCGCAACCCCGTCTTGTGCCCTGAGCGGGAATCGAACCAGCGACGTTTCACTTCAGGGGATGATGCCCAAGGCCACTGAGCCACGCCAGTCAGGGCCCCTTTGCGTTCCTGTAAACCGCGTACGTTGTACTTTTTCATTGAAAACCTGCTTTTTCGAAGAAGAGAGTGCAGGGCTCTGTGGCTCTCCAACGCGAGTTCGTTACACCCAAGGGGGCCCTGCGCCCAGAGGTGCGGTTTTGCTGGGTTTAACATCACAGGGACCCCTGAAACTCCGCTCAGGGGGGCAGGGGACGTTTTTTTCCCTCCTGCCTGTGCCCAGAGGCATCGGACCGGGCCTGGGCCACCCAGGCTGCCCTGTGGCCGGGCCAGGGCCGCATGCTGCCTCCCACAGCCGGACCCCTGCATCCCCGGTGCCGGGACTGTGCCACACACTTGGAGGACACCCTTCCTCTCTAGCCACGGGCTTGCTTCACAGCCACGGGTTCTGTGGGTCTGGAACTTTCCAGAACAGAGCTGTGTTGGCCTGGACGGAGCTGGGCCCTGGGCCATCGGGGCGCAGTGACAGACGGCAGGTGAATGAAGGACGCTCCCCGAGGACAGGCGTCCCCCAGCTCCGGGAGGCCACTCAGCACAGCGCTTTGCAGTTCACTGAACACCCAGCCAGTGGGACCCTCTGCCCCCAGGGCCCTGTGACACACACCTGCGTGTGTGAAGAGGCTACTTTGTACGACAGAGCTGATGGCAGTGTCCTCACTGTCCCCAAGCTCCATCGGAGGTTAAGGTGGTCATTGTGGAGTGTGGACAGCCTTCCTCTCCTCTGGCACCAGCTAGCCCGAGTCCCAGTGCCCTGGCCAGGGAGAGGCCACACTGGCTGGTCCTGCTGAAAGAACAACCCAGGTAAAGAGGTGGCCCCACCCATGGACTGGCAGGGAGGGGTGAAGCCCTGCAGGTCTGCCACCGGCGGATGTGGCTTGATCAGAGAAAAGATCATTTTCAATTCCCGCCCCAGGTCACAGAACCAGTGAACAGAGTCACATCGGCGACCCAGGCCTCCAGATTTCTGGTCCGGCGTTCATTTAAATGTTAATCTGAAATCTTTACTCCAGTCACCAGAGTTTCGAGTTTATTACAGCAGGTGGAGAAGAGGAGCCTCTGGGGGGACTGGCAGGGCACATGGCTGCCAGGGGGCGTGGCCTCCTTCCGGGGGCACCATCCTCTGCAGCACCTGTCTCTCCATCCCTGTCTGTGTCTGTCCCTGTCCCCAACAGCCAGATTTGGAAATGGGGAGAGGATGACAAAGGGGATCACAGGGCAGGCTGTGTGTGCATCTCTTCCCAGCCCTGCAATTGGTGACGTTACACAGGTGGCCTGACCCCACCGTGGGACAGGTGTTCACACCCGCAGGGAGAGCCAGGGTGCCCCAGAGGCTGTGCTGGCCCCAGAGTTGGAGCAACTGCTGTCTCCCAGGGGTGGGCAGGTCCCTGGAGAAGAAGTCCCAGCTTTCTAGTTCAGGGGATGAGGACAAGAATGTAGCTTTCTTGGGGACACAATTCCACCTGAATACGAGGGAAGGTCGGAGGGAAGGAGGGAAGATGGCACACGACCCAGGCTTGCAATTCTGAGAGTCACTTCCTAATCCCAAGCTGCTGCCTGTGCCCACCCGGCGGGCACTGACACCTCGTCCCCCGGTCCTGACGGGGACCCAAGAAGGCTGCACATGGCCAGGAGTGTAGCCCCTGATTGCTACTCGAGGGCCATCAAAGCTGAAGCCTGGCTCTCCATCTTGGCTGCTCCCTGGTGTGCCCAGGGCCAGAGGACTGACAGTTGTCAACAGTCTCTGCACCATGCTGGTCCCTGTTCACCTCACCTGTGCCCACTCCATGCCTGGTGACAGAGCTCAAGGAGTAGTTGGCCCATCCAGATGCCACAGTCCAGCTGGGACAGTGACCGGGGCAAGTTGAGAGCCCAGGGTCGGGGGTGGGGTGGGGCCCAGGGGAGTTACAGGAAGGTGCACAGCTTGGGGCTCAGGGGACTTCCTGAGGAGTGACCATGAAGCCGGAGCTCTGAGGACACCAGGGTGGCCAGTCCGGGACACAGAGGGCCGTCCCCAGGGGAGGGATGCATGCCAAAGGAAGAAAGCCAGTCGGACAAAGGCGGTGCTGGAAAATCCCGTCCTGTCTCTCATTTTCTTACTCTGCCCAGTTTATAAACCCAGCCACCAGGTGCTGTCTAGTGGCACCTCACAGAATTGTAAAAATTGTCCCAGAATGTGCCATCAAGGAGCTGTATCATGATTTCCTGAACTTTTCTACCTGAGCATGTCAGGTGGCTTCAAATGTTTCGAAGAGGGACCATCCGGCCCCACATTCACCTGGGCTATAATCATATTTTAATTTTATTTAAAAATTTTATCATTATTTTCAGAGATGGGGGATGGGAGAGAGGCAGAGAGGGAGAGAAGCATCCATGTACGGTTGCCTTTCACCTGCCTCCAGTTACGGACCTGGCTGGAGACCTGGCCTGCAATCTGGTCATGTGCCCTGGCTGGGAATCAAACCAGCGACCTTCGAGTTCGCAGGCCGGTGCCTTATCCACTGAGCCACCTGCCAGGTGTAATCGCATTACTCCACCCGCGTTTAAGCGCTGACTCAGGATGCTGGAGGTGTCCCGCCGCACCGGGCCTGAGCAGGTGGCAGAAGAGTGCGGGTCGCCCGGCGGAAGCAGGGCCCCAGGCTGAGCGCAGGTGAGGCTGGTGGGTGGGGGAGGCTGACCCCGCACAGGTGGGCTTGGCCTCGTTGGAAAGATGGGGCCCCGGCGAAAGCAACGGGGGAGACCTGACGGCTGAGTAGGCATCTGCCTGGTGGAGAGCTGGGGACACGACCCCGGGAGAGGTGGCCGCCGGTGCTACAGCACCTTGGTGGGTGAGTGGGCGGGAGTCTGCGGGGCGAAGGGAACTGAGAGCGTGAGGAGGCTGTGGGCTGGCCTGGCAGCTGCTGGGCGGGGCTCCGGGGAGAGGGCGGAGCTCCGGGGAGAGGGTGGGGCTCCTGGGAGAGGGCAGGGTTCCTGGGAGAGGGTGGAGCTCCAGGGAGAGGGTGGAGTTCCGAGAGAGAGGGCGGGGCTCCGGGGGAGAGGGTGGAGTTCCGGGGAGAGGGCAGGGCTCTGGGGAGAAGGTGGGGCTCCAGAGGAGAAGGCGGAGCTCTGGGGATAGGGTGGGGTTCCAGGGGAGGGGGTGGGGCTCTAGGGAGAGGGCGG
>PVIW01001013.1:75000-204983 GCA_004026585.1 Noctilio leporinus | reverse complement strand
GCGGGGCTCCGGGGTGGAGCTGCAGGAGTCTGTCTTCGGTCCAAGCCACGTGCAACCACTGCAGCGTTTCAGGTAAGATGAGACTTGATGAGGTTGCATTTTTCAAAGGCCATTTAGGCCATTCTGTTGGGGGAGGAGACCAGGGTGGGGGCAGGGAGGACTGCTGGCAGACCACTGCAAAGTCCCAGCAAGAGAGGGCTGGGGCTTGGAAGAAGGGGGCCTGGGAGGTGGATGAATTCAGGAGCTCCTGGGGAGGTAGAATCACTAGGATCGGCGATGACCGGACAAGCGGGTGGAGGCAGACCCTGCCTCCCAGCCACCGTTTCTGTTCCACCTCCTTAGCTTCTTATCCAGCCATAGCCAGCTATTTGCACCTGAAACCCGGCTCCTTCCCAGGTCAGCCGTTCCCAGTCACATTCAACACTCAGTGCGGCCAGCCCTTGGTCAGCCAAGGCATGGGTTGTCGTCCTGGATGAGGAGACGTGATAGGAGGGCTGTCCTCCCTTACACACGCAGGACTGTGGGGACAGTCCAATGTCATCGCTGCTTCTGCACAGAGCCACCTGTGGGAGGCAGCTGGAGCTGCGGCAGCCATTCTGGCACCATGAGGAAGCAGCCTAAGGCTCAAGCAGGAGGCTGGAGGGTGGCAGGAGGAGGGGAACCCCGGGTGGCAGAGCCCAGTGCCCAAAACCACTGTCTTCATTGCTGCACGCCCTTCCTGTCATGTGCCTTTTTATCAGTTTTCTCCTTAGTGTCAAAGCCATTTTGAGTCAGGGATGATGTCACTTGCTTCCTCAGCCTGCACGGGCTGCAGTGACATTTTAGTTCCCAGGGGCAGCCGTAACCACATCCCGTGGATGGGGCACCTCGAACAACAGAGATCGATTTCCTCACGAGTGTGGAGGCCAGAAGTCCAAGGTCAAGGTGTTGGCAGGATCAGCTCCACATGGAGGCCTGTCTCCTTGGGGTGAGCTCCTCCTTCGTCTCCCTGAGCCCTCCCGTGGTCTCTCTGTCTGGCTCTAAACATCTTCTTATAAGGAGACCAGTCGTACAGATTGTGAGTTATCGATTATTGTTCATTGGTTATTGATTACAACCTTAATCCTCACTACGATTATTGTCCCTAAAGACCTCCTTTTAGGTTAATATTCTGTTTAGACACCTCACTCCCACATATGATTACATTATGAGCATGAAGGGGTAGGACTTCAACACAAGTTGGTGATCGGGGAACACGTCCGTCTGGCCCCCGGTCCTTGGTGGGCACATGGCTCTCCCTGCACAGCTGTGAGGCATTGCCTGTGATTCTGGGGTTCACGTCCTCAGGCCCCCACACCTAGAGGCAGAGGTGAGCATTTCCTCACCTGCCCACTTCTCCTCAAAGGGTCTTGGGGCCCCTGGCCGACTTCCTCCCACTGTCATTGGCCAGCACGTCCCAGGTCTGGCCAGCCAGCCACCTGCAGGAAACGAAATCTCTGTTTAGGTCAGAGCAGCACAGGCTCCTCCTCCTGGGCCAGGGAGGGCACAACCTATTGTAGGAAGCAGGAGGGCACTCCATCGTTGGACAAAGTCAGGGTTCTGTGAGCAAGGACATGCCGGCGACACCCCAGGACATGCTCCGCTCTGCCAATGTCAGCTCTGGGCAGGGAAGCAGGGTGGTGGCAGGTGGGGGACTGGAGGGAGGCGGCCCACCAGCTGGTGCTCAGACAAAGCCCAGCCCAGAGGCTCTGCAAGTACCCCCATCCCTCCGCCCCTGCCGCCCCTCCTCAACCATCTCCACGGCAACGGACCCGAGCTGCGGACTCCCCATTGGGTTCTAACCCAAATTCTGTTTTCCGGGTCTGAAAATCAGAGCGGCTGTGAGCAGAAGAACTCACTGTAACCACCTGAAGATGCCCTGGATCAGAGGCTAGGGAGAGGGACAGACAGTAGCAAAGAAAAAGCTGATAAATAATATTTGTTAATTCAACAGGCAGACCTTCCTATAGGCATTTTCCTTTCCTATTTATTGGGAAGGAGAAACAGCCTTAGGGTGTGCTGGGGGAAGGAGGGACATTTGTTTTCCAGGAATATTCTATTTTCTCCAGCCACCTTTGGTGCTTGAGATAACAGTGGCCTTTAGCCACCAAGGGAGGGAGGGATTAGGCTCAGCTGGTGCTGTCGATGCGAGAAATGTGGGCGAATACGTAAAGATTTCGGGAGCTGGCAACAAAAAAAAGAGTCTCTGGTCAGCCTCCAGGTAAACGGAAATTCAACACACCCTTTAAACCTCGCTTGGAATCTTTTCATTCCCGTCATCCTCGTGCGATTATTTTGCAAGCTTTTATTCTATGTTTCTTTTTCTTCTTCTTTTCTGTTTTTTAGAGAGAGGGGGCAAGGGAGGGAAAAAGAGGGGGAAGCATCCAAGCGTGGTTGCCTCTTGAGCGCACCCAAGGGGGAACCTGGCCCACAGCCCAGGCGGGTGCCCTGACTGGGAATTGAACCAGTGGCTCTGTGGTTTGCGGGTTGACAGCCAATCCATGGAGCCACACCAGCCAGGGTTGTTTATTCTTTGTTTCTTAAGTACTAACTCTCTCTTCTGTAAGACGGGAGATTGTTAAGAAACATCTGGGAAAAGCATAAAACAGGCTCTGTCTCCCTCACCTGTTTTCCCAAGGTACAGGGGAGAGTGTTTGAAGGGGTCCCTGTCAGGTTAAACCCTCTGCTTTGGTCAGAGGTCATGGGGGACCAGGGGGATGAAGAGACACCAGCGAGGACAGTGGTGTCTGAGGGAATCACCCGGCACTGCCCCCAAATCTCACACACACTCACTGGTTACGTTCAGAAAAGCTCTGTTTGGAAATGTATGTGCACATCCATTAAGAATTTAGAACTTAGCCCTGGCCGGGGAGCTCAGTGAGTTGGCGTGCCGTCCAGATACAGCAAGGTTGCAGGGTTTTTTAATTTATTTATTTTTTTTATTGCTGTTGTATTACATCCATCCCCTTTTTGCTCCCCTCTGTCCCCCTCCCCACCCACCCATTCCCCCCAAAGTCCGGTTGCAGGTTTGATCCCCCGTCGGGGCACGTACAGGAATGAACCAATGATGCATCAATAAGTGGAACAACAGATCAGTGTTGTCTCTCTCTCTCTCTCTCTCTCAAATCAATAAATAAAAACAAGCTAAAAAAAAAAAAAAAATTTCCAGCCCTGGCTGGCATGGCTCAGTGGATTGGGCGCCAGCCTGCGAACCAAAGGTTGCCAATTTGATTCCCAGTCAGGGCGCATGGCTGGGTGGCAGGCCAGGTCCCCACTTGAGGGCGCACGAGACGCTAGTAATTGACTCCTCTCTTGCGCATCAAGGTTTCTCCCTCTTTCTTTCTCCCTCTCCCTCTAATAGTAAATAAATAAAATCTTTTAAAAAATCTTCCCATAAACTATTTTTTTAAAGATTTTATTTATTATTTTTTAGAGAGAGGGGAAGGGAGAGAGGCAGAGAGGGAGAGAGACATCCATGTATGGTTGCCTTTCACCTGCCTCCAGCTACGGACCTGGCTGGAGACCTGGCTTGCCACCTGGTCATGTGCCCTGGCTGGGAATCGAACCAGTGACCTTTGGGTTCGCAGGCTGGTGCCTTATTCACTGTGCCACCATCCAGGGCCCTCATAAACTCTTAAAAACAAACAAAAAAAGAATTTAGAGCTTAGAGGCTGGAGTAGATGGTAGATGCTGATTTGCTTTCCTTGTTTTGTTCTTTAATTTTTATTGTTTAAGTCTATGTTACTGATTATGTTATTACGGTTGTTGCAATTTTCCCCCTTTACCCCTCTCTGCCCTGTATCCCCTTCCCTCCAGCAATCCCCCCCTTAGTTCATGCTCGGGGGTCTGTCCCGAAAGTATCGACCATGCTAACTGTTTTAATTCTATTGACATTGGCTTGCTATTTTCAGGACAGACCTCATGTATTCTTTGGCTTCTCCATTTCCTATAGGGTTCTTAACATCCCGCTGTCTATTCTGTACCCACCAATTGTGCTCCTTAATCCCTGCACCTTTTCCCCCATTCTTCCAATTTCCCCTCCCAGCTGATAACCCTCCCAATGGTCTCCCTACCTATGATTCTGTTCCTGTTCTGGTTGTTTGCGTAGTTTGTTTTCTGTTTTCTGCTTGTTTGTTTGTTTGTTTTAGATTCAGTTGTTGATAGTTGTGAGTTTGTTGTCTCTTTCATGTTCATGGTTTTGATCTTTTTTATAAGTAAGTCTCTTTAACATTTCATATAATAAGGGCTTGGTGGTGATGAACTCCTTTAGCTTCACCTTGTCTGGGAAGCACGTTACCTGCCCTTCCCTTCTGAGTGACAGCTTTGCTGGATAGAGTCACCTTGGCTGTAGGTCCTGGTTTTCCATCACTTTGAATACTTCTTGCCAGTCCCTTCTTGCCTGCAAAGTTCCTTTTGAGAAATCAGCTGACAGTCTTACGGGAACCCCTTTGTAGGTACCTCACTGCTTTCTTCTTGCTGCTTTTAAGATTCTCTCTTTATCTTTAATCTTTAGCCTTTTAATTATGATGTGGTCCTCTTTGGGTCCAACTGGTTTGGGACTCTTGGTGCTTCCTGGACTTTTATATCTATTTCTCTTGCCAAATTAGGGAAGTTTTTTTTCATTATTTTTTTCAAATAAGTGTTCAATTTCTTGCTCTTCCTCCTCTCCTCCGGCACCCCTAGATTCAAATGTTGGTACATTTAAAGTTGCCTCAGAGGTTCCTCAGCTCCTCCTCATTTTTTTTTTTTTTTTTTCCCAATTCTGGTTTCTTCTTTCTGTTCTGGTTGAATTTCTTCCTTATGTTCCACATCGTCGATGAACCTCAATTTCCTTCCCTTCACTGCTGGTTCCCTGTAGACTTTTCTTTTTTTATTTCACTTAATGTAACCTTGACTTCTTCCTGTATGCTGTGGCCCTACTGTGTGAGTTCTTCGAGCATCCTGATCACCCATGTTTTGAACTCCGCCTCTCATAGGTTGCTTTGTCTCCATTTCATTCCATTCTTTTTCTGGGGTTTTGTTCTGTTCCTTCCTCTGGGCCGTATTTCTTTGTCTCGTCAATTTGGTGTGTTTCTGGGCGTTAGGCAGAGCGACTTTGACTCCCTGTCTCAGTGGCCTGGCCTGTTGCAGAAAAGGCACCTGCGAATTGTTTGGGGCGGACCCTTAGGTCATGGCCAGTGTGGGGCCACCAATGTCACCGCTCTGTGGCTCTGTGTGTGGGGAGGGCTTCTGGAGGTTTGCCTGGCACCCGCCCAGTTGCCAGTCTCTTCACCCACTCCCCATGCGCGACTGGTGTCCTTCCAGCAGTTGCCCTCGTGTTGAATCCCAGAGCGGTGGGTTTGCATATGTTTTAAGACCACGTGGACCCTTTGAGTGAAGTTTCCTGGAAATCTGGCAGTTTCTTCCTCTATGCCAACCCCCACTGGTTTTTACAACTACAAGTGCTGGGGGGTTATCTCCCTGGAACCCCGGGTTGTGCAGTCTGGCCTGGGGCAGGGATTGCTGGCTCCCAAGGTGTCGCTCCTGATTTTTATCCACCACATGTGCATTGGGGGCTGCCCATACCCCCCTGCCACTGCCCCCTGTCTGTGCCAGGCCGCACGTCCCTCCTATCTGCCCGGATGACGTGGCTTCTCTAAATGCTCAGTTGGATTTTCTGACAGCCCTGGATGCTGTTTGTTGTGAGGCTGAGTTGTAATTCTTCGTCGGCTGTACCAGCGGGAGAAGTGTGTCTACCTCCACCTCCGCCGTGACTGGAAGTCCGTTTCTGTGTTTTCTAGTCCAGCGGCCTATGTAACAGCCACACAGGAAAGGTGGGCACGCAGGACGACCCCAAGGGATGTTATTTCCTTTCAGTGAAGGAGGGTGGTCCACGCCGATGTCCTCGGTGATGGCGCTGATCACAGGGGTGTGGGACTGTGTCTTTAAAGAGGCGTTGGGCACAAGTGCCAGTGGTTTGGCTCATCATTTTCCAGGTACGTGACTCGTGCTGGCCAGCAGGCAGAAGTGTGGCTGTCACGCTGGTGTGCACGCGTCTGAGCCGGGACCCTCCGGGGCTCCCCACCTAGGCCGGCGGGGGCCTCACCGCCAGACCAGCTTCATTAGCCCTTTGCTGTCACCGGCTTGAAGTTCTTATTCCTTGTGACCAGGGATCCTGCATTTTCATTTCACACCGGGCCTCTCATGTGACACAGCCAGTCCTGTTGCAGGCGAACAGCTACCAGCTGAGCCACGGGCCCCGGAAGGGTCAAAGCCAATGTGTACCCGGCCCAGGCGGGGCTGCGCTGAGAGGAAACACTGAGGCTGGTGAGACCGGCATCTCGGCCTTGGGAGCCCAGTGGTGGGCAGACCTGCCCCTCAGGGTGCCATCCAGCACCCAGAGGGCCCACCGAGTTGGTGTCCTGCCACCTCCCTGAGAACCTCACTTTCCCCGATGCACACTGATGTCCTCTGCGGTCATCCAGGGGACGCCGGGCGGGAAGGGCGGCCGCTGGGTAGGGAACGCTGAGCACCCAGGTGCAGTCCAGACAGCAGGACGGGAGGCTGGGGCGCCCTAGGGTGCGCTGGAGAGCACCAGTGGAGGCGGGGGGCAAAGGAGGCTGTCCCTGTGGACAGTGACAGCGGGACATCAAGGGATCCTTTTTGTCACAGCAGCCACAGCATGCATTTCAGGGAAAGAGGGGGTCTCTGGTTTCTTCAGGGAGGGGGAGATGTAGCGGGAGGCATGGGGTGGGGGGCATCTCTTGTCACAGAAGGTTCCCTACAAGCCACCTGCTGCGGGGACCGTGGCCAGAACCCAGTAGACCTGCGCTGGAGCCTGATTCCAAAGGCACTTGTTAGAGCATCTTTAGTGTAATGAAAACGTTAGGTCAATTCCTAGCGGTGATGGCTGTCACTAAATCAATAGCCTGTGTCGTCCATCATGCTGACGGCTGGGCTGACCTGCACGTGGACAGCGGTGGAGACCCATGGAGAGCCCTCTGCAGAGCCGCTGGCCACGTGAGGGCCGAGGCGCGGTGACCAGGCCGGAGAAAAGCCTGCGCGGAGGGAGGAGGCGGCTGTCCCTGGGCTCCGTGCAGGCCCTTCAGTAAGAGCAGCGTTGGCACAGACCACTCACGCAGTAGGGCAGAGCAGGGCTTTGTGTCTGCACACAGTAGGCGTCTCCCCTCTTCCTCTGCTGCTTTCTCTCCCGCAAAGGAGTCCAGTGGAGGAGGGGGCCGGGGACAGGGTGATGCCAAGCGGGTCCCTGGGGCTGTGCCCTCCCTGGGCAGGTCCCCTGCACAGCCTGCCACCCGCCAAAAGTGTGGGTTTTGGGAACGTCCTACCTGGGTCCCGGAGCCACACTTTTGCCGGCTCTCCGAGGGGATCAGAGAGGACTCGAAGCCCCACGCAGGCCAGGAGGGGCTGGTCTTCACTCTGGGGTGATTCTTTAACTTCGTAGGCTGCGCCCCCCGGGTGGGTGGGTGGGTTCCATGTTGCACACCTCTGGGGAACATTATGCATTCTACTCTTTGGCGGGGATATTATGGATTATTTTAATATGGATTAAAGTAGCCCATGAAGGCAGCTTAAAAGCCCAAGGGCGCCTGTGAAAAGCAGCTACTCTGCACCTACCCCTGTGCCCTCCAAGGCTCCAACTTCCGGGATTGTTGTGCCTGTGGGCTCTGTGGCACGTGGTCATAACGCGTGCCGTGATGATTTCTTGGCATCTCAGCATAAGACTTGCAGAATTCGGTTCACTAATATGTTTTTTAATGTTTAATTTTGAGAGAGAGGGAGAAAGAGACATTGATTTGATTGAATCCATCCTTGGTGGATTGCTGCATGTGCCCTGACTGGGGATCGAACCCACCACCTTGGCTTATGGGGACAACACTCCAAACCACGGAGTTGCCCAGCCAAGCCCAGTTCACTCGTCTTTTGTTGAGAATTTTGGCAGCTGTGTTCCCTGGGGACACTGGCCTGTAACTCTCCTGTTGTGCGTGTTCTTGGTTTCTGTATCAGGGTGGTGCTGGCCTTCCAGGATGAGTTGGGACGCGTTCCTTCCTCCTCAGGTTATTGGAACGATTTGAGAAGCGTCGGTATTAATTCTCCCGTTACCGTCTGAGAGGAATCTCGCGTGAAGCCCTGGGGCCTGGACTTTTGTTTGCGGCGAGTTTTTTGATTCGCGATTCAAGTTCTTTGAAGAGTCATCAGTCTGTTTCGATTTTCTGTTTCTCCCTGGCTTGGTCCAGGATTTTATTTCATTTGTTATAAAAATTGGGAGCTGGAGAATCTTGCAGGGGGGTCATGCCCCGCACACAGCTGATTTTTATAGATGGAAAAGCAGAGGGCCAAGCTGACCACACGGCTTGTGGAAGACCACGTGGTGGACATACCTGGGTGCAGATTGTTCATACATGGAATCTGTGGCAGCAGGTCGACATTAACCTTTGGGGTACCCTTGGCTGGGGAGCACTGTCACACAGGTGGAAGGGGCAGGGGAACCGGAGCCAGTGGATTTGTGTGGTCACCATCTGGATAAGCTCCCGGCTGCTTCCGGAAGCCAGGTGACAGCCTGGGAGCCGGGCCACCCCTTGCCAGCCCTGCCCTCGTCACTCACACAATCTGAGCCGTTTCCTTGACAGGTAGGGGCCGCCAGATTGCGTGTGGAACCCAGGAGGAGAACCAAGAGGTGGTCATTACCCCTCAGTACATTTATGTAACCACATAGGGTTACATAAATTGCAACAATGTTGCAAAAGGGCAGGAAGGAACAATTAGTCAAGAATTCAGGCCTGAGGCCTCACAGCCTCAGTTTTCTGACTCCCCAAGGCGCATTCTCAGAACTGAGAACCTGGGGGGGGTGTTGGGGGGCCAGTCCGTGGAGGGTTTTCCTGTGGGACTGTCCCGTGTAGGACCCCCGCTGAAGCAAAAGCGATTCCGTTTGTTTCAGCACATTTTGATCAGATGTTCAAGGTGCTGCCCCGCCCGGAGATGAAAGGCATGCTTGTCGGAGTCCTGTTTTCATAGTTCGGTCTTAGGTGCCCCTCCATCAATAAACTCCCGGGAAGCCGGGGAAAACTGCCGGGTGCGTGTTTGCAGCCGCTTCCGGGAACCAGGGTGCCGCAGCCCCGTTCTGAAATCATTCTGACCTGTCTAGCAAGCTGACGTCTGTGCGTCCGCCTGCCGGTCCCCGCCCGGACTGTGGCTTTTCTCCCTGGTGACAGGACCCATTGAAGCCACCTCTCCCGATGACAATGCACGAGGCAGGCCAGTTCCTCGTGACTGGGCTCATGGCTCCTCCTTCATGGCAGCAGCGCTGGTGAAAGGCGGCGGAGTCCCACCCAGTGGACGTGTCTCCCCAAGGTCCCAGAGAAGCCGTCTAGCTTGGAGGCCCCTGGGTTGTGTCTTTGCTGTCCGCCCTCCGGCCACCTTACCAGACGCCGGGGCCCTAAAGAAGGGCTCCCTGTGCACCCCAAACAGCGCACACCAGGTTTCTGTGCTCCATGATCCCCAAAGCTCATTCCTGGTTTGTTTGGTTTTGAACACCCGTGTGACACACTGGGAGCTTTTCACGTGCATAATCGCCATGGGCAAAGTAAGCCGTGAACGTTGTGCAACTGGAAATCATTCGCAGCCGCGTGGGATTCGGTGGTAGCAAGCACTGGCCTGAAGGGCTGTGTTGCGCTGTCCCAGCCGGAAATGTACGGTGGAAATCAAATCATTCGGAAACGGGGAAGGGAGGAGAGATGCACAGCTTTCTCCAAATACTGGAAAATGAATATCTGACAAGTCGCATTACAGGTAGACGGTGACTGACGGTTTGCTGTCCTGTCTGGCCACGTGACCCCGTGCAAAGTTTGCGGGTGCGAATGAAAGAGAATACAGAATTGACTGGATTGTGCATTTCAAACGAGATTTAAGACGCTGGCGTCAGTGTGCCAGGGGGTGGGGTGGTGGCAGGAGAATGATCTTCTAGAACAGGTGTTGACTCCCTTATTTTAGGTGAACCGAAAGGGGTGACATTTAGAAGAAATAGACGGTACATTTTTCCAACTGGAAAGGCTCCTTTGCGATGCACACCATCAGGGTCCGGGTTTTCCTTGATCTGCCCCAGGAATGTGCACTTTGGAAACCCGGTGTCCTGAAGAGAGTGCCCTGCAGAGCGCAGGTGGAACTCGGCTGCGTCCTAACCGCTTTGTCCTGAGTTAACGGAGCAAAGAGAACGGAGGCAACACCCAGGTTGATGCCTCTCTTAGGAGTTCAGGGTTCTGGACATTCTCCAAAAGGACTACAGTAATCATGCCACTCCAGGGCCCTTCATGTAACATCGACCAGCTCTCTCTATTTTTTCTAATCCTCATGAGAGGAAGGGAGAGAGAGAGAGAGAGAGAGAGAGAGAGAGAGAGAGAGAGAGAGAGAGAGAGAGAGAGAGAAACACTGATCAGTTGCTTCTGCCCAGGGATTAAACCCACAACCTAAGTATGTGCTGTGACAGGGAATTGAACCCACAACCTTTGGGTGTGAGGGGTGATGCTCCAACCCACTAAACCGCTGAGCCGGGGCTCCACAAGCTCTCTCAATATCGTGACTTTTCTTCCTCCTCCTCCTCCTCCTCATCCTCGTCACCAAAGGGTTTGCCCATGACTAGAGAATCAAATTGTGGGCCTGGCTGGTTTGGAAGAATTTATTCAATCGTTAATCCAATGACCAAGTCTTTAACGACGTTGGTTAGTGAAATGTGCCGTCTGTGACCCAGAAATATGACCCAGGCTTAAACCTTCAAACATGACTTGTGCCCGTGTTCCGGAACGGATCCGCTTTTTAGGGGCCGCCACCCTCCAGGCTTGCTTGTGTGACAGTCAACAGGACGGGGGGAGCCAGGTGACGGCAGGTGCCTCCCGTGATATTTCACGACCCCTACGGAAGGCGAATTATGTTCTCTCGTGGTTTTTTCCTTTCTAAACATGTTTGACAGCCCATCTTTATTAACATTTGCTTTCTTGGTTCTAGCGGCCTCCTTTGGCCCAGGTATTGTATCAATTGCGGACGAAGAAGGACAAGACCCTCCGTAAAGAATAGTTACATCTTAATTGTCTCAAAAGCTTGTCGTGGTAATTGAAAATTCAAAGGTCAAAACTCTACTTTGTTTTTCTTATTTTTCAAGAAAGCGAGAGGCCCCGAACGCCGAGATTGATAGCAATACATTTCCCTTATCTCTTCTGCACGTTATACGAAGCAGGAAAAGATGTCAGGTTGACAGGACTTTGTGATTTATTCTCTGAAGGCGAATATGCGAAAAATAGAGATACTACCTTGACAGGTAAAAGGAACGAACAGACAGATCATAAATGAGGTCATTACGCGGGAGAATCAGCAATGAAACCCATGTTGGGCCTCAGGAGCAATCAGATACCAATCAAAGCCCAAGCTGGCGTGTCACGGCTCCCCGATCAAATGATCACATGTGAAAAATGTATTCCTCACAAGTTCTGTGTGAAAGAGGATAAATCGGTCCCACCGTTCTGAGGGAGGAGTTAGGGTTAGTGTACCCGTGACCCGGAGAGCATTGAAAGTGTCCGTAGCTGCCCTGGATGGGCGGCTCATTTGGTTGGGGCATCGTTCTGTGCACATGAAGTTGGAAGGTTCGATTCCTGGTCAGGGCACGTACCTGAATTGCAGGTTCGACCCCTGGTCAGGGCACATACCGGAGTTGCAGGTTCGATCCCTGGTCAGGGCACATACCTGAGTTGCAGGTTCGATCCCTGGTCAGGGCACGTACAGGAGGCAACTGATCAACGTTTCTCTCTCTCCCTCTGTTCCTCTGTCTCTGAAAACCAATACGCTCAGGAAGGAGAAATCAGAACTGGATTAGGTTGTTACCTAGAGGGGGTGGTGGGGTGGGGTGGAAGGATCAGGGAGTGGGAAGGGCAGGGTAAGGGGATGAGGGGGGGACCCCTCTCGGGGTACCACCCATCCTATGGCTCCAACTTCAGAACCAAGTTAGTGTTTCCCATACATGGATCAGTGGGCGAGGATGAGGAACAACCCCCCTCATCAGAGACCAGGCACCTGACTCTGTTAGAAAGCATCACCGTGGAGCAGGGTGGACCAGGAGCGAACCTGCCCAGGTGATTGCGGAAACAGTCATTTGCAGTGCGGTTGACCCGGGTGGCCTCCCCAGCAGGCACGTACGTACTGGTCACAGGCTTGGAGGCGGGACAGCAGGGTGTGGGTGCGGATGAATGAAAAATACACCATTTTTTGTGTGTCAGATCGGCAAAATATCTATTTTTGGGGGTGCTGCAGAATTTTAGCAACAGTGAGGTGGGAAAGGTTGAAACCCGCAGCTCTTGCACAAGGACTGGCCAGGCCACATTTCGGGCCACACCCTCCCCACCTCTCAGCTTGAAAGGAAGGGACCGGACCCCCAGCTGTGTGGATCGGGGTCCCGAGGGGCTCCCCACCCCCACACTTCGGTCCCCTGCTTGTCCCTAAAAGTGGCCTCCAAAGATGATGAGGGGGGATATTAAGGACCAGTGGTTCCTTCTGCTCCACAATCCTATTACTCTAGAAGGAACAAGGCGGAGGGTTTCTCCCTTTCAAAAAGCTTTGCGGGCCCTGGCTGGTGGCACAACGGATAAGGCGCAGGCCTGCAAACCTGGAGGTCGCAGGTTCGATTCCCAGCCAGGGCCCATAACCAGGTTGCAAGCCAGGTCTCCAGCCAGGTCCGTAGCTGGAGGCAGATGAAAGGCAACCCATACATTGATATCTCTCTCCCTCTCTGCCTCTCTCCCTTCCCCTCTCTCTAAAAATAATGAATAAAATCTTAAAAAAAAAGCTTTGCCAGACATGGGTCCTTGAAGTTGTCAAAAGCTCTAGGGCCTCCGTGGTGGGTTTATGTGCCACTGGTCCCCGGCTAAGTGCTGTAAAAAACGATGGTCCCTGCGTCGTTGAGGTAGGACACATAACCGCTCCCCCAAACGCTGGGGGCTCCCCTGGAGGTGGGCTTCCTGAGATTTGTGCTCAGGAGTGCTGCCCGTTAGTTGCACTAATCCAGGGGCCGGTTTCCCCTCCCAGCCCCGGTCAGTGCGTGAGGCATGCGTTGCGTGGGTGCCACTAGAAGGACGGCCCCCGCCTGGGAGGGGGCACTGTCAGTGACTTCCTTCCCGTGAGAACGTTTCCACGAGTTGGTCTTGCAGATTCACCCCGGAGCTGGGCTGTGCTCCGGGCACCAGAAGGCAGTGCTGGCTGAGGCGGGGCAGCCGCTGTGCGCTCTTGTGTCCCCGCCCAGGTGCACAGCGTGGGGTTCGAGCTGGTGCTGCCGTTGCCTCCGGACAGCGTGCCTGGCAGCTTCTTCACCAGCGGGGACTCCATGTAGCGAACACCGGAAACATTGCCCTCACCCTTTTCAACTCCAATTCTGCCATTGGCACAAATGCAGCGCCCTGGGGTGGCATGTCCCAAGCCCATGGGATGCCCATGCTGGACCAATCCCCAGGGTCAGGGGTGTGGAGCCCTCCCTCCGCCCTGGTGACCCTTGCCGTGCCTGCCAGTGCGCAGGGACGTGCCCCTCACCCCATGGAGCTATGGCGAACCCCTGAGGGTCAGCACCTGACAAGCCAGGGGGCTGATTCTGGGGTCTGGGCCTGCACGGTTCACCCACCTCCCCCACCCTGCCTGGCCACCACCAGCACCTCCCTGCGGCTTCCGGACGAGATGGTGATCCGAAAAGGTACAAAGAGAGGGAAGCTAAAGCGTCCTCTGTCCCCAGCCGTGTCTCTTCTTGATCTTCCATGTCCGTGCCTTATTTGCTAAAAATTTTCATGTATCGTCAAATAATTCCCATATCGGAGGTTCCTGGGAGGCCAACCTAGAGTTTCTATTTTCTGACTCTTAATTATCATGTAGTTTGTTGGTTGCTGGATTGTAAGTTCATCCTTGGTTGATCTTAAGCTGTGACAAACGTGGGAGCATTACCTGGGGAAGTCCTTGTGGGATCCTGGGCTGGGTCCGGGGGCACCTGTTTAGCCCCCCAAACCCCGCAGGGGCCAAGAATTTATTTCTCCTCAGCTGATAGAGGACCTTTCCCCAGGGAAACCTGCCCTTCTCCTGTGCTGGGTCCTTATCACTCAGGGTTGTTTTCTTTCTTTCCACCCCCTTGTTCCCTTGGAGTTTCAATCTCTAAAACCTGGCACTACAAATTTCTGCAGAACCTGTTTTTTTGCTGGAGGCAGAGGCCCTAGAATTTCCAGTCCACCCTATTGACAGAGGAGGAACGCTTCTGTATTCACTTTTAATTAAAAACAAAGCCAAGCCGCTAAATTTTCAGCAGGAAATAAATGTATTGATGGGGGACTCAAATGTTGGAAAACTTTAGTTTCGGGTCACAGCTGATCAGCTTAGCCATCAATATACGGGAAAAGCTATGGTTTCCGGGGCTGGAGGAATGACCCACCTTAACTCCGGGACACCATCAGCAGTTCCACCTTTGTGGCTCAGATGGAATGCAGGCCTTCCAGATGGTAACGGAGTCACTGTGCTCCAGGCTGAGGTGACCAAGGCCCAGGACCCAGATGAAGGAATGCTGCAGCTGTTATCTGATTAACCTTTCCCTGAATTCCAAACCCCTTACCTACACTTTTCTCCTTATAAAAAGGGTTCCTTTAAAATGGAATTTAAGATGGTCTGTTAAGGCGCAAACCCACCTTCTTCTTCTTCTTTTTTTTTTTTTTTTAAGATTTTTATTATTTTTCAGAGAGAGGGGAAGGGAGACAGACAGGGAGAGAAACATCCAGGTACGGTTGCCTTTCACCTGCCTCCAGCTATGGACCTGGCTGGAGATCTGGCTTGCAACCTGGTCATGTGCCCTGGCTGGGGATCGAACCAGCGACCTTTGGGTTTGCAGGCTGGCGCCTTATCCACTGTGCCACCAGCCAGAGCCAAACCCTCCATCTTCTCAGATCGACGACCATCTGAATAAAGTGCCCATAAAAATTCAACTCCTGCCTCTGCTTTTGGGGGCTGGTAGGTGACAGGCAGCACAAACACAGGCATTTCTGGTTTCAGTACGAAGTGGTAAGTGCTCACTCAGGTCTAGCATTTGCACTCATATAATGTCACTCTTGTCAGCAGCTTCTTTTGGGGAGACAGAGAACCCAATGATGCTAGCCAGGCCGTGCCCTGCTGCGGTCCATCTAGGTGAGCGTGAGCCCCCACGTAGGAGCTCAGGTGCCAGAGATGTGGGTGTGGGAGCTGCTCTGGCTTAGACCTCTTCACCCTGGGGAACCAACCTCGATTGGAACACTCACCTGAGTCTATTAGGCTCCTCAAAGAGCCCCAGGGCAGGCCCTGCCAGGTGTCCAGGGAATAGCCAGAGCAGTTTATCAGTCTGAGGGCATGGGTGACACAACATGGTTTATTATAACACAGCTGACATTCCACCTTCTTCAGGTTTCTTGATCAAGGTAGAAAGTTAACGGAAGGTGAGGTTTGCCAGTAGAGGGGGAAAAAATGGCTTAAACCTTTAGTCAGAGGAAAGACCTTCAACTATTTGATGTCCACTCTCAGGTGTTTTTCCAATGGGTGTTGGATCAGAAAAGTGTAGGGACTCTTGTCCAAAAGAAATTTCGTTCCTGGTGGTTTTTACCTGAGACACTTGCCTTTCCTATCATCTAGCCACAAAGTATGGATGAGATTGCTGGATCCTTGTGAATTTAAATCTGGGTGTGTTAACGGGCTCCGTGACAGGGACAGGTAGGTATCTGAGGTTGCTTACCACGCCTATTGTTCATTTATTTATTTTTTGCAGTGATTACATTCAGGGGAATCCAATTCAAGTGTTTCTAAACTTTGTATGTTTTAGAGGAGTGTTACATTCATTATTACACCAGGAATGCTTTTTAAATATTTTATTATGAAAAAAAAAAAGTTAAACATATGAATGTTGAAAACTTTTAAAAGTCGACTTCACCAAGATTCTACGATTATTTTTTTTTCGGCGGGGTCATTAGACTCTAGTTTCTGAGATTCATTTAAATGTATCTGCTACCCACCACACAAACTGATGTACTGGGTATGGACTGTTTGATCCATTCCATCTTAGTTCCATATTTGAAAAAGGTGGACTTTAAAGTTTAAACATTAAAACTTTTCCTGTAACATTTTTAAAAATTACATTGGTTGGGGTGACATTGGTTAATGCAATGATGTTGGTTTCAAGTGTACAACTCCATAATACCTCGTCTGTTGCATGGTGTGTTGACCACTCAGAGTGAACTCTTCCACCAGCACGTAGCTGACCCCCTTTACCGTTTCCTGTCTCGCCCACCCCTCTGCCTTCCGGCGGCCTCCACGCTGTTCTGTGTCTGCCTTTGTGTTTGTTCCCTTGTTGCGGGCAAGTAACATTTGATGACAGTTTCCCCACCTGCCCATCTCTCTCCACCCGGACCCCATCACCTGCAGGGACGGTGGCATTGCGACTGGGATTGTTTCGTGAGTGCGCTTAGCTGGCTTGAGTCCCCCCAGTTCATGTCTCCCCATGCTGCCCATTTTCTCCAGTGCTGTGCGGGTGTTTTTCTAAAACATCACTCTGATGTTGTAACTTCTGTTCTGAAAACCGTGCGCGGCTGCCCGTGGCTTCAGAAAAATGACTCCTGGCCCTTGACTGCCTTTCCGGTTTACCACCAGCGAGCACCTTCCTCGTCACACCCTCCAGCCTCTGCAGGTATCCTTTCCAGTTACCAGGCGCACAAGTCAGCTGACATCCCTGCGCCTTTGTCAGCCTTCTTTCTTGCCTAAAACGACCCTCTCCTTTTTGCACCACCCGACATGCACTGTTATGGAATCAACTGGTGTAGCTTGTGTGTGTTCCAAGATCCAATGACATTCACCCCCCTCCCGACAGCCACCAGCTCGGACACCTCATCCCAAGTAGCCCCGAACCTTTCAAGTCACCTCTTGTCCCCTCACACCCTTTACTTCATGTCGCTTATGACTGTCTCCTCTTAGGACCTTCTCAGCGCTCAGACATGAAAACCCCGGCTTCTATTTAACCCTGGTAACCATCCCTAGCCCGGCGGGTGAAAAAGATGGGGTCCAGTCATTCACACCATGGAATATGACTCCGTGGTACCAAAGCAATGTCACCCTTTGCGACAGCCTGGGTGCCCCTAGAGAGCATCATGCTAAGTGAAAGAAGCCACTCGGAGAGAGACAAATCCCATGTGATCTCACTTCCACGTGAAACCTAACGAACAAACTGAACTAAGGAGCAAAGCAGAGACAGACGCATAGACAGAAAGCAGGGTGACAGCTGCGGGCGGGCTTTTGGGATGGAGCCAAAATGAAAAGAAGAGGAAAAAGCCGTCCTGAACACGGACAACAGTGTGGCGCTGGCCGAGGCGGCGGCTCCCCGGGGGGCGTCTATGGCGACCGTCGCGAACGGGACTTGGGGTGCTGAGCACACAGCACAGCGTAGATCCGATCGGGCAGAATTGTGCGGCGGAACCTGCGTCGTTCTCGTGAGCCAGCGTCACCAGGATCAACTCAAGAAGCAGGAAAACATACGCTCCGGTAACCGAGTCCCAGGGCTCAGTGACAGGTGGACCCCGAACAGGGCGCGCGCACCTGCCCCGCCGCGGGCCCCGCAGTGCGCATGCGCTGCTGCTGCGCGCGCGCGCGACCCGCCCGGTCGGGGGGCCCGTCCCGGGGCGCGCCCGCCCCGCCCCGTCCCGCCGCCGTGACTCCGCCCTGGGCCGCTGCTCGCAGCTCCAACACGGAAACTGAAGCCGGGCCCAACGCCGTGCGCGCGGCCTCCTCGCCCCTCCGTCCCCCGGGGACCCGCCTGCCGTAAAGCGCGCCGCCCGCTGCCGCAAAGTGTTTACGACAGCGCCTGGGACGCAAACTCGGCGGCGGCCGCTCCCGCCTCCGCTGTCAACGTTGGGGTGTGTGGAGCCGAGCAGGGCGGCCGCCTGGCCGTGTCCCGTCCGCGCTCGGCCTCGGCATCCAGCGGGGGTTCCGAGGCGCGGCGGCGGCCCCCGAGGGGGGCGGGCCCGAGCGGCGGCGCCTTCCGGCCGCCTTCATCCCGGCGTGCCCCGCGGCGGCGGCGAGGCGGCGGCCATGTTGCAGTAGTTTGTTGTTTTCCTCCCGCCGAGCCGCAGGCCAGGGCTCGGGCCGCCGCCGCGCTCGCCGCGTCCCGCGTCCGGGCCGGCCGCCCGCTGTCCCCGCAGCCGGCGGGGCCGGGCGAGGCGAGGCGGAAGCCGGCGCTGCAGCAGCATGGCGGCCGCGCTGGGAGCCGGCGGGGGAGCGGGCGCCGCAGGTACGTGCGCGGCCGCGGGCCCCGAGCGCCGGCCGGGTGCGCGGAGGTCGCGGGCCGCCCGGTCCTGTCCCGGGGAGGTGGGGAGGGGCGCCAGCGCGGCGGGGTGTGCAGGCCCGGTGCCGCCCCGGGGTCCCTTCCGCCCGCGGGCTCGCCGAGGGGGCTCGGGCGGCGGGGCTCAGCGGCCGCGGAGGGTGCTGGGCCGGGACCCGGACTCCCCGCGGCTCAGAAAGTCGCCTTCCCGTGAAGTCCGGGTGGCGGAAGGAGGCTTCGCCGCGGTTCGTGCTGCGACCGGAGACGACCTGGACCAGCCGAAGCTCGGCGGGAAGCCGGACGCGCGGCGGGGCGGTCGTCATGGGAACGGGGGGGGGGGCTGCGCGGCCCCGCAGAGCCTGCCCGCCGCCCTGGGGCTTCTGGGGGCCTGGGCGCCGCGTGCGGGACCGGGCGGGGTGGCAGTGACAGCGCTGCCGCCCTTGCGGCCACCTGCCCGGCCCCGTGCTTTCACCGTGTAAGGTTGGGACGTTCTCAGCGTTTGCTTGGTAGGGGGGGGGGGGGGGGGGGGGGGGGCGCTGGGGATCAGACGAGTTTCTTTCTTTTCACTTATTTTCCTCGTGTCAAGAGTGCGGAGAGGCCGAGGCCCATTGATTCCGGGCCTCCACACCCATCCCTGCCTACGAGCTGTGTGACCTCGGTTGTGGGGACCCCGCCGCCCACCAAGCACACCGGACCCCCTGACTGAGGGCCCCCTCGGCCTCCGGCTGGACACGCCCCACAGGCAGGAGAGCTATGGTCCTCGAAGCTGGACCAGAGCAGAGAGGGGGGCCTGCCCTGTGCTCAGGCCCCGCGGGGCGGATGGGGCAGCGCGGGAGTGAGGGCCCCGGGTCGCTGCAGGGGCCGCGCGGTCCCGCATCCTTTCTGCTAGTCGGGCGCCAGGGCCCCACCGCCCGTGCTCCTGGCGCAACCTGGAGTCCTGCGCCGCACCCCAGGCGGTGACCTGGCCCCGCTCACCGCGCAAGTCCCGCTCGCACACCTGCGCACGTGCCCAGGTCCGCCCCCAGGTGCCGGGCAGCGTGTCCGCCGAGTTGTATCGCGGCCGTGCGAACTTAATTAGGTTGGCGTTGGCTCGGTACTTTCGGGACAGACGGTACACGCACACAGGCGCGCGCGCGCGTACGCACATACATACACACAACCTTATTCATGTTTAGCAAGAACAGAAGAGCAGGAGAAAGATTGTGAGAGAAACATCAGCGTGCGGTTGCCTCCTGCGTGACCCCCTTTGGACCACTGCCCCGGCCTGTGTCCTGACTGGGACGCGAACCTGTGGTTTTTGGGTCGCAGACCCGCGCTCAGTACCCTGAGCCACCGAGGCAGAGTCTTCTTCCTTTTCTGTAAACCTTCACTCCAGGGTACTTTTTCATTCGTTTCCGAGAGAGAAACATTGATTGACTGCCTCCCATGTGCACCCCACTGGGGATGGAACCCCCAGCTGTTTGGTGCAGAGGAAGAGGCTCCAACCGACCGAGCTGCACTAGCCAGGGCAGCACCGCCTTCACGGGGCTGACCTCTCCACCCACCCATGGGTGTTGAGGGTGTGTCCCTACCGTGGCTGGTGTGAGTAGTGAGTGCAGGTATCTCCCAGGGGCCTGATGTCAGTTCTTCCATACAAGTGGGTTTATTGGAGCATATGGAGGTTTTAATTTTTTTTTTTAATTTTATTGTTGTTGTATTAATTTTTATTTTTTAAGGGTGTTAATTTTTTTTGAGAGAGGAGGAGAGACAGACATTGATCAGCTGCCTCCCTCCCGCACGCTGACCAGCTCAGGCACAGGCCCTGACACGGGGTGAAAGGCAACCTTTTGCCGGACAGGACGACACTCCAGGCAGTGGAACCACCGACCAGGACTAAGAAAGTTTCGTGACTGTAATTTTAGCAGATGTTTTTCTGCTATGCCCCTTACTTCACGCCTGCACGTGGTGCAGTACGGGGATAATTTCCAGTGCTGAGCCATCCCTGCATTCTTGGATTCAAGCCTTGTTCTGTGTTTTCATTCTTTTTGCTCTATTGAGACCTGGCTTGCAACCAGGTGATGTGTCCTGGCTGGGAATTGAACCAGCGACCTTTGGGTTCGAAGAAGGCCGGTGCCACCAGCCAGGTGGGAAAATTATTTTCGTTACATGTTTTCAAGTTAGTTAATACATAGGGAAAGGCTTCAGGTTCTTAGAGGAGTGTGCTAACAGCAAGTTTTCTAAGACCCATGTAGTTCTGAACAAATTCCTGCTCTCTACCCAGCCTTGTGATGCTGTTAGGCCTGGAACTACAGGTGGCAGACGCTGCCCTTGGATTTCTGATTGTGTCACCGTGGTGCACTGTCCCCAGTTCTGCTCTGGGGACATCGGAGGGCAGGTGTACTCTCCCGCCCAGGGCTCAGCACGGCCCCAGGCACTGCTCTCTCCTGGTGCTGGGCAGGTGTGGGCACATTCCTCTCGAAATACTTTGGGTCTGGGCGTTTTCTTACTACCGTTTTTCTGCCGTTCATTTCCTCTGTTTCCTCCTTTTGAAACTCATGTCACTGGCATTTGGTGCCTCATTTGTATAAGTAACAAGACTAGTGCACCAGGTCCCTGAGGTCGTTTTGGAAGGACAGGTACTTGGGTGGCTCATCACGCCCGGAGGAGGGCAGGGGCCGTGAAGAGGCTCGGCCTTCCAGCAGGAGGCGCTGGGCCTCCCTCCTGAGCGCCGTCTTGTGGAGGCAGGAATTTTCGTCCTGCTTGGCCGCACGCTGCCCCTCTCCAGCTGACGTGGCTGCCCTAAACGTGGGCCCGTTGCTCCAGACCCTTCGGTATTTTCCTTTTCCATTTTTCTTTGAGAAAGTGGAATTGTAGACTTTTTTTTTCCCCCTGTTCTCTTGTTCTGCTTTGTGTTTTCTGAGAAAACCGAAGGTGACCGAAAAGAAAAGGAACCCGACACACGCCCGTCACCCAACCTCAGCACCGGTAACGACGGTCCCACTTGCTCCCTGTTCGTAACCTGTCCCGCCCCCTCCTTCCCGCCCGACCCCCGTGTGAGGGGCGGTCCGACCGGCGTTCCGACGACCCAGCGCTGCCAGTGCCGGCGGCTCCCAGATCGCGCGGCAGGCCCGCCCCGCCCCCAGGCTGCCGCCGGAGCCACGGGCCGCCAGAAATGCGAGACGGGACGTTAGAATGGAAAAGCCGAACTTGTAGACTTTTTTTTTTAAGATTTTATTTATTATTTTTAAAGAGAGGGGTGGGGAGAGAGACATCCATGTATGGTTGCCCTTCACCTGCCTCCAGCTATGGACCTGGCTGGAGACCTGGCTTGCAACCTGGTCATGTGCCCTGGCTGGGGATCGAACCAGCAACCTTTGCAGGCTGGTGCCTTACCCACTATGCCACCAGCCAGGGCTTGTATACTTTTTATAATTCTATTTTTAAAACACTGGCATCTAAGTGAATTGAGTACAAGAATGTACTTCAAAGAGAGCACGAGTCCTGTGGCCACCAGGCGTCCTGCTCCTCCGAGTGCTGACTGTGTGACTTAGCTGGTGCCATGGGGACGTTGCCCCTGTGCTCCAGGGCAGCCCGGCAGCCTGGCTGTCTTTCCACACGGGAAGCCAGAGGCTGAGTTACTTTCTCAGGCTGTTTCCTAAATAAACCCAGGAGTTGTGTGCTTGGTGGACCTGAGTCGAAACCTGGATGTGGTGTTGGCTAACTGCGGTCGGTCTTAGTTTGCGCCTCTGTGTGGGGAGGGTTTGGATGGTGGAAATGAGGAAAACGAGTGTCAAAATGCTGGCCTGTGGAGGTAGACTGGGGCCAGGGGGGTGGCGTTGTTTGGGTGTTAGCGCCAGCCAGGGCCGGAAGGAGCCCTGGGACCACGCTGCTGACCTTGTCCTTCGCTGCCACCACCACCGCCGCAGGCTCCCCTGTGGCCGTGCCAGGACTTCCCCCCTGCCCTTGACGTTTCTTAAAACTTCCCCAGTTTGGCAGCTGACCTTTGGTATTTTAGAAGGATTTGTCTTTTAAAAGGAGACTCCAAGTTCTCGTGAAAAGAAGCGGGTGCCCTTTCCTCTTGAGTCTCGGTCCTCATGGGACACCCAGTGGCTGCCGCTTCTGGGTGGCCCAAGATGACAGCAGGCTTGGGTGGCAGCCTTGGTGGCTTCTCTGGTGGGAGACACAGCCCCACCACCTCTCAGGACTCCTGGGTTGGATTTCCCAGCACAGGGACAGGCCAGTCCCTTGCCACACACACAAATGGTTTGGCACGATTATGCATGACCAAAACCCAGCCTGTGCTGGGCCTGGACAAGGTTTTAAAACCACACCTAGAATCCCTGGCTGGCGGCTCAGTGGATAAGGTGCTGGACTGCAAAACCAGCAGTTGCCGGTTCGATCCCCAGCTAGGGCACATAACCAGGTTGCAAGCCAGATCCCCAGCTGGAGGCAGGTGAAAGGCAACCACACATGGATACTTCCCTCCCTTTCTTGCTCGCTCCCTGCCCTTCTCTCTAAAAATAATGAATAAAATCTTAAAAAACAAAACAACCACACCTAGAAGCTAGTTTTTTTTTTTTTTAGTTTATTTATTTATTTATTTATTTATTTTACTTTTTTAGAAACTAGTTTTTAAGTGGGTGAAATATTTGGAAATTTTCCTTGGCCACTCAGAATTTAGTGTTACTTTCAGAGTTCTTGAACATGACCCTGGGCCTTTTTTCTAGTGACTGTTGACATAAAGGCTCTGGGTCTCCTTACCGGTGGAGCTTGGGGTTGTCACTCTGGTTGTGACCCGGGCTCCGCGACAGTCACATCAAGGCAGAAGAGGGCGTTTGAGAGCCTGTGGCCTGCAGGAGCGAGTGTCAGCCGTGTGCTGACAGAAGGGTTCCGACACGCGGCCCTCAGCTGTGCGTCTAGTCCCGCACGGACCCCTTTCCCTCGGGTTGTCAGGTAAGAAATGACAGCAGCCAACGCAGGTTGTCCTGAGTGCACGCCCTGCCTGAACTGTAAACATACGCGTAGGTCATGTGGTAGAGTTGCAGCTCATTGGTCATGTTGCATAAGTTTTCATCTGGTTAATTCTTGGTGCCAGAAATCTTTGTTTACAAGTATAGGCCCCTGATCTTTTAAAAAGTCATTCTGGAGCAAAAAGGATAGGGTAGGTAGTTGCTATCGTCGTCATCTTTTTATTTTTTGTAAATCAAAATTGAACTTATTTTTTTGGTCAGATTGTCAAAAAGTGTATTTTTAGGTGCGCCGTAGGATTTTAGTAATTAGGTGATGTGCCATGAGATGAAAAAGGTTGAAAACCGCTGGTCTGGAGCCGAGATGGGCGGACTGTGGAAGGACCCCAACTGGGCGCTGGGTGCCATATGGCTTCCGGTGCGTCTCCCCTGCCCGTGTGGCGTGCAAGCAGCTCTGGGCAGCGTGTAACGGAACTGGTGTGGCGTGTGCCGGTAAACATGCGTGTACGTCCACGGGCCGTGGCCAGGTTTGGACAGAACCTTGTGGCCTGGGACTGAGGTTGCGGACCGTTGGGTCAGGCAGCTGCCAGAGCCCTGTCCGCAGTGACTGTCCTGTCAGGATCAAGTGCAGGTTCTGGCTCCTGGTGAAGCGGGACGTAGGGAGGAATCTAAGTGGGCTGAGCTAACGGCCCCCCTGTGGAGACGGGGCTGGTACGGCGGGGGCCCTGGCACTCCATCCCTGCTTCAGCATGTGCCTGTCCCCGTGGGAGCCCTGGGCCTCGGGCCGTTCCCTGGGACGGGCACGGAAGGGGCCCGAGCTGCCAGAAGGCAGACAGGAAGAGGGGTGCAGGCCCTTGTCTCTGTTTGTGTCCTGGACGTGGAGTCTGGGCTCTTCGCCTTCCCATGTGCCATCCCGGGCCTGGGGCAGAGAAGGTCCCTTCTGCCCCACCTCGTCGGGAGTGGCCCTGTCTGTGCAGCGCGTGTGCCCTCGGCCCATGTGTACCGCTGCTGCGGACGCTGGGAGTTGTTGGTTTTCCTTCCCCAGCTGGTGCTGCAGCCCGTCTCGCCGGCCCCCTTCGGCAGGCCTCCCTGGTGGCAGGTGGCAGGAGGGGAGAGTGTGTCCTTGTTCAGGAAGGGGCTCTGGTTGCCTCCGGCACCAGCACCAGCACCAGCTTCCGCCCGTTTCCCCTGAGCTCAGTCCCCGCATTTTGCTTCGGCCCTGCTTTTCTTCGCCCTCCCTGGCGTCCCCTGCCCGAGGACACCTGCACGGGGTTGCTGGCTGCCAGGCTGAGAAACAGCCGCTCCCGTCTCTACTGGGAGGGGCTGTGGTCCAGCCTCCCGGCGGGAAGCTGCCCCCGCCCGTCCAGCCCGCCCTGCTTCCCCCTCTGGACTGCCCTGCGCCGCTCCGCACCCAGGGGCCTGCGTCCTGGCTTGGCCGTGAGCTGAGGAGTCCAGCGTGCCCGGGTGCGCGACTCAGGCAGCTCGGTGAAGGAGTGAGGGGCTCGGTCCTGTGGCCTCGGTCCCGTGCCAGTGTGGGTCGCTCAGTCGGCACGTCAGCTTGGAGTCATTTCATAGTGTTTTTGGACACGTTACGTGTGTGGGAGTCTCTCTGTGCAGAAGTATTTATTTTCTTATTTTTGCAAGATCCTGGCTTCTGAAGTTGACTTTTGTGGGATTTGCTCACTTCAGGAAGTGGCAGCTGCGCTGTGGTGGGGAGGGTGACGGCCGCAGCGGCTCGGGGCCGGGAGTCCACTGAGTCGCGTGAGGTGTACGCTTTCCAGCCGCGTGTAGGGGACTGCAAACCGGTGTGGTGCAGGGGTGTCCTGGCCTCCGCAGACGAGGTGCTGCGGGCTCGCGGTGCCCGTTGGGGGTGGCTGGCTGCGGGCTAGTTTCCCCACTGCACACCCGTGTGCCCAACCCGCGCGCAGAGCTCATGTGTCTGAGGCCTGGTGCGCCTCCTGTGTCCGCGCTTGTGACCGGGCGGGGGAAGGAACTGAGCAGGGAAGCCTTGAGAGAGGAAGCGTGGAGGACCCGGTGTCCACTGGGTCCAGCAGGAGGCTGAGGGAGGTGGGGAAAGGAAGTGCGTGTGGGATTCTCTGCGTTTCCCGCTGCGCCTGGGCTGCTGTCCGGTCGGCCCAGAGGCGTGTCGTGTTCAACCCGCAGGTGACAGTCAGTTGTGCACTTGCTAGTTAGGAAGCAGTGGACAGCCTCGGGTTCCTCCCCTTCCAGTTTCGCTGCCTGCTGCGCCTGAAGGTGTTTTCTGTGGCCTGTTGGTGATGAAGTGCGTGCCGTTTAATTTTTACGAGAATTCTCCAGGTTTCCTTTCATGATTGATTTCTTTACTCAGAGACTCTGCTTTGTGTGCTTTCGCCCTTCAAGTCCATTGAGAATCGTCTTGCGGCCCGGCGTGCCCCCCGCGTGTCCGTGTGCCCGTTGGGAGTGGCGGTCGCGGTGTGTCGAGGTCATGGGCTCTGCCGCCGGCCCCGTGGGTGAGAGGCTGCCAGGGAGTTGTCATGGCTGTCACTTCTCAGTCCCAGCGCTGCTGCTTGGTTCCTCTTAGTCACGCGTTTATTCAGGTGGCCTTTTTGGCTCAACGTTGTCATCCTGCTTTCCTCTATTTCTTAATCTGGTTTCTTCACAGTTGTCCTTTTCTGCTCTTGTTTCTCTCTCTAGTTCCCCTTGATTGAGTAGTTTCTGGCGTGAGTGCTCTTCACTGGGTGCTCGCCTTTAAGATCAGTTCCGGAGACGTGAGGTCGTCGTCCGTGGAAAACACCTGGGCCAGCTTCACCGACGGCAGGTCGGTGGGGCTTGTCAGGCTCACGTCCTCCAGCACCTTTGTCCCTGGGGTTTTAGAAAGCACCTGCCCGTGCGGTGGCCTGTGGTGGGGACTGCGAGGGCCCTACAGGCACCTCGCTGGGGTCTGTGGCACCGGGCCCCCTGGGTGGGCTCTCTGGGTGCCGCGTGTCTGCGCTGCCGCTCACACCCCCTTGCTGCGCGTGTGCGTGTCTAAAACACTTGAACTCCTGTTCCTGCGCTTTGGAATAATAAAAGTAAGTTCGAAAATGAGGTGAAATGTGCTCTGCGTGCAAAATACATACTTAGTGTGGAGAAAATAGAAAATACCTAATTTGTATTCTTTGCACTGATTATGTATGATTACGAATTTTTTGCATGTTTTTGTATATTCTGGGTTAAATAACTTTTAAAATTCCTTGTTAAAGTTTCATGCTGCTTTTTACTTTTTTTTTTTTTTTTTAAAGATTATATTATTTCCAGAGAAAGGGGAAGGGAGAGAGGCAGAGAGGGAGAGAAACATCCATGTATGGTTGCCTTTCACCTGCCTCCAGCTATGGACCTGGCTGGAGACCTGGTCCTGTGCCCTGGCTGGGAATCGAACCAGCGACCTTTGGGTTCTCAGGCCGGTGCCTTATCCACTGTGCCACCAGCCAGGGCTTCTTTTTACTTTTAAATGTGGTTTCTGGAGAATCCTTTCTTGTTTTCTAACGCAAGGATATGTTTATTGAATATTAGAGGGAGGGAAGGAGAAATGTTGATTGGTTGCCTGCTGTATGTGTTGTGACCAGGAATCGAACCTGCAACCTTTCGGTCTGCGGGCATCGTTTGCGTAACTGAGCCACCTGGCAGGGTGCTACTAAATAATTTAAAAGTACAGTTGATGCTGGACCAACTTGGGTTTAAACTTCACAGGTCCACCTACATGCAGATGTGTTTTGGTGGGTGTATGGTTGGCATCCGGGTCCTCAGGTTTGTTGCATCTGCAGATTCAGCCGACCATGGGTGGAAACGGTACTTCTGGTCATGGTTGGCGGTGGCAGGTGCAGACGGCACAAGGGCTGGGGCTTCCCTGGGCTTGGGTGTCCGCAGGGGTCTGGGACTCGTCTCCCATGGAGACTGAGGGTGACCTGTTAGCTTTGGCGGAGGTCAAAGGTACACGTGATTTTCACCTGCGAGGGGCAGGTGGGTTCCAGCGGCCCAGTCCCTGACCTGTTCGGGGTGTGGCTTATGCTGTGTCCCTGTCGGCTGTCAGGCCGGTCTCTGCACTGTCCTGACCACTCCCCTCACCAGGGTCTTGGTGCTCCACGAGTCGTTTGAAAAAAATGGGAAGAGTGCAGAAGGAGCCCTAACCCTTAGCCGGTCAGCAGTTTCCTCATATGGTGGCAGTGTGTCCTCTGAATGGCCTTTTATGCCTGATGTCTAATACACTGATTTGCTTGGGTGGCTTTGTACTTTTTAATTGTTAAAAATGGTAAAAGTGCCCTGGCCAGTGTGGCTTAGTGGGTTGAGCGCCGGCCTGCGAACCAAAGCGTCACTGGTTTGATTCTCATTCAGGGCACATGCGTGGGTTGCGGGCCAGGTCTCCAGTTGGGGGTGTGTGAGAGGTGACTAATCAATATTTCCCTCTTTTTCTCCCTCCTTCCCCCTCTCTGAAACCAAGTAAAATCTTTTTAAAATGCCAAAAGTAGTCACAAGTGTTCTGTCCGGAAAATGTCATACCAGGGGCCCTGATAGGAAGGTGGTTTTGGTATTTGGAATGTGGGCGTGTGTTGCGTGTGGGGAAGACGACTCATGGCCTCTCTCTCGCAGATGACGACTTTGACCAGTTCGACAAGCCCGGAGCCGAGCGGTCCTGGAGGAGACGTGCCGCGGACGAGGACTGGGACAGGTGCGCCAGGGCCCCTGGTGGCCGCCTGGGCTGCAGCACAGCTCCTCCCAGAGCAGCTTGGGGGCTGGGGAGCCAGACGGGCGCCCGGGTGAGGCGGCCCCTCTCCAGGCCTGTCCTGCGTGCAGGGCGGCCAGCAGAACGCCGGTGGCCTCGTCTTGGCGTGCTCTCTGCACCGGCGGCCCGACTTGGGGGACCCTGAGCGCTGGTGTTGGTGTCCTCTGTTGGAGTCCACGTTGCCTGCCTCGGTGCACTCGGGTGTACTCGGTAGACCCGAAAGCTTTTGCCATGTTAACGTGTGTACAGTGGTACCTCCATCGAAATTTGCATTTCCCTGACTCCTGGTGAAGATGAAGACAGGTCACGTTTATTTAGGAGGGCATGTGCGCGCACACGTGTGTACATGCTCATGCACACTGAAGGGGTGAGGAAAGGCCCTGGTAGTGACAGGGGTCAGTTCAGGGTAGCAGTTCTTTTTGGTGAGGGGCTCCGTGTGGAAGAGCCCGCGGGAGGGAATGGGGGTGGCGGAGGCCTCGGGTGGGATGACCGCACGCGTATTGCGCCATTGGCAGTGCCCAGCCAAAAAGGAAAATGCCCTTAGGTTGCGGTCAGACAGTTTCCTGCAGAGGGAGGTCGGCGGCTCTGATGGTGGAACAGCGGCGCTGCTGGCCCAGAGACTCGCAGCTTCCCGGCCGCTCTGCTTCCGAAGCGACTTTTTACGGCCAGCATCAGGGTCACGGCTCCGGCATCAGGGTCACGGCTCCGGCATCAGGGTCACAGCTCCGGGCTCGGCCCTTGGCCGGAAAAGGTCGCTAGCGCCCAGGACAAAGCACCTGTAAAGCCGCTGCCTTTCCAGGAGGCAGGGCTTCGTTTAAAAGAGCTGAACGCAATAGAAAGTGTGTTTTAGTAGCGAGCTTGCTGGGTTTGCTCTTCTCTCAGTCATCTTTTCATATCTCTCTGCTGTTTGGGGGCCATTTTTCTTCATCCTTGGGGGGATTTTTTTTGTGCTGATAGAGCTCTCCTAACCTGTGGCCTGTGTGCCCTCGTACAACAGCAGTCCCTGAAGAGAGTGTCATAAGGAACGTAATTAAACGTTTAATGCATGGTTTTGTTTATCCTCTTTTATTAAAATGTAAACGTGTGTATCTGCAAGAATAGCACAAAATCCCTGCATGCCTTTCCCGGTCTGCTGGGCTCTGTTCTGTGGGAAAGCCGTCTCTCGGAGCCCACACCTGCTACAGGAGATGGCAGGGGACTGATGTCACCTCCATGTCATACAGAGACATGGAGTTTTCACATTTTGTGATGAGTTAGCCACTCAGTAGTTTTGGCTTTTAATTTTTCTACTTTGTGCTTTACAGACTTTTTCAGGTGCGAGAGCGCAGATGTTACTTGCTATAGTTAGTTTTACTGTGACTGATTCCTGAACAGGCCCCACATTAAAACCGTCAGAGCCCCTGTTGGGGTGAAAAACCAAGCCCAGCAGTCCGGTGAGAGCCCTCCCACAGGAGAGGCCTTTGAGCCTAGGGACCAGTGCGCCCTGTGTGTTTGCTATTAGCAAAGAGCAGGGAAAGTGTTCAAGCCCTGGGTGGCCTCCCAGCCGCCCACACGCTCCCGGTGTAATAGGCTGACGCCTGTCCGTGTCTGTTTCTCCCCAGTGAACTTGAGGACGACTTACTCGGAGAAGACCTGCTGTCTGGCAAGAAGGTAAGCGCGCAGGCCTTTCTGAGGCAGCGTGGGGCGGGCGGGCATCTCCTGCCTGGGGTGCGGTGCTGGACGTTGGTATAGATGGAATTTTGAGAGCTGAATTATTTCTTAATTACTTTAAAGCACACAAAGTGCTGTTTAATCTGTGGGTCGGCTCTCTGATACTTCAACCCGAGCAGTAAGTCCTTTCACGGTTCTGCCCACCCAAGGCACTGAGGCAGGAGTGAGCTGCAGAGGTGCGGGCCAGAAAACTGCCCCTTGCCCTGAGGGAGCTTCGTGTTCGGGGCTTAGCCTGTGTCGTGCAGGGTCTGAAATATTCAGAGATGAGCTTGTAGATAAACGGACTCAAATAGATACACCAACGTTCCGGTCATTCAGAATAAAAGCCTAAAACCTAGTGTAGGCTTCTCTAAACCTTTTTATTAACGAGAAGTGTTGGAGCTGTTATCTCTTATTAGATATTTATCCATCTGTATACGTCAAAGTAGTTTGAAGGTTATAAAACATGTTAAAATTAGAAATAAAGAGCCAAAGAAGAAGTGAAATAATAACTTTTATTATTAGTTTGAAAACACTTAACAATTCTCATTACATGTTGATCTTCTTCTTTTTTAATTAATTGATTTCAGAGAGAGGGGGAGAGAAACATCAATCAGCTGCCCCTCTAGCACCCCAAGTCGGGGACCTAGACTGCAACCCAGTCGTGTGCCCTGACCAGGAGTTGAACTGGTGACCTTCTGCTTGACGCTCAGTCCACTGAGCCACACCAGCCAGGGCAAGATAGTTGTTGTCTTAATTGAAGTATAATTGACGTGATAATTCTTCACGCTTAGTATTTTAAAGTTTTAAGATTGTAATGGCCTCTTACTGTCAACATTTATTGTGCTCAAGCTTACACTTTTATGTGAATGGGTCACATCATTTATCAGGTTTGGTTAGGTTTTTCTTTTTAAAAGAAGATTGTATTATTTTCAGAGAGAAGGGAAGGGAGAGAGGCAGAGAGGGGGAGAGGCATCAGTGCATGGTTGCCTTTCACCTGCCTCCAGCTACAGACCTGGCTGGAGACCTGGCTTGCTACCTGGTCATGTGCCCTGGCTGGGAATCGAACCAGCGACCTTTGAGTTTGCAGGTCAGCGCTTTATCCACTGAGCCGCCAGCCAGGGCAGATTTTTTTTTTAATCTCATTTATAGTATTGTTAATGAAGAACTCATGCTAGGAGAGGTACAGTTGTGCTGTTTTTTTGTAACTTACCATGTTGCGTTGTTACCGTTGCCCCCCAATGGGTGAATTGTGTGGGACTCTATGGAAGTCACTCCTTCCTTAGGGGCTCGGCGTCACCTGTAACTCGGGGAGGGTCACTGTAGTTACCTACAGCACTTGCTCTCCGGGAGCGAGCGCAGACACGGCAGAGGGTACAAGTGGGGAGCGTGGGAGAGCCCCTCAGCCCCTCGTGCTGGGCTTGAGCTGTGACCTTGCTGCCACTTGGGTGGCGTGTCATGGGTGCTGGGGTGGCCTGCCTCGTCCTGGTCTGAGGAAGTCAGTGGGCAGGGCCTTGCAGGGCCCCCTCTGCGCTTGGGCCTCTGCCCCACCGGGTGGACATGTAAGATGTTGGAGTGGGCCCTGGCTGCTGGCACAGTGGATGAGGTGCCGGCCTGTGAACCTGAAGGTCCCTGGTTTGATTCCCAGTCAGGGCACATAACCAGGTTGCAAGCCAGGTCTTGAACTAAGTCTCTAGCTGGAGGCAGGTGAAAGGCCACCATCCATGGATGTTTCTCTCCCTTCCCCTCTAACTGGAGATAATAAAATTTTAAAAACCTTTAAAAATTAAGTTTATGTAGCTGGTCTGGGACTGCTATGTTTAGGAAAAAAAAAAGAAAGATGTTTGAGTGAAGACGCATTACGTCACATTTTACACGCAGTGAAGTGCTTGTACCCGAAGTCAGTCCCCCTCCCTTGGCTGGCGATGGGCACAGGTGTCCCAGTCTCTCAGGGCACCGGGCCCGCCCCCTGGGGAGCATCTGTCCTGCCTCCTGACGGCCGGGCGGGACTCATCCCTACTGATGAGGGTGGAAGTGCACTGTTTGCTTTGAAGAGAGATGTGACTGTTCTGGGTAGTAGCCTTCCTTTATGCAGAGGGGTTGGCCGGTTTTCATGACCTAGTCACGTGTTCAACACGGCTGTAGCACCCGTGTGTGACACCAGGCCCTCGGTGTCCACCTGTGCTCCCGACTGTCTTGTCTGCCTTGGACACTTTGGAAGTTTAATTTGTAACAGTGGATATTCCTCTTTTCCTCTGTCCTAATGTGAAATGAATACCTCGTAAGAATTAGAGTTTTGTAATGGGAAAAAAGGTATAAACCCTTAGGGCTGAAGTTTTGTCGTATTTCCTTTCATTTTTTCTTATCCTTTCCTGAGGATATGTTTTATTGATTCCAGAGAGAGGGGAAGGGGTGGGCAGGAAAGAAACATCTGTCCGTGCACACCGCACCTTGGGATCAAACCTGCGGCCGCTCCAACCAACCGAGCCCCGGGCCAGGACTCCTTTTGTTCTTTTTCCATGTGCTTTAAAATACACGCACTCTCTGTATAAAACACCGTTTCTCTTCAGTTTCTTTTCAATTTATCGTTGTATCATTGGCATTTGCCTATTGTTGCCGAATGTTGTTTCGAGGTGCTTTATGATAGCTACATAGTATTTCCTTGTTTGTGTTCGCTGTAGCATACTTAGACATTTCCACAGTGGAGTTGTTCCCAGCTGCTCCTGACTTCTGGGGACAGCACTTTAGTGGGAGATTGAAGCCCGGACAGGAGAGGAGGGGACGGTGAACCAGCTGCCCACGCACCTGCCGCCTCCGGCAAGGCTTCCCGTGGACGCTCGCGGTCCCCGCGTCCCGAGTTGCTGCCGAGGGGCCCAGGCAGGCACACGGTGCCTTGTAGCCTGCAGACCTTCCTGTGGGCAAGCCCGGGAGGGGCGTTCTGGCCTCAGGTGGTTCCTGCTGCCAGGTCGCTTCCCGGAAACATTCCTCCTGTCCCAGCCCCCGCGCAACGGCCCCCGCACCTCCTGCTGCCCAGCTGCGGCGGGACGGGAACAGCTGTCAGTGCGACAGGTGAGGTTTACTTTCTGTGTGTTTGCCGGCTGGGTAGATGGTGTTTATTAGCCAGTTGTAGGTTGGTGAGTCGCTCGGGTGCCGGGAGTGCTGGCCGCGGGACCACAGTCCCCCCTCTGCCCTCCCGCGTGAGTGCAGAGACGGGACTTGGTCTGCGGGGGCTCTTGGGCCGCTGGTGGGCCAGGGAGGGTAGTGGCTTCTCTTCTCAGGCAAAACCATGGGCTGAGCAGCGCAGGAATGTCAGACTGTCGGGTGCCGTGAGGATGGGCTCTCTGTCGAGATGGGAGGTGGTTAGGGTCAAGTGTTAAACGCAGGATAAGAAGGAAAGAAGGTGGCAGCGGGAAGAGGAAGCAGGTGGGCGGGACCCAGGAGCACTTTAGCAGGCGCTGAGGTGGCCCGGAAGTTGCCCATAGAGCTTCCTGTGTCCTCGGGGGCCCCGTGGAGAGGGCGCCCACTTTCTCACCAGCTCTGTCCCCACCGGAGGACGGCGAGCTGCCGCTGAGCCTGGAGACGCGTTCCCAGCGCGCCCGTCCCTCCTCCGGGCCGCTTGCCCTGCCTCGGGGCCGGCCCCCAGAGCAGTCTCCCCAGGTCATGGGGACCCCTGCTGCCCTCAGGGACTTCGTCTCGCCTCCTGGCCAGCTCGGCAAGAGCCGTGGGCCCTTGACCACTGTCTTCCGTGTCTCGACTCACTGGGATCGGGGTTGACCCAGGGTTGATCCTGCGGCACCCAGAAGTGAGGGTTACTCCCGTCGGGGTCCGTGGCAGCCCGGGTTCCTTGTTTTGTCTGGCGACCGCTGCCTCAGTTCACTGAATCTTGACCTAACGTTCAAGGAAGCAGCTTCTTACGAGTGACGCCCGACTTGCTTTAGCACGTTAACTTAGTAAGGGTTCCGGTTCCCTGAGCCGGGCAGCTACGCCCAGGGTCGCCCTCGGCAGCGGGGCTCCTACTGCCCAGACTGGCCCGGCTGGGATGCCCGTGGGGCCCCGCAGACACTTGGTTTTGAGCTGTTTAGCGGCCTGTGTGTGTGCAGCCCCTCCAGCCTCCCTCCAGGAAACAGCAGCATCTGCGTTTTTGTCTGAACCTAATGCCAGCAATCTAGTGGGCTCCCTTGGGACACGTATGAGCCACCGATAGGATGCCGTTGTCCTGGGCACCAGAGGCTGGGTGGCGTATTTGGTCTCTGATCAGGGCACGCGTTGGAGGCAGCAGAGAGGCGCATCTCTCACATCGGTGTTTCTTCCCTTCGTCTCTCGAAGATGAACAGACACACCCTCCGTGAGGACTAAAACGTTTTTTGCGGCGTGGTTTTGTTTGCAGCAGAAATGCTGCAGTGGAGCGGGCAGAGGGGAGGCGCCTGTGCACAGGGGCAGCGAGGGCGCCTCCCCTCTGCCCGTCGCACCTGCGTGGGAAGCCAGGTCCTCCCCCGAGTGTTTACGGGGGGCAGGGTGGGAAGCCAGGTCCTCCCCCAAGTGTTTACGGGGGGCAGGGCTTTGGCCGGCTCTCAGGGGGAGCGGCATTTACATGGGCCACAGAACTGGCTCGCAGGGAAGGGAAGCAAGAGCCCTTCCCGTCTAGGGTACTGGTACGTGTGGAACCCGGACCTGGACCTGGAAAGGGGAGCAGGCGCCGAGGCTGCCTCCTGCGGGCGTGACGCCCGGGCCTGCGGGACAGGCGGGGAACCTGGGCAGGTCCCTCTCTTCCCGGCCGTCCCGTGTTGGGCCACAGGAGCTGTGTTAACCCCAGCACGTCAGGGCGCTGATCCTGACATGCTAAGATCTGCCTGTTTCTAAACTTCTGCTCACTCTTTCTCTTTGAAGGTCTCTAGGTTTTGGGTACCAACTGTTAGATTTAGTAAAGTTTTAAGGATACCATTTGCGTGACTGTGTGACAAAAATAGGAAGCAGATTTGTAGGTTACCACCAAATGATTCCTTCCTTCCCCCCTTTGTGTTGGAATTAGAGTAAGTAGGATCCTTGTGCTGCATTAGAATAAACACCATTATGCTGTGGTCTCTGTACTTCCCTAACTTTGCCTCTAACCTGTAGAGGGGGGGGGGGGTGGCGGTGGCGGTGGTAGCTGGTGGCGGCCGGTGGCTGGTGGCCAGTGGGCTCCAGCAGAGTCCAGCCCACGGGCGACTTGCTGGTGGCGGGGGTTGTAACCACGGCTGGAGCAGTCCAGTCACTGTGATGCTGCGCTTTCGTAAGAAGCCTTTTCGTGGAAGTGACGGGAATTAATGAGATTCCTTTTTTCCATCAGAACCAGTCGGATTTGTCAGATGAAGAGCTGAACGATGATCTTTTACAGAGTGACAATGAAGACGAAGAGAATTTCAGGTACTTGATGTTAACTCCTAAAAATGTTCTTTAAGTGGGTAAGAAGTGTTTGTAACTTATGACGAATGCAGAGTATAATGTCTTTAACATCCGGTCGTGTTCTAAGTGGAATGTGAGTGCCCCGTGGAAGTGCAGGTGTCTGTATTCTTCCATTTTAGATCAGCCGTTCAAGGTGACTGTTGGCCTTGCGTTTCGTGGCCTCTCTGGGCGGCGCTGGTGCAGGTTGTGGCCTCGGCTGCTGCGCACACGGGGGCTCCTGTCCCGCCCGCCCGCTGCGGCTTTCCACCTGCGCCGCCTCCGCAGGTGGCTGTTCTTCCCTTGGGGTACCGTTCCGGGACTGCCGTTTTGGAGATGCCTTTAGTCTGTGCGTTAGGTTGACTGAATACAGTTGTTTTGGTCTGTTTGGGCTGCTGTAATCAAGTCCCGTAACTGGTGGCTCGTGAACGGAAATTGAGCTCTTCCAGATCCCATGTAGGCAAGTCCAAGGCCAAGGAACGGGTGTGGTCAGGTTCCTGGAGGACCTGCTTCCTGGTTCACAGAGGTACCTCTCGGGTCCTGCGTGCAGAGGCTCCTCGGGTCTTTTCCGTGAGAGGGCTGGTCCCCTCCTGGAGCTCCAGCTCAGACCTGAGCACCCCGGTGCCTCCCCGGGCTGGCGGCTGCCCTGGACAGTCACTTTCGGAGCTTCTGAGCCCCAAGTCCGAGGTGTGGTCCATGTTTTGTTAAGATTGGGTGCTTAACAATCTTAGTAATGTGGGGCTTAGCTTATCTGCAAAATCTTGCACTTTCAGCGTTATTTTATATCTTACTGTTGGTATTTAGTTTTTGTGACTTAATAGGTAGTATACATCCTTCTTTTGTGGTTTAAGAAACCCCCAGTATGTTGCTAAGAAATAAAGAAGTAATATTTTTGTATTTGTGACTAGGGTAAACTATTAAGACATTAAAATGTACTTTTATACACATTGTTAGTATTTTTATATAGGAGTTTATAATTCGCAGCACAGGTTTAAAAACACAGCTCCATGTATGATTTACTGTACAGAGTGCCAGTGCTGTTTTCACTTTGAAACCTTAGGAAACAGATGCCATCCGTTCCATCCCAGCGGGTAGCGTGAAACGCGCGGCACCTGCTCCCCGTCGCCGGCGCTGCTCTCCCATCTCCTTGACCAGCCGCGTAGGTTAGAGGCCGCGATGCTGGTCGAGGGGGCGCTGCCCGTCGGGGTGCAGGGTGCTGGCTCTGCGTTCCGTTCTTGTTGGCAACAGCCTGCCTTTGCAAGACCGAAGGGACTTTCCACCCGTGGAGATTTAGCTTTGTAACCCTTCGTCGGTGTCACGCCTGAGTGTTGAGCTCCGCGCTCATTGGCTCCTTTCCCCGGATTTGCACCTGCAGCTCTCAGGGCGTCACGGTGAGTCTGAAAAGCACCTCGGGCATGGTCGCCTCCTACGACCTGTCCGACAGCACCCACGAGCCGTCGGGCGAGCCGGAGTCCGAGTACGAGCAAGGGGAGGACGACCTGGGCTACCCCAAGGCCGCCGGCGCGGAGCTGTACGCGCACGACTACGCGGAGGAGGGGCCGTACGACGGCGCGGAGGCCGAGCTGGGGGAGGAGCACCTGGGCTTCGCGGAGGAGCCGCTGTACAGCGACGAGGTGCTGGACCTGGAGATCAGCGAGCCCCTGGACGAGTTCCCGGTGAGTCGCGCCTTTGTCCGCCCGGGACCAGGCTGCCGGCGCAGCTTCCGGCCGCCTGAAATCTGTCCTCCCTGGGGAGGGAGGACATTAGACCTTATTATCACTGTCTGCCAGTTTCTTTATCTGAGCGGTGACAAAGTTCGAGTTGACAGCTTGTTTGGTGGAGGTAATGCGCCTTTGTCACCGTGGAGGCTGCGGGACGGTGACCTTGAGCGCAGCGCTGGCCGCTCTTTGTGTGCTGGACGCCCTCTGTCAGGCGCGGGAAGCACTTAATGCGGAGCTTTTATCCCAGGAGCCCAGATCTGATCAAGTCCTGCCGGGTGAAAAGATGATTGACCTGCTAAAGACATCTTTCAGGTGCTAATACCCCAGTGATTGACGCCATTCAGCCCTGCCACCGCGCTGTCCCCGCCTGAATGGAGAGGGAGGCTGGTTTAGGAAATGGTGCTTATCTGTGATCAGGAGTGGGGCTGCGCTGGTGTCACTTCAGAAAGGCGACTTCTCCAGTCACTTTCTTTAACTGGAAGTATCGACAGAGAAAAAGGTGCTTGGGTCGTCTGCCTTTAGTGATTCATCATGAAAAGATTTGTGTCGGAGGGACACGGCCCAGTCTCAGGGTGTCCAGGACCCCAGTTCCCGAGGGGCCTGGTGAGTGGGCGGCCATGGGCAAGGTCGGTGCGGGCTGTGCAGGGTCCCTGGAGAAGGGTCTCTGCCCTCCTGTGTCCTCGTTCAGAAGAAGCTGCGTTTGAGAAAAAGTCCAGGAATTGCTGGATTTTGGCCACGGAGATACCAAGATGAGTGTGGGCAGAACTTCAAAAGGGGCTGTTTACGTGGAACCTTGGAACGTCTCGTTCCAGTCACGGTCGGGTTTAGGAAGTTCAGTGGTCATTTTTAAGATGTGACTGTTCTTGAGCACTTTATAGTAACGGAAAACGCCTGAAATTTTGGTAAGTGGAGGCCTGCGAAAGGCACCCTGGGTTTGTGGTCTCTGACAGCCCTGCACGGCCGTGGCCCTGCGTCACGAGTGTAGCCAGTGCTCTGCAGGTCACAGGGGCGCGTCTGCCCTGGTACGGGGCACCATTCACAGTGCTGCTTAGGCAAGAAGCCACGGTCCTGTTGTTCCCTGCGCCTTGCTGTCCCGTAGTTGTAGCATGTGATTCTCTCCTCCCCAGCAGAACATGAGTGCACCTGGTCCCGTGTCCCGCACATTCAGTTCAACACGTCTTTACTGACATTCGGGCTCTGGGGACAGCAGGTGTTGGTGAGACAGGAGCAGGGCCCCTGCCTTCCCCGAGCGTAGAATTCAGTGGAACTTAGTGGTCACAGCAGGGAAGGATGCAGTCCCTGAGGGCGCATGGCCCGTGGAGGAGTTTCCCTCTGTCTCACGGTCAGAGCTGAGGTCCCGGGTTGGCCCAGGGATGTCTAACCTCAGCTGAATGATCCTGCCTCTCGTGGTCTAGGCTGAGTACCAAAAAGAAAAAATCTCCACGGCACATTGTGGTATTAAAATGAATTCTTTTTCCCTCCCCAGAGTTAAAAATGTTCCTTAAGCCCTGGCTGGTAGCGCAGTGGATAAGGTGCCGGCCTGCGGACCCAAAGGTCACTGGTTCAATTCCCAGCCAGGGCACATAACCAGGTTGCAAGCCAGGTCTCCAGTCAGGTCTGTGGCTGGGGAGGCAGGTGAAAAGCAACCATACATTGATGTCTCTCTCCCTCTCTGCCTCTCTCTCTTCCCCTCTCTCTAAAAATAAATAAAATCTTTAAAAAAAAAAAAAAAAAAGTTCCTTAGACAGTGTCCCGAGATCACCACAGCGTTACGGACTTGGAAGGTGAAGCCCAAGGGCTGGCTCTCAGGACACGAGTGCCACAGGCGCGGCGGCTCTGTCCTTCGCCCGCTTCCCTAAGGCTGCTGACGGGTGCCCTGGGAGTCGCCCCGTGGGGCCTGGGGCTGCACTGCTGTGGGCGTGGCCGTGCAGGCCAGTGCTGCAGGGGACATCTGGGGGGCAGTGGGCGTCCCTTTCCCAGGGTCGGCTGGGCCCATGGGAGCTGTCGCCTGCCTGTCGGTGAGCCGACAACACGCTGGAGCACAGCTGGGCTCCCGGCCCTTGAAGGGTTGTTGGCGGCGCTGGAGCCCACCGTGGAGGCGGGGGAGGCTGAGTCCCCGGGGTGGGAGCAGAGACCCCAGGGTAGGCTTGCACTGGGGACAGCGCTGCATGCTGTCCGGTCACTCGGAAGCAGCCAGCAGGCCCGGCCTTGGGCATCTTGCTGGTGCTGTTCTTGGCATGCTTGGGATTTGGTGTGAACTGCACTTAGGAAGGGGTTCTGCTTGCACTGCAGGCTCGTCAGGTTGCGTCGGGCCTCCTCACGGCGCGCGAGCCCGGGCCGTGTGGCTCCGGTGGTTGGAGCAGGCGAGATGGCGCGCCAGCCCCGGCCCCAGCCCCAGGGCAGTGGGCGTGCGTCCTCTGGGCTGCGGTTCCCAGCGCCGCGCCCTTCCTCGCGGTCTTCCTCGCGGTCTTCTGTCGCTGTCAGGGCAGATTGGGCGTGGCCCCGGCACACACTCTGCTTCAGCCTTGGTTCCTTTCCACAGTGCTCGTTTCCGGGGCGCCCGCTCAGTCCTGGGCGCTGGGAGGGGAGCCCTGCCCCTGGCCTTGCCGCTCTGGTCCCATCAGCTCGGGATGCACCTTCTGCTGTGCTTGACGCTGTCCCCTCAGGTCACTCCCTGTGCAAGTCGCTGAAGCGGCGCTGCAGACCCCAGCCCTGTACGTGGAGTGATGGCGCAGAGTGTGCCACCCACCTTTTGTGGCTGCGTCTTCTCCCGTGGTGTTAGCCGGGGGGGGGGGGGGGGGACGCAGTTACTGAGTTCAGTCCGTGCAGAATCTCCCGTGCTTTCCGCCACTCAGGTGGGAGCGTCAGCTCCCTGCGTTTACCTTGTTTTCCAGCCGGCGTTTGGTGGGTGTGCGGTCACTTGTGGTTCTCTGACAACTTGGTGTGCTGGCTTGCTGCTCTTCTCCGGGTCCATTTTTCGTCTTAAAAACAGGTTGTCAGCATGGCTGGTGGCACAGAGGATAAGGCACCGGCTTGCGGACCCAAAGCATGAAAAGTATTTACATGCACCCAGTACTCAGTAGGCATCTCTCCGGTGGTAAGCCCTACCGTGAGGTGCAGGGGATGGGGTGAAAAGGGGTGTGAGTGGCCGGCCTGGAGGAATGGTTGGTAAGGAAGGGCGTTTGGTTGGGGGCTGGATGGGCCAGCAGAGGTTTTGTCTGAACGCTGATGTTGTGAAGTGCAAGCCGGGTTTGGTGAGCAGCGGCAGGTGAGGAGTCGCCAGCCCTGCGGGTGCCGCTGCTGGGCTGGGGGGCGCAGACAGCTGCCCGAGGGGGCGGGGTGGAGGCAGGGACGGGCGGCGGCCCACAGCCTGCCCTGCAGATGGGGGTGCTGACCCGGTAGCGGTCACCCCGGGGCTGGGTCAGCAGTTCCCTTGGTCACAGGAAGGAGTGTGTGGTCATCTGATGTCAGTGGCAAGGTGACCAAGTGGGTCACATGCCCTGCAGCAGCCCTTGGAATGGTGAGGGGACATCTCAAGCTCTGTGAGAACTGGGTTGACTCCGGGCCGGCAGGGCTTTCGGAGTCATGTCTGTTGTCCCAGTGTTGGCACCACTGACTGTGGGAACGTCATTTGTGTAACGTGACGTTAACTGGTAACGCTTGAGGTTGTTTTCTCTCGGAATCCTTCCATGTTTCACAGGCCTCGTACGAGGGCATTTTGAGGTATTTTTGCATCTTAAGTACAAAGAACCTAAACTCGTCTGCCTTCAGCTCGAGGAGGTGGACTGACTCCCCGCTCTGTCTGACGCAGGGGAGCTTGGAGACCGTGGAGCTGCAGAAGGAGGTCAAAGAGGAGTCGGACGAAGAGGACGATGAGGATGAAGAATCTGGGCGGCTACGGTTCAAAACCGAAAGGAAAGAAGGAACAATCATTAGACTCTCGGATGTCACGCGCGAGCGAAGGAACATTCCAGAAACTTTGGGTAACTCTTTTTGTCTGTCTGTCTCTCCTCCCTCCCGTTCAGCTCTTCCCTAGAGCCAGCAGGACGGGCCCGGAGGCGAGTCAAGGGAGGTGCTCCTGTGGGGCGGGGGCTGCAGCAGCCGCTTCTCAGGGTCCAGGTGACCCAGGTGACAAGCTTGTGCTGCAGTCAGTGGGCGGCCCTCCGAGCAAAACCTGCCCTCACAGATAGCAGCCGGCGCTGCCTGCCAGAGAGCCTTCCTCTGCGAGCTTCGGGGTGTCCCGCGGTGTCCCCTGCGGAGGGGACGGGGCGGCTCTCGGCTAGGAGCGAGCCACAGTCACCAGGCAGCTGCTGACCCAGGCGTCTGGGCCCTCCCAGCTCTTCTGCTTCAGGGGTGCCCGGGGCCCGGCTCGGGTGCATTTCTGCCGTGCTCCCCCAGCTCAGACGCACCTAGCACCGGGCGGGTGTTCATATGGTGGGGGGCCGTCATTGCTGTGCCTGTCCTCTGGTCCTGGTGAAGGTAACAGTCAGTTACTACCTTTACTACCACTGAAGACCAGGATTCGTAAGCTGTCCTCACTGGAGACGCATCTGCAGGCAGCAGGTGGGAGTTGGCATGAGGACGCCCAGCCCCGGGACGCCCATGGGAGCAGCAGGAAGCCAGTTACATCTTGTTTCTTCACCAGGGGGGTGAAGCCCTCGCTTTGTCCCCTCACCCATCTCTTCCTCCTCTCCCTTTTGGCCCAGGGTTTTCCGGGGCTTCTCCCGCGAGGTATAAAGTGCCCGTCAGGGCAGGGAGGTCCCTGAGGAAGAGGGTAGAAGCCGGTGTGGGGTGAAAGGAGAGGAGGCGAGAGGTTGACACGAGCGGGAACGAGGACCCCTGGGTGCGGCAGGAGGACGCATGGCAGCGTCAAGGAGCAGCTGCTGGCCCATCTGCGCCCCGGCCTGCGCTGGCGGCAGGGACTCGGGGCCGAGGGCACCGTGCGGGGCTGGTGGTCGAGAAGCACCGGGTTCTGCGCTCTGTCCGCTGGGCGTGGTCAGGGGCGTCGGGTGGGGAGCCTGCCGTGCCTGGTCCTGGTGGCTGTGTGGCCACGGACAGTCCCCTGGGCACTTGCCCCCCTCGACCAGCTCCGTAGGCCAGGGTGGGTTCCATGGGTCACCGCAGTCCTCAGCCAGGGCCACCTGCGCCCAGGTGCTGGCTGGTGGGATGGCAGCTTCCCTGTGCCCGTTGGACTCCTGCTTCCCTGTGCCGGGATCTGGTCTCACTCACTTCGTGCTTTGCTGGGCCTTGGGCCCCTGCGTCCGCGAACTGGCGAGGCTGTTTTCCTCCTGCGGCGCCTGGCAGGCTGGGAGGGACTGCGCAAGGGCTCTGGGAATACAGGCCGCCTCTCTCAGTTTTCTCAGGGATGGTGCAGCGCTTGATACCTGGAGATAACTTTGCTCCCGGGGAGAAGGGCTTCTCAGCGGGTCCCAGTGCGGGGGCTTCTCGGACGTGGAAGTGGGAGGGCGCGGCCTGTTTGGGTGGCAATGCCAGCAGCCGCCTGTGGATCGGGCGTCCCTGACCTCCTTCCCCGAGGCGGCAGCAGGGAAGCAAGCTCTGCCCGTGGAGGGGCCGGCAGGGACAGGCTGTGCATCTCAGTGGGGCCCTCCGGCGGCGGGGCCTTCCTGCGGCGGCACCTGCGATGCTGTCTCGCAGCGATGGTCTGCGTTGCGTGGGCGTCTGTTTCGTTTAATTCCGTTTTATGCTTTTGCCCAAAGAAAACCCTGTGCTATGGGATGTCCACTCTCAGCACCGCCCTTGGCTGATGTGTGGAGGGCGTAGGACTGGTGGGGACCTGTTTCACCTGCTCCTGGCGGGTCAGGTCGCCGCGCGGCCGCTGCCCCACCTGCACGTGGCCTCCTGTTCACACCCTTTCTCCCTTCTTACCACGTCAAAAACCCAGACTGTCACCTGGTCTTTCTTTTTGCCCCTACACTGTGCGTTCTGTGAGTAGCTATTCGTTATGTCTTAGTCCAGCTGTTAGAGTTACTCGTAGTAAAGGGGTTTTCCTTCGCCCACTTCAGGAAGGGACAGGATGGTGTAGAACTTCGTTCCGCGGAGCTGCAGCTCTGTACCTCAGAATCCGGACCTAGTTCAGAAAACACTTACAGGGAAATTAACATTTCAGGTGGAGTTACAAATGTAATTTCCATCCTGTCATATTTTGGTGACCTTTTGTGACAGCTTGTCTCAATTGGAGGGAAGCATTTTTACTTGCTGATTAAAGATGTCATTTGAAACCATTTTATTACTGGGGGTAGAGAAATTAATCTTGACACTTAGAACCACTAGAAAAATAATTGCTGATTCACCCCATAAAAAGTGTATAGGAACCAATCATGTAGTCAGGATTAGAGTAAAAGTCTTGGCTTGTCCAGAAGAGATTAAATTTTCCTTCGAACAGGGTCTCGTCATCTGAAGGGGAGGGGTTCCCATAGAAACCGTCTCAAGGCAACGGAAGAGGCGCACAGATTTTGGAAGCATTTGGGGGTGACAGGCGCCCACGGCAGGAGACACGGTCTTGCATGCCGGGCGCCCTCAGTGCGGGAGGGCAGGGCTGCTCCTCTGGGTCCCTTCGCCAGTGGGAGGGGTGCTGTGATGGCTCAGTGACACTTGGAAGGACAGGGACCCTGCTGAGCCAGTCAGCGCCCTCCTTTTAGGAACTTAGAGCAGCGTACCACCTGAAGCTCTGCAGGGACGGGGTCCCAAAGGCTCCGGCGGGGAGACCGGCTGGTGCCCAGGCTTTCGCCTCCGTGGCCCAGGTCCCCGCGAGCTGGCACCTTGCTCCCGCAGTCAGGTGTTTTCTTCCTCCTTGCAAAGTCCGGGTTTAAAATGGTAACAGTAGCGAACGCACTTCATTGTTTACGACACTAACTTCTTGTGACTTAAGGGTGATTTTGTCGCTGGTTTTGTTTTAAACACGGAAGAGTTGGACTCGTTCAATGTGCTCGTTTTCTGAGTCCCTGTGCCCTGAGCCTTCGCAGTGGCGGGCTGGGGCCACCGGACAGCTGCGCTCGGGGGACGCAGGGGTTGGCTGTCCATGCGAGCTCCTGCGACCCATGTGCCGCTGCTGGGGTGTGGGGGCCAGCTTCCAGTCCCCTTGGCCTGGGTGGGCCAGTGATCCCGCCTCCGGGTTATTGACCCAGGAGCAGCTGGTGGCCCTTGGCACCAGGCCGGTCTCCCTGTGGCCTGCCTGCTGTCGGAGCGGGGCGGGCGCCCTGGGGTGCAGGGGTTCACCACCCGTGAGTCTCACAGCTCTCTGAACATTGGCAGCTTCTAACCTGAGTGCATCTTCCCACACAGAGCTTTCGGCAGAGGCCAAAGCCGCGCTGCTGGAATTTGAAGAAAGACAGCGTCAGCACAAGCAGGGCCGCTGCGGGTCCCGGCGGGGCGCACGGAGAGGCGGCTCCTTCATGTGTCGTGGGATGGGGGACCCGAGAAGAGAGAGCGGCGAGAGGGGCCGCATGAAGGACCACAGACCCGCGCTGCTCCCCACGCAGCCTCCCGTGGTGGTAATGGCCCAGCGTTCGGGGCCGGGGCCGGGGCCGGGGCCGGGACAAGGGAAGCTAGGCTCTGCTGGGTAGCGGCAGGTGTCCGGGAGGGAGGTGTGGCAGTAGGAATGCGGCTGAAGTTGCTCTACCGTCCTCACACGGTTGTTTCTGTGGCCTTAGAAATCCAGTCCACAGGTAGTAGGGGGCAGCGGAAGTCACTCTGCATGCGTGACGAAAGTGATAGCCAGAGACCTGCTTCCCCAAGGGGCAGCCCGAGGCCCCTGCGTGCGGGCTTGGCTCTGGGGGGCCGTTCTGCTGGGGTGGGCGGAAGCTCTTCCTCGGGGCACCACATGGGGTCCCCGAGACGGGTGCCTGGCACGCTGAGCGGGATCCGTCTATACAGCTTGTACCAGGAGCTTGTAACTGGGGGCTCCCCTCAGCCCGTGACACGTCAGTAGCCTCCTGGTTTCCGAGTGTTGACTCCTGCACCCCTGTCGTTTGCGGTGCTCCTAGGCGCACTCCCCAAGACTCATCCCCCCGGCGCCGCCGCCGCCGCCGCCGCCACCGCCCCAGCAGCCCATCCGGAGCCTCTTCCAGCAGCAGCCCCTGCAGCCGCTGCTGCACCCCCCACCGCCACAGGCCGTGCACGCGCCGCCCCCGATGGAGGCCCCCAGGGTGATGATGACCCCTCCACCCGTGACCCCGCAGCAGCCCAAGAACATCCACATCAATCCCCACTTCAAAGGGGCCGTGGTCACGCCCGTCCAAGGTACGTGCCTCCTGGGCTGCTGGGAAGGTGCGGGCGCTGCGCCAAAGACACGCATCCTGGTGCCCCTGCCGCTGGGACTCCTGCCTCTCCTGGGCCAGCCCCTTTGCAGGAAGGGTTGGGGGGAAGCACTGAATGGAGAAGGCTGCGGAGGCGTGTGGAGACTCGCTGGTGTGTCCCCTCGGGTCCCCTCAGGTGGTTCCCTGTCCCAGGCTAGCCGAGGGAGGGGGCTGTGCACATCACCGTCACCCTTGAGTTCCTTGAGATGCCTGTCCCTTGGCTGCGAAGGTCAAGGAGGCAGCGGCCAGGAGCTGGGGCGTGGGAGCAGGTGGCTGGCGTGGAACGCCGGGTAGAGGCAGCACTGGGGCGGGGAGGACTGCACCCGCCCCAGAGCTGTCCTTAAGATGGCTAGGTTCCCGTAGAGCAGGGCAGGTGAGGCCAGCAAGGGCCTGGGCGCCTGAACTTGGAACAGCGGAGGGGCAGGTGAGGTGGGTGACACGTTGGGGACCCGGGCAAAAGCCTGAGCACAGGACTTGGGATGGCAGGTGGCCAGGGGCCTGGAGGCCCTGTGAGGGCGTGGTGGCGGTGGCCGGCTGGCCAGGGGTGCAGAGGCTGCTCTGGTTGGACCCACCCGGAGGCTGGGGTTCAGTGCTGTGGGTCCCTGACTCCCTGACCGACCGCTTTGCTTGAGTCCAGCCTGTGTCAGAGGCGCTCAGTGACCTCGCCCTCTTTGGGCGGCGGTGCAGCGTGTCTCCTGCAGCAGCCTCTGGGGCGGCGCCCGCTGCAGGGAGGGGAGCAGAGCCCCCGGCAGGAGCCCTTCCCCTGCGGCTGCCCAGCACCCACCCTGCAGGGAGTCCAGTGAGTGGGAATGATTTTGCCAGGGGATTTAGATTCCCATTTGCATGTGATTGGAGAGGGAAGACAGGACTGGCATTGGGTAGCTGGGCTAACCTGATGCGGATGTGAGGAATAAAGGTGGCTCTTGTATTGCAAAATATGCCAAATCTTTCTTTAAAAAAAAAAAGATTATTCATTATTTCTAGAGAGAGAGTAAGGAAGAGAGGCAGAGAGACATCAGTGTAAGGTTGCCTTTTACCTGCCTCCAGCCGGGGACCTGGCTGGAGACCTGGCTTGCAACCTGGGTATGTGCCCTGGCTGGGGATCACACCAGCGACCTTTGGGTTCGCGGGTCGGCGCTTTATCCAATGAGCCGCCAGCCAGGGCTCAGAACACGCCGACTCTTAGTGGGAATTCCCTGTCGAAGCGGAGGCTTTGGCTGAACTGTGGTGTGAAGACAGGCCCTGCCCTCCCCTCTCCCTGGAAGGAAGGAAACGTGGTGATGTTGCTGCACATGTCTGTGTCTTACGTGAAAGTCCTGTGTTGTCCTCGCTGGCCGCTGGTGCGGCTGCGAGTGCACCCGTGTGACGAGTGTGTTTCCCCGCAGTGCCCTTGCTGCCCATCCCGAGCCAGCCGAGACCAGCGGTGGGACCGCAGAGCTTCCCCGTGAGTAGCGCACGCGCCTCCTGCCGAGCGGACGGTTAAGGGCTGTGAACCCCGAGCCTGGTGTTTCGTCGTGGGAGGTGTTTGTTGGAAGCTTCAGGGCGATGGGCTTGAGAATGGAATTGGTTCATTTAACCAATCAGTTCCATAGATTGAACCAGGGTCGGCGGGGGAGGCCTTTCATCTTAACCAAGATAACCTGATGTTGAGTGAGGGGCCTGCTTAGTCACGCGTGTGCACGTGTGTGCGTGTGTGTGAGTGACCCATCTGGGGAATAAGGATGGATAGGTCTCTCTCTCTTTTTTAATTTAAATATTCAAATCTTAATGACAATTGGTTTTGTATTTTGAAAAGGAAGTTTTTCTAAGTATCATTAGAAACAAGCTCACATCCTTCTCACGCATTTTCCTGTGTTTTCTATAAATACTCTTGTAACATATCTTAACAAGAAGAAGTGCTCGCTTCGGCAGCACATATACTAAAATTGGAACGATACAGAGTAGATTAGCATGGCCCCTGTGCAAGGATGACACGCAAATTCGTGAAGCGTTCCATATTTAAAAAAAAAAAAAGAAGAAGAAGAAGAAACGTGTCCCGTTAAATCATTGTACTGGTTAAGTAAATTTTATTTGAGTTTTTGGTTCGATTTGTAGTTGGTTCACGGTTCTATTTCATCAGTGGCAATGATCTTGTTTTTATTTTATTTTATTATATATTTTTTTGGTGGCAATGATCTTGTTAAGAACAATGCTGGAAAAAATGGACCAGATCATAAAACTGAAATGTCGTTTGTACATAAAACAAACGTGGTTTTGCTGAGGCTACCCAGCCTGATTTTCATGACGTGCCTACATGACCTGTTTGACTCTAGCTTTGCTACTTCAGGTGATAACGGCATTTAAAGAATTTTTTTTTTTTTTAAAGATTTCTTATTTACTATTTTCAGGGAGAAGGTCAGGGAGGGAGGAAGAAAGGGAGAGAAGCATCCATGTATGGTTGCCTTTCCCCTGCCTCCAGCTGGGGACCTGGCTGGAGACCTGGCTTGCAACCTGGTTCTGTGCCCTGGCTGGGGGTCGAACCAGTGACCTTTGGGTTTGCAGGCTGGCGCCTTATCCAGTGAGCCACTGGCCAGGGCTAAAATTATTTCTTGAAAAGCAGGTGATGTCTGTTTGGTACAGCTTTCTATTCAAAGTGTTTGTGGGAGTGAGTAGGATGGTTAGTTGCATCCCCCGGGCTAAGCGTGTGCACCTTCAGGTGTTAGGCGTGCCCCTCCATGGTGGGGTGTTAACGGCTGGTCCCCAAAGTGCTGGCCATTTCAGCACGTGCCGCTTCTTGGGTCTTGGGGCAAATGCTGAATTGAAGCCACCGTGGGACTTCTAAACGTGTGTGTAGGGATAGACTCTGACACGTATGAGTTGTCGCCAGAGGGAAACGTGAAGTGATGTCTGTAACTAGTCGGCCGCCAGCTCTGGTGGTTCAAGCCTGGGACTGATGATGTCTGTCGTTGGTATCTTCGCAGAAGCGTGTTTACCAATATAACATTAGAATTAGAATGATCGTTCCCAGTTTTCCGCGACTTGCGGTTCCAGTTGGGCAGGTGTCGTCGTCCGACACGAGGGGAAGCCCAGACGGCCTGTGACGCGGAGGAGGGTGCAGCGGGGCCTGCACCAGCTGACTCAGGCTGGGGGGTGCCCCGAGCTGCCCCCGCAGTGCCTGCCACGCGCGGCCTGTGTTCTGTCGTTTCTGAGCCGGGAGTGCCGGCAGGGACGGTCACACAGACGTCTCCTGGGGGGCCTCGCGTGAGGGATGTTTCCCTTGGCTCCTTGTTCTCTGCTCTTCACCCCGCCCCTGTGGAGCTCTGGCCCTGGGTCTTAGGCGGGTCCCGCGGGCGGGCCTGGGCCGTGCGCTGGCCACAGCGAGCAGGGGCTCCTGGTGCTCAGTCGGCGGCGCCCTGTGGACTCCTCCAGTCCATTTCCCTTGGGAACGGTCGGCGTGGCGTCGGTGGGAACACGCGGTGGGACTCATGTTTTCATTGGCCCGTCAGAGCGTTGCTGGGCCAGAGGTTAGCTCTGTTGGTTCGCTCAGGACAGATCTTTTCTGGGTTACTTTGTGTTTTCCTTTTGTTCTGCCAGGTCGAAGTTGGCGTTGCGGCTGTGCCTGCAGTTCCGCGACACTTAGTGGGCGCCTCCCGCGTGCCAGGTGCTGCGCAGTGCTGGTGCCTCGCCCGCGAGCGGACCCGCAGGAGAGGCGGCCCGGCCCAGCCCTCGGGCTGCTGTCCCCGGAGGAGCGCCATCAGGACCGGGGCCCTGGCCTCCCGAGCCCCTGCAGGCGGCTTCCTGGTGGCAGGGCCTGCGGGCTCGGTCCTGGCATCGCCCAGCAGGGGCGACAGCCTGGGCGCCAAACTGCACCTCAGTTTGTAAGAGGAGCATGCAAGTGCACACATGCACACACGCACGCACGGGCATGCACATGCGCGCACACGCACACGCGTTGGTAAAGCATCTGAGTCAGGAAGCCTGGCTGCAGGCGGCCGTGGGCGGGTTTGCGCAGCGTGAGCCCTGGGCTCCCCGCCCCAGCCTGAGCCCCACGTGTGCGCCCGCTGCTCTGTGTGCGGCTGGGGCAGTTCTTGCCTCTCAGGCTCGCCCGGGCGTGAGCACCTGGCTCCTGTCTGCAGAGAAACTGCCGAGAGGTCCCAGCCCCCGTCCCGTGCCCAGGGGCACCTGGGTCCTATGCCCAGCGGGGCGGGTGCGTAGCTGCTACTGGGCGAGGACGTTCGCCCAGGATGTCACCTGCGCGGTCTTGCTCCGTTAGGAGCTCTGTGCGGGAGTGGTGTGGGGGGACTGGGTGCTCTTTCCTACAGGACCCAAGAGCAGAGGAGGCAGACAGGAAACATGGGATCGCTGGATCCCACATGTGACAGGCGTGGGCCCGAGCTGGCAGAGCCACTACGGTTTCCTTCATTTCCGCCGCTAAGGAGACTTGGCGTCCCTACAAGTGCACTTTGTTAGGCAGCTTTACAGAAACTGTTGAAGTTCGTAAGGGTGCGCAGAGTTGTGCTGAGTGGTCCTATTGCCACTTCTTACATTGACACTGTCAGAGCTTGGCGGGCCCAGCCTGAGACCGTGTGTGCACCTGAGTCGCGCTCCCGTCCCCAGTGCTGCCTGGTTCACGCGGTCGTCCAGTAGGTGCCCTTTCCACCAGGGCTCTTCCCGGTGCTTTTGCTCTTCACGTGAAACCTGCCCTCACACATGTCTCCCGTTACATGTTTGTCCTCAAATCGGGGTTTATTGGCTTTGAAGTTCTCCCACTTAGGAAAGGAAGGTTGAAAGTGAGAGCATGGCCTTGCGATTTTGCTCCCCTGGCTGGGCCTCAGCTGCTGCTCTGTGTGCAGGAGCCCGGCCCCCGGCCTCCCGGGTCAGACCTGAGCAGCGCCTTCCTCCACCTGGTGCCTCGCTGTGGCCCGTGGGGGAGTACTGGCCTTCCCGGGGTGGCCAAGTAAATGCTAATGTGGCTGTTGAGTAATTTCTTACTGACCTTTGTTTAATTTAAAAGCAGCAGTTATTGGCACTGACCTGCGAACCCAAAGGTCGCTGGTTCGATCCCCAGCCAGGGCACATGACCAGGTTGCAAACCAGGTCTCCAGGCAGGTCCGTGGCTGGAGGCCGGTGAAAGGCATCCATACATGGATGTTTCTCTCCCTTTCCTCCTCCCTCCCTTCCTCTCTTTCTAAAAGTAACGAATAAAGTCTAAAAATATAGTAAAACCAACAATTGAAGGAAGACTTCACTGGTTGGGCTCCGTCGCTGCTGCGTCACCGCTTAGGTGGATGCGAGTTCCACCGGAGTTTCCCGCGGAGGCACGTCTGCTGCGCCTGCGTGTGCGTGTGTGTGGGAGGTGGCACCAGGTGGTGGGGACTGACAGCTCATGGATGCAGTCTTGGTGGCATTTCATGCCAGTCGTGTTTGATGAGGCTGTGGCTTCCCGATTCCATCCCCCTGCCTGTGGGCCATGCAGCTGCGAGCCCGCCCGCCCTCCCAGGACACAGTCCTTCTGAGCTCAGCCCGTGGGTAGCCGGCGTTAGCGGGGCCGGGCGGCGGGCCTTGTGCCGCATCTCGGGGGCGGCGGGCAGTGCTGCTGGCAGGCTTGCACGGAGAGGGTGCAGCTTAGAACGCAGGTGACAACACCCACCCTCCTCTGTTTGCTGGTGGTGGGTTTCTGGTTAATCGTGATTACCACGCATCATCATACCATCAACTTGAATCATATCAGCATTTTCCTACCTGCAGCAGCACGAGGACAGCCAAACACTGCAGCGCCGACGAAAGGTGCAGGACGCAGCGCCCATCCACGGCACTTGTGTCCTTCTGCAGACGTGGCCCCTGGTGCAGGCGTGGCGGGCGGGACAGGAGTCCTGGGTCGGGCCTGGCACAGCCGCTGAGCCCTCATTCCCCCAGCAAAACTTGCATCGCGAGATGTTTGGTAAACTGCTGTTTCCCGTTTGGCTTTGAAGTGAGAACCTTCCACACAGGCTGCCCAGAGCCGGAGTGCGTGCAGAGCAGCCGTGAGCATGGCGTGTGCCATCTGTGTGCACGGCAGCACCCACCCTGGGGGACGTGGGGACGTGGGCAGCCTGGAGCTGCTGTCTGTCCCGGGCCATGATCTGGGAAGCCCGCTGGTGTTTCTTTCGTAGCTGTCTTACCTGTGTTTTTAAAGACCCACGGCTCTGTTTAGGTACATTTTTAAAACTTGCACGTAGTCCTGATGAACCAGTCTGGGTTCTAGCAAAGTGTGGCGGCCAGACGGAGCGGCGGTACCCCAGACACCCCCTGCCGCTCCTTTGCGGGCTGCCCTCTGCCCAGAGCTGAGTCGCACGGGCACGTGTGCGCTGTGGGCGCTCTCCCTCCTCAGCCTGCTGCGTGCTGGGGACGCCCTCGCCCCCTGGGTGCCGTCAGGGGCGCGTTTCTTTTACTCAGGAGCATCACTCCATTCATGGGTGTCCTCCCGTGGGCTCACCTGTTCCCCACTTGGACACTCGGGTTATTTCCTGTCTAAGGCCGTGACAGATGAAGGTGCCGTGAACGTGTGTCTCTGCGTTTGTGTGACCATGAGTGTCTGCAGGTAGCTTGGAGTGGGACTGCGGTCATCTGCCAGTGACCCCCCAGGACAGCATCACAGCAGGTGGGCCGGCAGCCCTGCCCCTTGTCACCAGCCCTGAGCGAGCAGCCCCTCTTCAGGAGCGTGGGCGCTGGAGGCCAGCGGCAGGCGGAGCTGCTGCGTGGGTGCCGTGTCTGGGCTTGTGTGGGCCTGTGGCGGCCTGGGCCGGTGCCCCTTCTCCACCTGCACGTGAGCCCAGTGCTGGGGACCAAGTGGATGAGGGCCACCGGCTGGGGCGGGTGCTGGACCCGCCAGGACAGCGGACTCTGGCGCTGGACCCTGCCTTCCTCTCCGTGCCCAGGGGCGGCGCGGTGAGCGGGGAAGTCGGTGGGTCTGCAGCTGACTCCCTGTGGTGCAGACGGACACCCGCAGGCGTAGAGGGGAAGCTGGCAGCGGGGCTGTTGTTGGCTGGGGGTGGGGTGGGGTGCAGCAGGGCTCCTTCCCAGTGCAGACCGCTGTGGCCAGGTGCCCGCAAGGAGGGCGGGCGTGTGCCGCCGACGCAGCGGGGTGGGGAGGTGCTGAAGGAAGAGGGTTGGCCTTTCCGTGGAGGCTGCCCCTCCCAGCGCAGGTCCTGGGGCCTTTCTTGCCTTCTCTCAGCCCGATCCGTCAGAATCAGCGCGGAGGCCTTCTTAAGTGTCCAGGTTTCCTGTGTAGTTCTTTGCATTTTAAGTGAGATTAAGAAATGAAAACATGTAGAGGAGGGTTGTAATTTATTGAAAGGCTCAATAAGTTCCAACGATATTGTTAAGGTATTTAATTAGTCTTATTAAAATAGACCAACTGACCCTTTTAGGGATACCGATAAGTCACATAATAGGTATTAGAGCCTCTTTATTCTCTGCGTTAGACGATTAACTGTGAGCTAAGCAATTTATGCAAAGTTTCCCCATTTTTTTTGTAAGGGAAGTTATCAGTCCTCCCTGAATAGGATTAGGAGAGATAACATCATGTAATTAGCAAGAGATGCAGAAAAATGAAGGTACAATTTGTATCAGAATTATGTGAAGAGGACAATGGTTTCTTACTTTGGGTTTTTAAAGGGATATGAAGAAAGGCAAAAGAACAATTATTTGAAAGGATTAAAGTGGCCTTTTCTCACAAAAGGTAGAATTACATTAGTACAAAAGTTCTGTCGTGGGAGGCGTTCTGTGTGCACAGACAGCCGTGTAGTGACCCTGTGTCTGGTAGAGGGAGGCGGGAACTCACTGTCCTGGGTCCCGGGGAATGACGGACCGGCCATCAGGACCCGTCCCAGCGAGAGGGCCTCTCAGGCCTGCAGTCAGTCTAGGGGTGGTGGTGCCTTCGTGTCACGGGAAGACAGGTTGGGGCCAGCAGAGGCGGGGGCCGTGGGCAGAGAGCGCTTGCTTCCCCAGTGCCTGCACGGTGACTCTGGAGACGCTCCCTGGCTGTGAACCGGCCTGTGTCGTCCGAGGGAGGGAGAGGGGCTGCCCTGTGCCCGTGCAGGACACACGGCCGAGACAGGCTGTGGTCGTGGGTGTGGAAGAGGCGGCGGGTCACGGAAACCTCCGTTGGCAGTGACTCGAAACACCCGGGTGCGTGGTTTTCTGCATGCAGGTGAGACAGTGCTGGTGCAGTGGTGGCAGGTCAGGCCTGGAGTGAGGGACAGGGAGAGGCCTACGCGGGTCCCCTGGAGGGTGCGGGGGCTTGTGACCCTCGGGACCTGCTCGTCCCGTGTTTCTCTCGTGCCTCGTACGGTACCTGCTGCGCGGAGTTGTGCTGCTCCTGCTGGAACCGTTTCTTCGTGCCCGAGAACCTGGGTCCTGCCGGGTGTATGTCCCTGTGCACCTGTGGCTTCGTCCTTACAGAGCCGGGGGGCGGGCCCACGGCGGGGAGGAGGCTGGCGCGTCGCCCGCCCACTTTCAGCGTTACAAAGCGATGTCACGATGGAGGGAGCAGCGCTGTGTGGGTGACAGATGGCAGCAAAGGCGTTAGAGTTTTCAGAGAGCGTGAAATGACGGCTGAGTGTCCAATAGCGAGGTGTTGTTAAACGAAAGTTACTTGGACGACCTGAGTCATCCACAAATTCTCGCAGGAGAAGGGAAGTTGGGAGGCCTGCACGTGCCTCCGAAACGTGAGGTCGTCCTCACAACGTGCTTCTTTGCGACGTTGAACTTTGGAAACGCGACTGGAAGTGAAGTGGCTTCAGTTGAGAGCCGCACTGCTGTTGGGAGTTCAGAGGCTCCTGACCGAGGGAACTGGTGTGCAGCACCTCCTCTGCAGCGAGGCGGGTTCTCCGCGCCCCAGGTTCAGTTCGGTCAGGTCGCCGGGTTCCGTTGCTGTGCGAACCGTGTGGCAGTCCTGCCAGGGTACACGTGTGTGGTCGGGAAGGGGCGCGTGTAGGCATCTTCTCTCCAGGGCCGTGGGCAGGGAGCCCAGGAATCGGTGGTCTCTGTGAGCTTAGAAACAGTCTTCTCAGGAGCTGAAGGCACGAGAAAGCCTGGGGCTCATTTCAGAGGCTGCACTTCAGGCAGCATTTCGTGTGGTGGGGTCGCTCACCTGGCCTGTGCATGTGGGGCCGTGCAGGTAACGGACGGTTCTCAGGGAAACCTGGTGCCACGTAGTGGTCCTGCCTTTCACCTTCTTTCCCTGCTGTTCCCTAGGGCCCTCCAGAGTTCCCGCAGCACACCCCGGGGCCTGTCCCCAACAATTTCAGCCAGCCCCCTCGGATTCCTCTTCAGGACCAGTGGAGAGCGCCGCCCCCACCCCAGGAGCGAGACCCCTTCTTCCTAGGAGGTAAAGGCATCGAGAATGCCCACAGCCGTGGGGGTCAGCGCACGGGCGGAGGTCGGTTCCCCCGGGAGATGCAGTGAAGGGCGTCTGGCATTCGTGCCCGAGCCCTCGGCCTGTCCTGCCGTTGCTCAGGCCAGCTGGGCCGCCATGTGAACTGTGGACGTGCCCCGCACAGGAGGCAGTTCGTCCGAGGGGAGGACCGCCAAAGCCACGGACCCGTAGGAGGGAAACGGGGTTCTGCTCAGCTGCCCGCACCCTGCCATCCGTGGGACTTGCTGGCAGGAGGGCAGCACGTCCCCAGCTTTCCCGGAAGGGTGGGTTCTGTGCAGCCCGGCGCTCATGTCCCGGTGCCTTTCAGTTTCAGGCGACCCTCGCTTCCCCAGCCACCTTTTCCTGGAGCAGCGCAGCCCCCCGCCGCCACCCCCGCCTCCCACGCTTATCGGCAGCAGCCACCCAGTGCCGGCGCCCAGTCCTCTCCCGTTCGCGCAGCCGGGACCAGCGTTTAACCAGCAAGGACAGCAGCCCGTGTTCCCCCGAGACAGGCCCGTGAGGCCCGCCCTGCAGCCCCCGGGCCCCGTGGGCCTGCTGCACTTCAGCCAGCCGGCGTCCGCGGCCACGCGACCGTTCATCCCGCCCCGGCAGCCCTTCCTGCCGGGCCCCGCGCAGCCCTTCCTGCCCGCCCACGCCCAGCCGAGCCTGCAGGTACGTGTCTGCAGCCTGACGCTGCCCGGGCTGTTCCCCTGACCTCGTTGTCCACCGCCGTCGGCTTTGGACAGCATTGCGTTTTTCCTTCGTCACAGGAGCAGCGGGAAAGTTGTCACTTTGGGGAATGAAAAGGTTTAAGGTTTTAAACGTGTGTTAGTGGCTGCACTGCTTACGTAATTAGGGTGTGTTGAAACACCTCTGCTCATCACCAGACGCTGTAAAGGGTTCGCAGGAGAAATGAAGTCGGACGAGGGTCCCGCAGGAAAGCCTGGGAAGCTACGCTGGGAGGGAGGGTGCTGTCCGCCCTCTTGTGGCCGGTGGGTGCCCCCTGCGGACGGGCTGCCTCCGCCCTGGAGCACCTTGGGCTGGACAGGTTTCCCTGGAGCGTGGGGCTCACAGTTGGACTGGGTACCGGGGTGAGCTCGACTCAGCTGACTAGGGGCGCACGGAGCACGCGAAGTGACAGGCAAAGGGTGCCCCTTCAGGGGGTCGGAGTAGGAACAGGGACTCCCTCCTCGTTGCAGAACAGTTCGAGAGGAGATCAGTGTTAGTTTGTTTATTTTAAAAAAGACTTTATTATTTGAAGAAAAAGAGGAAAGGAGAGAGGCAGAGAGGGAGAGAAACAGACATCCATGCCTTTCACGTGCCTCCAGCTGGGGACCTGGCTGGGGACCACCAGCCGGGGCAGGAGATCAGTACTTAAAGTGGAAGTTGAGTAATCCTGACACCTGCGATGGTCCCCGCCAGCACTGGCGCTTGTGTTTCTCGGTCTCATCGGAGCAGCGCCATGTGGCTGTGGCCCTGTCACCCTGTCACCGCACCCATCCACCTGCAGCTCTGCGGCGTCACCGTGTCACCGTTCTTAGCCGCAGGGCTGCAGGGCACATCCCGGAGGCAGCGTGCGCACCCTTGCGATCCCTCGCTCGGGCCTTGGACGCGGGGGGCTGGGGCGACTTGGGGCGAGTGGGGCGTTGCCTCCTCAACCAAGCTCGGTGCGCACGGGCGCTGGAGGGTCCTGGCGTGGGGTGTTGGAGGGGACGGCCGAGTTGGCGTGTGCCCCGCCTGCGCGTTTACAAACTGCCGTTTCTCTCTCTTCTGCCCCGAAGGGACCCCTGCATCCCCCGCTGCCCCCCCCGCACCAGCCGCCGCCGCAGCCCCCGTTGCAGCCGCCGCCGCAGCACCCGCCGCCGCCACAGCCGCAGCACCCGCCGCAGCACCAGCACCACCACCACCTGGCCGTGCCGCCGCCGCCGCTCATGCCCATGGCGCAGCCCCAGTTCAGGCCTCACATGCCGACGGCCCCGCCCCAGCACAGCAGCAGCCGCACGCAGTGCCCCCAGCGCCCGGGGCTGAGGCATGTGAGTGTCCCGCCGGCCAGCGGCGCCTTTCCCGGGAGGGCCCGCGGGCCCGGGTGGTTTCCAGCTCCGGGTCAGTTAACGCAGCAACCGCGGGTTGAAAAGCTGCTTGGGAAACGTTTTCTTGGCTGCGGAAACTAGTGGGGTCTCTTGTGCCCCAAAGGTTCTGTGTTGCTACTTCAGGCACTGTGTGTACCTACGTCTTTCTGTAGGGACGGCCCTAGTGACCCAGAGACGCGTGACTTCAGAAAGTAGTGTCGGGATGGTTGCTGCCCCCCTGTCCCTGCCAGTGGCCGCATTCTTTGTCCTCAGAGGAGGCGCCGGTGGTAGAGTGGAGGGAGAGAAAGAGCAGCCTCGGTTTGCTGCTCCAGGGCGCCCCTGACCGGGGCTCGAACCTGCAGCATTGCGGTGCACAGGGCGGCGCTCTGGTCAGCCGCGCCGCCGGCCGGGACCCTCGTGCCCGCCCTGACTCCCAGGCTGTCTCTGTCCTCGGGCTCTGGGTGAAGCAGTCAGGTCGGGGAGGATGCGGGGTGTCCTCGGGTGCCGGGCCTGCTGCAGGGCTGGGGGCCACGTTGGCTGCGGGCGGGGAGGCTGCCGTTCCCGGGACCAGGTGGTTGGTCACCCGTGGAAGGGCCTGGGCCTTGGACGCTGTACAGGCGAGAGCCCACTGTCACTGCCCTGCTCCCCCCAGGCAGCCCTTCAAAGACTGTCCGACGGCAGTCTCAGGGTTCTGGGGTAGTGGGCTTTCCTTTTAGCACCGTCCGTTGTCACCTGGAGCTGTGCCATGTCACTGAGTTGCTTTTAACCTCACTTTCCTCTACCTGCATCTTTCTCCAAATAACACGGAGGCTAAAATGGTGCAAGACGTAAGAAGGGGTTTCTGACCGGGGAAGGCAGTGGTTTGTAACTGGGATCCGTCCCGTTGGAGTGGCGGCAGGCCGCCTGCCTGGCCTGGGCTCCACGTTGACCCGTGAGAGGCCTGCGAGTCCAACCCCCGCCGCCCCACGTCTTTAAACGCCCCAGGCGGTCGGTCCGGCTGGAGCCCCGGGGACGGCCCTGGCCGGTGCCCACGTGGCACGTTGTCTGGGCACCAGAAGGTTGCCGGTTCCATCCCCAGCCAGGGTGCGTGCGGGAGGCACCCATCGGCCTCTCTGGCGTCAGTGTTTCTCTCCCCCTCCCGTCTCTTCTCTCTGTAAAATTAATGAACACGCCCTCGGGCGAGGATTAAAACATTCCATACCCGGTGAACGTGACCGAGTGTGTCCTCTCAAGTACAACTTTGGGCATGTTCCTCCCCCAGGGAGTTGCTTTCCTAAGGACACCAGCCTAGTGCTTGTGTTCCATCGTCAACGTAGGGGAGGCAGAGGAGTGGTGCTGGGTGGCTGGGGGGCCCTTCCCTGGCTCGGTCCCACCTGCAGTCCCCTCGTGTGGGCCGCCCGGGTTGGAGCCGCTGTGGGACCTTAGCGGCAAGTGGCGTGTGCTGAGCCGGACCCCCTGCACCGCAGACGGGGTGGACGAATGGGACAAGGTCCTTATTGTTAGAAGGGCTTTGAGCAACTGTACCTAATGGTCACACCAGGAGCCTTCTGTGGCCCTCCTCCCGTTTCCTGCTGTGACTGGGGTCTTTCTTGCGACAGAGCGTGACATCTCAGAGCGTCAGCAAACGGTCGGTGCAGCAGCTGCAGCCGGCGGCCCCCAGGAACAGCAACTTGCGGGAGCTGCCCATCGCGCCCTCGCACGCCTTGGAGCTGAGCAGCGGGCGCGGTGCCCCCACGCCCGCCTCTCTCGGGAAGCCGGCCGGCAGCACATCGCCACCCGCGCGGCCCGCGCCGGGGTCCAGGAGCACGCAGGGGAAGGCCGACCCGAAGGCCACACCGGTCAGCCCTGGGGGTCAGCCTAAGGAAGAGGCGAGAGCAGAGCCGGAGGTAGGGTCTTCTCTGGGAGCGGGAGGAGCGCGTGGCCTCGGCCACCTGTCCCACCTGGTTCCCCATGACCACCGCACCACGCACCAAGTCCACTTGTTCTCGGCTGGGTGTGTCTGTCACCTCGTGGCCGCGCTAGTGCGGTACCGGCCCTGAACTCCGCAATTGCGCCTGCTGAGTGCCGGTGACATCGCGGCTGGGCCGACCCGTGGAGGCCGCTGGTTTCTCAGGAGAGTGGCTGCCTTGCGCGGTTGGGCGTTAGTCCTGGGCAGCGGCCCCGCCCATGAGTCCCCACGCAGCGAGGTGTGGGGAGACACCCATGGGCGCCAGCAGCGCTGTGACCCTGAGCAGGCCCCTTGCGGCGCACGGCCTGCCTGCCTTCCTGTCGTGGGCGCCCCTGGGACCCTCCCGTGACACTTGGGCGGAGGTGATTGTCCACGTGCTGTGGCGCCCTCCTGTGGAAGGGGTGGCGTGGAGCATGTCCTCACGTGAAGAGGGGCAGGGCACGTGTTGTCGATTCTGTGGAAACCCGTGTACGGAAAGTAACGTAGGTTCACAGACTTGACTAGGGCAGCGTGTGGGAAGAACCCTTAGCTGAAAGTGTTACCTTGCTCTGAGTTTGTAGAGCCAGCTTCCCACCGTTGTGAGCGGACTTGGTTCAGGAGAAGTAAGTCACGCACTTCGTGGCCCCAACGGAGCGCACGCAAGAGGACAGGGGCGGCCTTTGAGGCCCAGGGCTGCCCCCCGCTGCTGGCGGCTCCACGGGTCTGCGGCTTCTGCGGGGCAGCCGGGGGCTGTGTGAGCAAAGGGCACCTGCTGTGTCTGCACACGTGTGTTCTCCATCCCTGCACGCAGAACAGACGGGGGTACAGCCTCTACTTCTAGGACGTCTTTGCTCTGCTCTCACCCCGTGGGTGACAATACGGTCAAACACAGACCGTTCACCAGTCTCAGAACAGCTCTCACTCCTTCCTGCGCTGGGGCACCCCTGGCCGTGCAGGGGCCCTGGGCCAGGCTGGCGCCGTGTGCGCTGTCCACGCTGTCCCCGCCCTGCCAGCCGCGGACCCTCGCCTGCCTTCTGTTTGCTGTCTCATCTGCCTCGACCGTGCGGTGAGGTCGCTGGCGGGCAGCCGTGCTTCTGAAAGGACTGCGGGCCAAGTGGGTGTCTCCGGGGGCCGCAGGGTCTTCAGCGACGGTTTGGTCTTCCTGACTCCTGACCTCTAGCCGGGCTAGAGCCCGTTCCATTCTTTTGTGGAGGGTCCGTGGGTCGAGTGTAGGTAGCTGCAGCGCCCTTAAAGAAAGTTCTTGTCATTTTTAACACACGTTTTACTTTTAATAAACTTTCCTTATGGCGTGGTTTTGACGAAAGCTACCAGACTTTTTGAGGTTGTCTTTTATGGTGGATTTTCAGAAGGCTTTCCTTACATCCCATTAATATTCTGGTGCTGCCACGGGCAGCGTTTTGATTATGAGGAGAGCGTGTGAGTTCAAGGTCAGAGAGATTGACTTGTGCTGTTCATTACAACCAATTATTCTGTGACAAATGAGCTTGAGATCAGGCTGAAACTTGTACGAAAAATCAATAGTTCTAATCAGGCCCTTTCAGGTCCCTTCGATGCACCCTTTGTCGGGTCGGCCGCGTATCTGGGTGCCTTACGTGACGGGTAGTGGGTTTCAGGCTTGTAAGTGAAGGGAAGGACAGTGACGTTTTTAATATTCTGATAAGATTTCCCAAGTGAGCTGTAGCTGTGTGGTTTTATTCCGTCCAGAGGAAGGAGTCCCCCATCGCGTCCGTCTGCAGGTTTTGGAGTCTCAACTCCTGAACGGAAGGGTTTGAGTTCTGGTGCGGAGAGTTGGTGGCGCCCGCGGGAACGGTGCCCGGCCTGGCGCAGGCGGCCCACCGCGTGTTCTCTGTTGCAGCTCCCCGAGGAGGACGAGGAGACGCGGCTGTACCGCCTGAAGATCGAGGAGCAGAAGCGCCTGCGGGAGGAGATCCTGAAGCAGAAGGAGCTGCGCCGGCAGCAGCAGGCCGGCGCCCGGAAGAAGGAGCTGCTGGAGAGGCTGGCGCAGCAGCAGCAGCTCTGCGCCCCTGCGGCCCCCGCGGAGCGGGAGGAGCCCTCGGCCGCGCCACCCCCGTCCCCCACCAACGGAAACCCCTTGCTGCCCTTCCCCGGGCCCCAGGCCCGGCAGAATGTGAAAAACAGACTTCTCGTGAAACACCAGGACGTTGGGCCTTCAAACCTGCAGCCCAAAGCGCCCCACTTCGTGCCGCCTGGTGCTAGTGCGTTGTACCCTGGACAGCCAGGGAAACCCCTGAAACATTTGAGACACAAAGTGCTGCAGGTACAGCCCGCCGCCGACGGGGACGTGCTGCTCCCCGCACAGGCCACCCGTGGGGCGTCCCTCCAGGGCCGGCCCCCCGACGCCAAGCCCGGCACCAAGAGGACTGTCATGCACAGGGCCAGCAGCGGCGGCGGTGACGGGCCCCACGTCAGCTCCAAAGTCAGGGTGATCAAGCTGGCCGGCGGGGTGAGTAGAGGGCGGCGTGCCTTGGGGGCCCCGCGTCCTCCCCTGAGAACGTCCTCGTTCCTGGGCAGGTGGGAGGCAGGGGGGCTGGCCCTTCGCCTGGAGCCAACAGGCGAGCTGCCTTGCGCCCTCCTGTGGGCGGTTTTCTCTGGGTCTCAGAGGACGACCCGGCTGATCTCACAGTGGGACCTTCCTCGTGTTCGCTGCCTTCTTAGACCACTTGTGGTCCTTGATGACAGGCAGGTCACCTGGGGTGCAGAGCTTCCCTTCAGGTGCTGGGAGCACTGGGGCACGGGGAGCCCACGGCTTTCTTGAGCCCTACCTGTCGGAGTGACTCCCCTCAGGGCCCCCTCCGAGGGGCTCCCTTTCCCGGGGCGGGGGGCCGTGCAGTGCCCACCTAGGGGCGCTGCCGACGGGGAACTGTGAGCGGGACGCACGCTTCCGTACCCGTGGGGCCCCTCTTGCTGTGATCGCGGCGACTTGTGCAGCTCACGCGGGCATTGGGCGTGGGTCCCCTTTCACCACACGCCCGGTGTGGCCCGGCCTGGGGGCCGCCCAGTGGGGGAGCCGGTGGGGAGGCTAGGCGGACCCAGCCAGCAGCCTTCAGCCTCCCGGGGGGACGGTCCCTGTGGGGCTGCTCCTCGTGCGCAGTCACTTAGTGCCGCGCTCGCTGCCTTCCGGTTTGTGGACCAAAACCGGTTTTCCGTGCGCCGGAGAAAACCCCTGGTGGGACAGTGTGGATCGGAAATCCCGTGTTCAGCAGGACCCCCCTGTTCTGCGGGAGCCCGCTTCCCACCCCCGTCCGTCGTGACCCGCAGCGGCCCGGGCCCCGCGCCTTACTTCACGGCGCCTGCTCGCTGTCTGCAGCGAGATGTGGCGCCCGCAGCCGCGGCTCCTTGTGCAGGTCTCACTCTCCCCCGAGTTCTTTAGGGGCGCGGGGTCTGGCTCCGAGCCGACCTTCCTGCGGGAGCGGGGTCCTGCTGCCACCAGGCTCGCGGCTCGGCTGTCCGAGAACAGCCTTCAGACGCGTCAGCCTCTGTCCTTCCAGGGAACGCGTCTCCGTCAGTTTTGCTCCTTTTCTACAGTGGAAGCTGTTCCTCGCATCAGAGTCACGCGGTGCAGTTTACACAGCAGAACAACAGGAGTTTCACACGAAAACAGCCGTCTGCCAAACGTCGGCCTAGCTTTGTAGCTCATTTTAATTCCTAAGCCCGAAGTTGGCTGACGAGCACGTCTGGAATCACCGTTAGGTTTCTTCCTCCGGTTCCCCCAGCAGCCTGGTGGCCACGGCCAGCACACAAGGACCCTGGCATGTGGCCGGGGGGTGGGGGGAGCTGGATTCGGGGGAACAGAGTCCTAATGGTGCTTATTGCAGGAGGGATGGAGGGACGCAGTTGTGTGGACAGTTCCCCGCGCACCTTCTGGCCGGGCTGGCCCCTCTCGCCCCCACCGGCTGTGGCCCCCAAGCCCAGTGGCAGCTGCGGGGAGACCTGACGGGGCCTCGCATGTGGCGGCCGCCTGCCTGCTGCACCCGCGCTGGGGTTTACTGACGTCATGGTTCAGGTTTCTGCCTGATGGGAGCTGATAGCACGTAAAGCAGTCAAGCTAGCATTTTCTTTAGTCCAGTTGTTTCTGTGCCTTGCTACGCATGAGCTTCTTTATGTCCTGCTAGTACAAACACAGTAGGAACTGAGTTTGTACGGTTTTGCAGAGATTGTGCTGGAGTTGGTTTTCTTTCCCTCCCTCCTCTCTGGCCGGGACGGGCACCCGATGCCAGTAATTACGTTGTGCTTTGCCTCAGCAGCCTCCTGGTTCAGGTGGGTGGCTCTGGACAGGACAGGAGACTGTCCCTGGCGCTGCTCCAGGCAGTGCCCTGTGGAGACCCCATCCCGGGGGGCCTCCAGCTTCCTTCGGCTTCTGCAGGCGAGCGGTGACCCAGGAGGTGATGGTGAGGCCGGGTGGAGCTCTCCTTCCTGGTCACGTCCGTTGCGTTACTGACCACCAAGTAACTTACTTCCACGTCATAGGAAGTGGGTTTTGGACAGGGGAAGAGCCCTGTCTTAGAGCAGGTGATGTGGCTCCTGGCGTTGGCTGTCATCGAGGTGACTCAGGTTACCCTCCGCCTGCTCTTGGTCTCAGCAAGCACGTCGCGGCCAGGAAAGCTTTCCCGGTTTCCTTCCTGGCGCTCAGCCCCACGACCGCGGGGTCGGGGTTTCAGCCCAGGTGCCTCCTCTGTTTCTTCTCGGGCTCTGTGGCACCTGCGGGTGGTCTGCCATTGGGAAACGCCTGGCCAGGACCCACTGTGCCCTTTGTACACGCGATGGGGTGTGTAGGAGTGGAGGCCTCGGATGAGGACATGTTTGGGTGATCGTTTATTGTTAATTGTCCTTGGGACCCTGGACGGTCCTTCCCCTTTCCTGACCCTCAGTCTCCACCTGCCTGAGGCGGCTCAGGTTGCCTCTCACACCCCGGAGCTCGCGCGTGTCCGTTTTCCTGGGCGGATGTTTCCCTGCAGGAAACGTGTTATGGTTTCCACCCTGTGCAGTGGTCACAGTAGCCGCTGTCCAGAGCGCGAACTTGCCCCACATCCTGGGGAGGCAGCGTGGCCACTGCCGGGCAGGTGCGGGGTCTTGGTGCTGGTGGTCCCGGCACCTGGCTGTGGCCGGGGGAGCTGGGCCTCCGAGTCCTGGCTCGTGGCTGCTGTTTGCCCACCACCATCCTTATTTCTCGATGAAGAGGAACCTTGTTTCCAGCAAGGGGACGGAGCTGCTGGAGGCGAGTGAGGGAGTTTCCCAGGTGCTGGCCAGCCTGGCCGCCAGCGTGCGGTGGAGAGGGTGCTGGGAGCGCCCGGAGGCCCAGCGGGTGTCGGGACAGGGTTGGGCCGCAGTGACGTGTGGAGGGCCCGGGGCCTCCCAGGAGCCACCTGGCTGACGCGTGTCCTGGCCGAGTGGGCCTGTGACTTGCTGTGTGCTGCACATGTGGCGTCAGACCCCTCTGTGTACGTCCCGTGAGGTTCCAGCGTGTCTGAAACCTGCGGTGAGGACAGCAGGAGAGTTTGACGTGAAGGAGACCTTCATTCCCCGCGAGTCACCTCAGCCGTGTGTTCGTTGGCCTGGATTGGACAGGCCAGGCTCCAGAAGGAGCACAGCGGTGCTGCCTGCAGAGCCAGGCGCTGGTGAGCCCGCCCCACTCCGGCAGCGGCGCGTGCCTGCCCGGGCGTGGCGTGTGGGTGACCTGCGGGCGGGGGCGGCTTCTCTCCTGACACCTCGCCGTTTGCTCACTTCCCGGTTCTGCAGGAACCGAAACCACCTTGTGAAACCGCACGTCTCCTGCAGTCGGTGGGTGGCCCAGGAAAAAGCCTCAGCTGGTAACAGCAGCGTCCGGAGTGCAACGTTGACTTGCGCGGAGCTGTTGTGGTCACCTCCAGCTGCGGAGGACGGGGCCGGCCTCCTCCCAGGGGGTCGTGGGATGAAAAAGTCTCCTTTTCACAAAAACAAAACTTTTTAGGGAGAGGAGAGAAGCATCCACACGTGGCTGCCCCTCCCGCACCCCGGCCTGCGCCCTGGCCTGGGATCGCGCTGGCGGCCCTGTGGTTCTCAGGCTGGCGAGCCGCTGGCTGGGGCAGGAGGTCTTAGCGCCGCCGCATGTGCTGGCGGCTCCGTCGACGGTGCCGCCCTTTCCTGGCCGTGGAGCCTGGTTGGCAGAGTGGCGGTTGTAGGCGTCTTTCATCGAAGGAGGGGCAGGACCTGAATGCACTGCTGGACACTCGTCCAGGTGACACTTGGCGGTGAGTGGAGTAAACCGTCCGCACTGCTGCGGCCGCACGGCCACTCAGAGAGCCCAGCGGGCCGGTGTCCCCTGGCATTGTGCCTGCGGAGCCCTGGCTGCTCACTCCGGGTGGCTCTGGGCTGTTCCTGTGTGGGACGCAGGGTTTCCCTGTCGCCGCCCGCTCTGCCCCTTGCTCCAGGCCGTTTGTTCCGCGTTGCCGGCGGCAGGTTACCTCAGGACAGAGTCGAGACAGAGCCACAGCGGACGCTGCCGAACGCCAGAGAAACAGCCCTGGCTGGTGGCGCGGTGGATAAGGCCGCCCACCTGCGAACCCAAAGGTCGCTGGTTCAATCCCCAGCCAGGGCTCATGACCAGGTTGCAAGCCAGGTCTCCAGTCAGGTCCCCAGCTGGAGGCAGGGGAAAGGCAGCCATACATGGGTGTTTCATCTCCCTTTCTTCCTCACCCTCTTCCCCTCTCTCTAAAAATAATAAAATAGTTTTTGAAAAGTCAAAACAGTGCGGGTGGGCTGTGCCAGCTGTCCCTTCAGAGCTGGTTCTCTGAGGACACGAGGACCCAGTCCAGTGTCCCGTGTTCTGGTTTCAGCCTCCTTAATCCAGAACGGCTCTTCAGATGGGTTGTGCCTGGGTATCGTGAGGAACATCCTCTGGTTTGCCTTGTTTCACAGGCCCTTGCAGTCTGGGCCAGGCTGGCATCTGGCAGGGAGGCCGGGGGGGTGGTGAGCTTTCCTCTGCGGGGGCCACAGAGCAGTGGTCTGTCTGGCACTCAGGTCCCTTGAGTCACAGGGTCGGCCCAGCCTCCGCCGTAGGGCTGCCGTCTTACCCTTTGTAACGGACGCTGACACAGGACTGGCGGGAGGGCCCTTGGGGGTGCATGGCCCGTGTCTTGGGGTGCTGACCTCAGCACCCACGTGCTTCACGGCTGTCTCCTGGCCAGGCGTGCTCGAGGGCCTTGAGCCCTTGTTGTACCCGTGAGTTGTTGCTGCCCTTGCGTGTTTCATGTTGGAACGGTCCAGGTTGGCCCAGGGGACCCCCTGCAAGTAGGCACTGTCCTTGGGCTTGTGCCCCCCGTGCACTGGACCAGTCTCTTTTCTGGGACCGGGTGCTGGGTCCTCTTGTGATCTCCAGCCTGGGCTCGGCCCTGCGCCCTCATGGTGAATAGCACCCCGGTTTGCTCCTGGGGCCCTGCCTCTGGGCCCCTTGGCCCAGGCCCTCTGTCCACAGGGGTCCCAGCTGGGGCGGGACTCAGGACACCACCCTCATTGTTGTGCGTGACAGCCCCTGAAAGGAACTCTCTGCCTCGTTGAATTGATTTTTGAATGTGAATTGATTTTTGAATGGATGTCCTTGTGAGAGTTTTGAGAGGATTAAATACCACTATTTGTTAAGAATGGCTCTGGACCAGGGTTGGGGTTGTGTTTAGGGTTAGGTTTAGGTTTAGGGTGTGGGTTAGGCACACCCTTTCTGCCCAGCTGGGGTCAGGGCTCCTGCAGGGGAGGGTCCTAGGCCCTGTCCCCCCGTGGTGCCCTGGGCACAGGCAGGAGCCTGGAGTGCCCTGGGGTTGGTTCTGTTGCTTGGTTTCCACAGGCTGGTGACCTTCTCGTTACTGCGCGAGGGTCACGGGCTGGTGCCAGCACTTCGAGTGGGTGGCGGCAACTGCGACCATCTCAGAGATGGGCCGGGTGGTGCGGGGCGGGGGCGGGGGGAGACCTGCAGCGGAGAGGAGGCAGGGCTGGCTGAGGGCTAGGGAGGGAACCCCCTGGGCAGAGAGCCCGTGGCAGGCAAGCACCGGGCAGTTTCCGGACCTAGGGTGGGCGCTGGGGGTCCAGGAGATGCGGCGCCAAGGGCAGGTTGGTGGGGTCCCGACTCCACCTGACAGGGCCTGGGCCCCCAGCCCGTGTGGGGCTCTGATGGGAGGGGCCCGTGCCCGCGCCTCCGTGGCGGGAGGAACCACCAGCCCACGTTACCAGTTTGTCTCCTTTTCGGACTGAGATTATGGCGGCAGGAATCAGGGAGCCTGGGCTACGATCCCTTGAGAGGCTCCGGGTTTTGCTTGTTCCCCCAAAGGTCAGCCGTTGCTTCTTGAAGATCCTGAACCCGACGGCCCCGGGGAGGAAGGGTGCCAGGAGCCCCTGAGCGCCCCTGCCTGCTATCCGTCCGCCTCCAGCCTGGGCGTTTGTCCCAGCTCAGCCCTGTGCACCCTTTCCCAGGGTTTTATGGACGTGATTACGGCGGGCATGGTTGACACTTGGGCACGCTCGCCACAGGTCGGGGGAGTTGATTGCAGGGGACAGGTGAACGCTGAGAACACGAAGCGTCCTTCCCTCGCGCTGTGGCTTTACTCAGGGTCCTGACCCAGGGACCTGGACGACATGTCTGTCGGAGGCAGCGGGGGCCCCAGGTGTATGTGTTTGGGGTCCACATACAGCGCCCGGCTGTTGTCCGGGGTCTGAGGCGTGTTCTGGTGGCGGCAGGCGAGGCCCAGCGTGGTGGGGTAACAGAAACCCTGCAGCGAGGGCGAGGCCGGGCTGCCAGGCCTCTGGCGACTTTGGAGTGGGCCTTATCGGAGGGAGAATTCCCAAGAGGCTGCCCTGGGGCCCCAACCACTGTCCTTCTGTGCGTCCTGACAATGTTATCTGTCCTCTCAGGGCGAGTATCCGGTGTCTGTCATGAGTGCGGAAATTAATTTAATGTCACCTGAAGACATGCAATTAATCTTTCAGAGGTTTTCATAATACCTTTGCAGAAGGAGTTGCCAGTTTGGCGGATTTGGACTTTAGGGTTTAGTGGAAGATAAGGAAAATTAATTTTTCATCAGGGTTAATACAGGCTGGCAGGGCCACAGAGACGGAGAAAAGTGGTTGGGGAATTTGTCAAAGTGTTGTCAGCCTAGAATAATGCTGCTTCGCCTCCTGATAGGTGTAATCAAGGGTTGAGATTTCTATAGAGAGGGATTAATCAATTTGCTCACCAGTGAATGCAAGTCAGCGATATCACTTCTTCATGGGCTTTAAGAAGGAAAATAAGATTTGATCTGTCAAATGGTAAGATGCTCTGGGTGTATCAATAGGCCTTTTTATCTGTACATTTGAACCATTTGTGCTGAATAAATCTGTCCTGCTAATGTCGGTGGGCACAGGCCGCCGCGTTCTTGTAACGATTGAGCTGATAAAAAGTGCTGCCTAAGCCTCTTAACTCAGGTAGCACCTGCATGCTCAGGAAAACTGCTCTGAAAACACATTAAAGAATTTTTTTTTAAGATTTACTTTTTATTTTTTTTATTTTTATTCTTATTTTTTTTTCAATGTATGGTTGCTTTTCACCTGCCTCCAGCTATGCACCTGGCTGGAGACCTGGCTTGCAACCTGGTTATGTGCCCTGGCTGGGAATTAAACCAGCGACCTTTGGGTTCCCAGGCTGGTGCTTTATCCACTGGGCCACCAGCCAGGGCCTATTTTTTATTTTTAAAGAGAGGTGTTGGGGGAGAGGCAGAGAGGGAGAGAGACATCCATGTGTGGTTGCCTTTCACCTGCCTCCAGCTACGGACCTGGCTGGGGATCTGGTCATGGGCCCTGGCTGGGGATCGAACCAGCGACCTTTGGGTTCGCAGGCCGGCACCTTAGCCACTGTGCCACCAGCCAGGGCTAAAAACACATTTTATAAAACATAATCATTTGTGGAAAAACCAACAAAATGGTTCCAGTTTGGTCAGACTTCCTTTTTCTCATCAGTTTTGGAGGATGTGAACGGTATTTAAAACCCTGTCTAAGCGCAGTGCCTTGCAAGGAACCCAGACATGGCCCGTCACCCCAGAGGAGCTGTCCCGGAGGAGCACACCTGCTGGACAGCAACGCAATGCCACCCACGGGCGACTACTCGCTTCCTGGTCCAGGGGCGGGACTGGCGCTGCTAACTTGGAAATTGGCCGTGCGGGTCGGGGACGGCCTGGGCCCTAGAAGAGTCCCTCCCGCTGGACGAGTGTGCGAGTCGGGGTCCCCGTGTGCTCCTGGCCACGCCCAGGGGAGAGCAGGGTGTCCGCTGAGAGAACGCGGGCTTCCGACGGCCCCAGGAGCCAGCTTGGCGTGGCCTCACTGGAAAGGAGGACTGTGCTCCCCGTTTCCTACCCAGCGAAGTACCTTGTTACCTGGAGCGAAGCTGGGGTGCCGAGCACGGTTTTCAGAAGGTGCAGGAGCCCCTCACCGAACCCCGCTGCACGAGGGCTGGGCCTTCTGCTCCCAGGGCCCGGCCTCCGTGGTGTGCGGCGACAGTGACGGCGGGCTGCGCACGGGGCCGAGGGGCAGGCCGGTCACGTGGACCCTTCGGGCCTAGTGGGGTCAGGCGACAGGCACGAGCGCCCCGCCCTCCCCGAGCCCAGTCCCCGACGGGCGGAGGAGCCCAGCCTCCACGCCCGCCCGCCCGCCCGCCTGCCCCAGAGCTCGCCCGCCCGCCCGCCCGTCTGCCCGCCTGCCCGCCCGCCTGCCCCAGAGCTCGCCCGCCCGCCGGTCTCGCACCCTCAGACGGAGCCCCGAGGAGGCCTTGTGTCTGAGCTGGGGACGGGCCGGCCCAAGAGGAAACTGCTCTTGAAGGGAGGGGGAAAGTCAGAACTTCGCTGTTTAGGCTTCCTGTACCTGACGATAATGACGGTCAGACGTCAATGCTCAGTTATTCAAAATTATAAGGAAGAGTTTTTACTGGGGGTGTTTATTGACTGTGCTCTCAGACCCAGTTTTCAGAAAATCACTGCTGATGCTGTACGTTTGTCCCCTAAATACCGACACACGTCGAATACCTTCAGCGAGGCCAGTAAAGCGCCCGCCTGTTGGCGCCAGCTCCTCTGGAGGAGGTTTGCCGTCCAGCGCATCCGGGCTCCGGCCGTGGGTGCCGGCGGGGGAAGGGAGCCGGGCCTGTGGCTGCCCCTCCGTCAGGCCCTGTGTGCCAGCCCGTTGCCGGTCCCCGCCCGCGGCCCAGAGCCCAGCTGCGCAGCCGTGTCGCCGGCCTGGAGAGGCCTGTGGGCTCCTGTGGCGTGTGACAGGCGTGTGTGTTACATGGCAGTCCCTGCCACCCAGGCTCAGGGAATGGGGGTCTCGCGGCACATGCAGAACCACTCAGTTTTTGAAGTGGAGTCTGTTTACTGTTTGTTTTCAATAAATAGCTCGGTGCTGTCCTTGTGGCCACTTGGAAATGTGGGGTCCGAATGGTGGGATTTCTGTCGACAGTTACAAGATAGCCAGTGTTCCAGGTGGCCTTGAACTTGGACCCAGTCAGATGAGCTTCCGGGGAGCGAATTTAGATCCTGACGTCGTAGAAGGGGGGACTTTCCCAGAAAGCTGCCGCCTTGCCCGCAGCATTCTGGGAAAGCAGTGGACAGGGTGGACCTGCAGACAGTCTGCAGACCTGCAGCTGAGCTGTGAGGACATTTCTTGGCACGTCCCCTGCCCAGACACGGTGTCTTAGGGGACCCAGGGGCTGGTGTGACCCATCAGCCTGTGGGAAAGAAATGTTGTTAACTAACACCTTGCGACCTAGCACCTGTGCCCCGATTGGTGTCTGGTGGTGTTTTTTCGGGGGTTTGAGCTGAATCAGTGTGGATGGGTCACTGGCTTGGACAGAAGTTGGGGATGTGTTGTGCATAATGTTAAATTTTTTAACTTGTGGTCCTAGCTGGTGGCACAGTGGATAAGGCATCAGCCTGTGGACCCAAAGGTCGCTGGTTCGATCCCCAGCCAGGGCACATATAACCAGGTCTCCAGCCAGGTCCCCAGCTGGAGGGCAACCACACATGATGTCTCGTTCTCTCTCTCTCTCTGACTCTCTCCTTTTCCTTCTTTCAGAAAATAGTCTTTAAAAAGTTTATAACTTGTTAGTGTAGGAAATCGCAAGCGGACACAAAACCAGAGAGTTCTCAGAGCTTTGGAGCTACAGGCTGGAGAACTGTGCTCTGGGAACAGGCCCCCGTGGCCTGGCCGGCGCCTGCCAGCTCCCTGGATGAAGGGTGAGGGGCGCGGAGGTGCCCCGCCCGGGGCCTGCCTGTCCCCGCTCCCGTGGGCAGGGGGGCCACGTCGTGTCATGAAGGCAGAGTCAAGCTGTCGCAGGCGTCCATGGTGGTGCTAGGCGGTGCTGTTGCTCACGGGAGCCTTCGAGAGGCTGCGCCTGGGGTCCGGTCTCGGAGCTCCTGCTCAGGGTCTCAGGGACGTCCCCAGGTGACACACGTGCACCCCTTCTCCCCGGGGTGGTCCACGTAGAAACCGTCCCAAGGAGAGAGCGCGCCACCTGCATACCCTGTGTGACGTGAGCCCTGGAGGCAGACATGCTTGGCCGGGTGACAGTCCCTCTGTCCCTGTCTGTCGGCTTTCCCGACAGGCGCTGCCCTGCACCGCAGGCTGGTTCCAGGGCCTCGGGGACGACCATGCTGGCGCGGCTGCGGCCGCTGTCCAGCCGGCCTGCCTTCCTGGGGAGTCGCGTGGCCGTGCCGGGCGGCTGAGCAGTTTGCTGGCATTTGGTGAGGTTCTTTGCCATGTGTTCCTCGCAAGGAATTCTGGGGGCCTCTCTTCTCCCTCCGAGCCTTTTCCTGGCCTCCGTGTCCGGGGTGTGCTGCGCTCACGGTAGGACCCGCGGGAGGGTGGTCGTCCTTCCTCGGCGAACGGTGGGGCCCAGGCGTTTCTTTCTGGGGGTTTGTCTCTTCTTGAACCAGTTTTCATGTTGTGCGTCTCTTACGGTTTGTTAATTTCAGCCTAAAGTGTCTAACTTGTTGGTATAATAAGGTTGCTGGTAACATCCGTTTCAGCTTCTGTCGTGTCAGCTCTGCTCCCTCCCGTTCCCGAGCGGCTCCCTTGGGCAAAACTTTTTCATGGCCAGTTACTAATTTGGGGTTATTTTGTTGATCTCAAAAACCAACTTCTGGATTCGTTGACTGTTCTTGTTTTTTCTGTTTACTATGTCATTGCTTTTCAGTGGGATCTTATTTCCGTGTTTTGGGTTTGAGTTTCTTTTTTTTTCTTTTTCTAGCTTCTTTAGATAACGCAAGCAGTTGATTTAGACGGCTTGCCTTCTGACAGAACCGCTCGTTTCATCCTCTGGGTTTTTGGTCTATTTTCTTTGGGTTCAAAAGGCTTTTTCTGAATGGCCAACATCACTAGTCTTCAGAGAAATGAAAATTAAAACCACAATGAGATACCACCTCACACCTGTCAGAATGGACATCATTAACAAATCAGCAAACAACAAGTGCTGGCGAGGGTGTGAAGAAAAGGGAACTCTGGTGCACCGTTGGTAGGAATGCAGGCTAGTGCAGGCATTATGGAAAATAGTATGGAACTTCCTCAAAAAAACTAAAAATGAAACTGCCTTTTGACCCAGCAATTCCACAACTAGGAGTATATCTGATGAACCCTGAAACACTAATTCACAGGAACCTATGTACCCCTGTGTTCATAGCAGTGCTATTTACAATAGCCAAGTGCTGGAAACAGTTTAAGTACCCATCCGTGGATGATTGGATCAAAAATCATCCATTTGGTACATTTACACAATGGAATACTACACAGCAGAAAGAAGAAATTCCTACCTTTTGCAACAACACGGATAGAACTAGAGTATTATGCTTAGAGATATAAGCCAGGTGAAAGACAAATACCGTATGTTCTCCTTCAATACAGAAGACTAATGAACAAAAGAAACAAGCAAAATAGAACCAGAAGAATGGAAACAAGGAACAGACTTTCAGTGATCAGAAGGGAGTGGGAAGGGAGAGAAAGAGGCAAAGAAGGGGAACAGGTTAGTCAAGGAACTAGCATGACGACCCATGCACATGGACAACATGTGGGATTGATTGTGGGAGGCAGGATGGGGAGGGTGGGGCAGGGGAGAGCAGTGGGGGTGGGAAATGGGATAAATGTAATGCAGTAATGATAAAATAATTTTTTAAAATCTGTTAAAAAAAAAGAAAAATGCTTCTTGCTAGCTGGTTCCCTAGGGGTGGACTCTGGCTGTTTATATTAGGTCCTTCAGGAAGGCTGTCCAGGTACTGGGCCCTCGGCTGGTGGTCTGTGTGGGTCCGAGCGGCACTCTCGGACCCCCAGGCTCCTTCCCTGCCAGCCCCCCACCTGCGGCCCCTTGGGGAGACTCAGCTGGGCCGGGAGTCTCCCCGGCCAGCAGCCGTTGCAGACAGGCTCTGCGGGCACCCCCTCCGCGCCCTCCTCCGGCCCGCCCGCCCGCCCGCCCGCTCTGTGTCCAGTGCACTCGCTGCCCCGTCTCCTGTGTCCTGAAACTGGTTCCGACAGTTGTGTCCAGTTACGTGGTTACTGGGGTGGGGTCTTGGCCACTCTCCCCAGGCTGCCATAGCCGAACCCCCTGTGCTACGTGACTTTTTAATCTCACCTCAGGGGCTGCTTGCAAAGTCTTACCTGTATCTCTGTTGTTCCGGCCCCTGTTTCTCCCCTTTGTTTCATTAAACCAGGGGGGGTCAAACTCGTTTTCCCTGGGGCCACACCAGCCTTGAGGTGCCTCTGAAGGGCTGAGTGTCACGTAGGACTGGGTACGTGTCACTTCTCCTTAGCAGTCCAGCGAGCCGGGTAGAACAAGGTGCTGGGCCGGATGAGACCAGGTGGACGGCTGGGTCCCGGCCAAGGGGGCCTCGTTGGCCACCCGTGCATGGCACTGTCTCCAGCAGATGAGTCTGGGAGGAAGGAGACAAAGTACACGGAGGGCCGCTTCTCAGCTACAAAACCCTTGGGAACGCTGCGCACCTGAGTCTGCGCGGGGAGGGTCCCGTGCGCGTCCGCCGGGCCAGGTTCCCTGGTCTGGTCCCCGCTCCTCCCTCCGCACCCCAGCTGCATGCTGGACAGACGCCGCTGGCGCCACGGCTGGCAGCCTGCGTGAGGGGCTTTAAGGTCGGGGACGAGGGCACGTGAGTGAAACGCTGAGGGTGACCTTCCTGGCGCGCGCGGAGGTCTGACCAGAATACCAAGTGCCCCTGTGAAGTCACAGAGCCTGGTTGCTGGTGGCACTTGTGGCCCCCGGGGAGGGGTGACAGGCTCCTCAGCCCGCGAGCCCTTCGCCCCAGTCCGCGGCGCCGCTGCCCCCTTGGAAGGAGGGGCTGGGCTCACCCTGGGTGTGTGTCCGTAGCTGGGGCAGGAGCACGCGGCTCAACACGGACCCTGTGCCCATGGCAAGTGCAGTTACGTGTGAAGCATTTTCCAGGTTAAGCCGTGTTTCACTGAATTCCGCATTAACTTGATCTACAGGCCTCTGGAGTGGGCAGCCCGACCCCAGCCCCGGGGCGTGAGGCCCTTCCAGTGGCTCTGGCGAGGGCCGGGCCGTGTCCTGGGTTTGATGGCTTCGTTGTCACTGCACTCGAGGAGGGGCAGGGGGGCGGGCCGTCCCCTGACCAGCGCGCTGCCTTGTTCCTTTCAGCAGGGAGGAGACAGCGATGGCTTTTTCCACGCAGACGGCCAGCCCCAGCCCCCCGAAGTGAGACAGCAGCCTGCCCGCAAGGTGACGCTGACCAAGGGGGCTCTTCCGCCGCCCCAGCACCTGCCCGTCGGGCCCCACATGCACTCGGTGGGCCCTCCAGGCGTCAAGAACATCCAGGGGATCCACCCGGCCAAGAAGGTGCGCCCGCGCCCGGTGGGAGTGGCCCAATGGGGGGAGCGCCCAGGCGAGGGGCCGAGGCGGTCACGGCAGCTTGCTCTGGCAGGGTCGGGGGCCTTGGCCCCAGGAGAGCACCCACCACGGAGCGCAGGGTCCTTGCGGCACTGAGCCGGGCCCTGGAGATGCCCGGCCCGCGCGCCTCCCCGCCCTGGTCCTCAGGCTGCCCGGCCAGCGCTGCCCAGCCTGGGGTGAGGTGCCCTGGCTAGAAAGGGGCTCAGACACTGTCCTGACCCCCTCCCTTGCCCCATGGATCAAGGGGTGTTTTCTTTGAGCTCAGTCTGTCCAGCGAGAGGCACCAGCGCCCAGGACCCCTTCCGGGGCAGTGGGTGGTCCCCTTTTGTGAGCAGCGTGGAAGGCTCTGCTCTGAAAGGCATGGCCACTGGTCCCTTTGGTCCCGGTGTGGGGGGCCCGTCCCTCAGCCTCTAGAGATAGGGCCCCTGTGCAGCTTTCCAGGGCCTTCCCTCCACCTGCCTGGACCCTGCCTGCTGAAATAGGCGCGGGAGGGGAGGCAGCACCTGCCTTGCGTTTTCTAGAAAGCTCTGGGACCTGCCGCCTGCTTGTCTCTCTGGGGACCCGCAGGTAACGTTTCACAGGAAGATGGTTCTCGGTCCCGGGAGTGCCTTTACGCCTTTGGTGTGTTGCCTGCGCACCTGTCGGGGTGCAGGCAGGGGAGACAGGAGGTCACGTGGCAGTGCAGCCTCCAGCTGGTCCTGTGCCGTGTCCTTCCGTCAGGGTGGCCTGCGGGACCTTGAAAGAGCGCCCGCGCCCAGGTGGCTGTGCACCCGCTTTCATCGGCTCTGTCACTGGGCGCGGCAGCTCTGGTCCACCCCGAACGGTCGCGTCCTTTGCTGCTCTAAAAAATAGGTGTAATTTTGTCTCGTTTACGCCACGTGGCTGTTGTCGCTATTTAATGTGACATTCGAGGGGACGAGCCGGAGCCCCTGACTGAAGTCCGGTGTTGGTGTGCACGTGGGAAGGAGGAGCGACCACGGTGGCCCGGTGCACGTCGCTGGCCTCGGTGGGCTCCTCGTCCCGCGCCGTGTACCCTGCGGTGGCGAGGGGGCCAGGCTTGCTGTGCTGCGAGGGCATCAAGGTTCACCATCACGCAGAGTCTGAGCACAGGATGGTGTCGGCCACGTGAGCCGGACTGGGGAGGTGGCGGCTGCAGGCGCCCGTGGGTCACTCGCTGGCCTGGGGAAGGAGGAACTGGGGCCCCGAGCCACTGGGACCAACCCAGATCCTCAGCGAGCCACGCACAGCGTGTTCTGGACCCCGAGGTCCTGCTGCGGCGGTGCCCCTGGGCTCCTGCCTCGTCCCTCCTCTCAGCCTGCGGGTGGCGTCCCCTGTGGACAGTCAGGTCTTTCCTGAGAGCAGGGGACAGCTGCAGGTGACGCGTGCGTGGCTCGCGGTGTGTGTACCCCGCGGGCCCTGGTTGTTGGCCCACTTTGATCTCTTAGCAGGTGTGCGGAAGACCCGGAGCTGCCACGCTGACCAGTCCCTCTTGTCATCGGCAGGTCCCCATGCACGGGAGAGGCCGGGGCGCGGCAGGGCCGCTGGGCCGCGGGCGCCCGATGCCCAACAAGCAGAACCTGCGGGTGGTGGAGTGCAAGCCGCAGCCCTGCGTCGTGTCCGTGGAGGGGCTGTCGTCCTCCACCACCGACGCCCAGCTCCGGGGCCTGCTCACCTCCGTGGGGCCCATCCAGGTAGGCTGCTGCCCGTCGCGCCCCAGTCCGAGCTGACACCGGCTGCGGCAGGCAGGTCACTCGGGCGTTTTCAGAGGCTCACTTGTCACCCTCCCGGAGTAACGATGCTTTGAAATCCTCGTGTTATTCTCAAGTTTGCGCACGCCCTTGTACAAGTAGTTATTTTTGTGACACGCTTGTTCCGTGTGTGATGAAAGTACGCAGCCGTCTTGACCTGATTCCAGGAGCAGCCGCCCCCGGGAGCAGCTGTGGGGCTTGGATTGGGTTTACAGGTATGGGGGAGCGTGGGCCGTGCTGTGGCCCCCCAATTTTGGAGCTGGCCCGTTCTGCGTGCCCAGCGCTGCCTGGGTTTTCCTGGAGCGGCTCACTGTGCCTGGCCTTTCTGCCGGGAGTCGCCCTTGGTCGCAGCCGGGACCACACCATCTGTCCCAGTGGGCCTGTGTCTACGTGCAGGGCGCTTTCTGAATGTGGCTGAAGGGAACGCAGGCTCCTGGGGCCTCCAGCGTCCTGCGGGGCGGGGGGCTGTCCAGCGCGGCTGCGCACCTTGCCCTGCCCCCGCGCCAGCCGGCACCCCGAGAGAGCAGCAAGGACACTGGCCGGTCGCCCTGCTGCACTGCCTCGCCTGCGGGCGCCAGGCTCAGCCATGGCGACTGTTGGCAGAACGCAGCTCCTGCCCTGGAGCCGACACCAGACAGGGAACCCGGGTGGGCTGGTTGGCCGTCCTGCCCTGACGCTCGGGCGATGGTGGCCCAGGCGGGGCTGCCGTCTGGGGCGGCAGCACTGGCCTGGCTCTCGGGAGGTGGTCGCACTTAACCCTCAGGTGGGAGCCACTTTCCAGCCCCGTATGCGGCCGCTGCCTGTGTCCCTGGTGTGAGGCCCCGCGGCAGCCTCGCCGCAGCCTGGAAAACAGGACCCTGCATTGGGAGTCTGCGTCTCCGGGCGACCTTCCCTCCTGCTGGCCTGTCCCTGGTCCGACGCAGGAGGGTCAGAGGCTGCTCGTTGTTATGAGCCATCTCATCTCGGTGCAGGGAGGCCCGGGAGGGGAGCAGGAACAGGCTACCGGAGGGCTCTCCATAGGGAGGAGCAGGGGGAGGGTTTTCCGGTCAGATCGGTGACCCTCAAACGGAAAGACGAGGGGAGGCGCCCTGCTCCCCTGCGCCCACCTGGGACGCACCCCAGGGGTGACTTCGGGGAGGGGTGGGGAGTGAGGTTCAGACCTTGCGTCACGGAGGCTGTGGTCTCCCTGGTGCATGAAGCTACGGTAGCAGCGGGGAGGGATGGCTGGAGGGGCCCACAGCGCGGAGGCTGCACCCCGCGCTGGGGTGCCCCCTGGTGCCCACCCTGGTGCCTCTGTGGGGCAGAGGCGGCGGAGGGACCCGGGAGGCAGCCCGCAGCGCTCAGGGGCTGCTCCTCCCGCACGGCAGTTGCGTCTCTGCAGCGGCCCTTCAGGGGCCCCCGCCTGCGGCGCCTGTGGGCTCAGTGAGGAGAAGGGGACGGGCGTTGTGCGGCCAGCAGCGAGGCCGGGGCCTCCGTGAGGGTGCGGTGGGAGCGCGGGGCCCGGGCCCGGCCTCCTCCAGGGACCAGCCTCCCCTGCGCCACCGCACGACCTGGGCGGGAGCGGGGGAGCCCCAGCTTCTGAGACCCCTGTGTTGGAGGCCTGTCTCCTGCTCCAGGCCGTGTTTGGGGGGCTGGTGGTTCCGCGGGGACTGAGGCGCCGTGGCAGGAGCCATTTCCTCCCGAGCGTGTGAAGCGTGTGAAGCGTGTGATCGCGGGAGGGTCCCCGCGGTCCCTTCGATGACCCCGGAAGGGCCGCAGCGGTGTGACGGCCGACGCTGGTCTTTGAGCTGAGGCTTTGGCAGAGCCCTTCACCTTCATGAGCCAGGGTGCCCCTGCCGGACCCCCAGCTCCCATTGTGACAGAACAAGGGTCCCGAGTCCCGGGGGGGAGGCGGGGGGACAGCGCACCTGATGCTGGCACGGCCGTGGCGCACGTGCAGGAGCCGCTCAGCCCCAGGAGGGCAGGGCCGCGCTGGAGGGTGTGACCTGAGGCGAGGGGGGTCCGGGAGGACACCTGCTCCACCACGCGTGTTCTGAGCGGCAGGGCAGGCGGGCGGGTGACTTCGGAGGTGTCGGCATCTCCCGTGAACGTTGCCGATGGTCCTGCACCCGGGACATTCGGGAAGGGAAGCGGGGTGGCCAGACGCCGCCCGGCTGGCAGGAGGGCTGGGGTGGCCGCAGGGGCTGAGGGTCCTGGAAGGCGCGGCTGCTGGAGGCCGTCGCAGAGGCTGCGCGGCTGTGAGGGAGCCGGAAGCCGCGGGGTCTCGGGCACAGGCCGAGGACTCGGCTCTGAGCAGGGCCTGTTTCGGGGGGTGGTGCGGACACACGTGTTTTCCTCTTGGCAGGGACCGGGCTCCGCGCCGCGCAGGACCGTGTGGCAGGGGCTCTGCACGGGGGGCGGGGAGGCCTCAGCGCCGGTGTGAGCCTCAGTTTTGCGTTAACCTCGTGTTTACCTGGGTGTGTGTGGTCACGTGCGCTGTAACGTTAAACGTGTCTGTGTTTTCTCTAGAGTTTACAGATGCTTCCCCAGCAGCGGAAAGCCATAGCTAAGTTCAAGGAACCAGCCCACGCGCTCGCCTTCCAGCAGAAGTTCCACAGGTAGCCGTGGTCGGGGCCCTGTCCCTACGCGCCCAGGGGCCCAGGGGAAGCGGCCGCCGCCCCTGCTGTCCCGCCGGCTGAGCAGAGGTGACATTGGATGTTTGTTTCCGTCTCCGCAGGCACATGGTGGACCTGTCCCACATCAACGTGGCCCTCATTGTTGAGTGACCCCCACCAGGGAGGCTCACCCTGCGCGGCCCGCAGCCGAGGAGTGGCTTCGTGGGGGCCCCTGGCGCAGGACCGCCCGCCGAGGTCTCCCCTCGCCTGGCTGACCGGCGGCGCGCCGGGGCCAGCACCGAGTCCAGAGGAGCGGAACTGGGCACGAGGCCGGCGGCCGTGGGGTGTTGGGTGGCTCTGATTCTTTGCCACCTCCGAGAACTCGAGTTTCTGTTTTCTTTTGTTTTCCACGTGCTTACACTGCATGTAGACATGTTCATGATCTTCCTGTCTGATCGATCGCTCACTGGGACTGAGGTTCAGGGAGGAACATTAGCAGCACAAATTCTACGTCCTTCTCCCAGCAAAGAACATCTGATAATGGTTGCGCTTATCTTCAGTGCAGGCTAGACCGGAGCTGTCTCCTCAGGAAGCCCCCGGAGGCTTGTGACCGCAGGCGAGGTGGGCGGGCGGGGCGCCAGGCCCTCCCCCCGGCACAGGCAGGCTGGGGGGGGGGGGGCACCCGTGCCTGCTGCCTGCAAAGGAGCTCGTCAGCGGGCTGCCCACCCCTTTTAACTTGCCCAGCAAGGCGGGGACCCACGCGCCCCTGCTGGGAGGAGGAGCCAGCCCAGGGCTTGGACAGGCCTGGGGGTGGTTTCTCTCTTTCAGGCAGGCCCACGTCCCTGGCTCTGTGACACGCATCGCCCTCTGGGGAGCTGGTCGTGGCTTTACCTTTCTTCGGAAGGCAGGTGGGTGGGTGGGGCTGCGCTGCCCCTCGGCGGACCTGAGCGCAGGCGGCGCTGGCCGTGGCGCTGCACCCTCCCTGGCCTGTGCTGCGAGGGGCTGCCCCGCAGGGAGGGCGTCTCTTGTGACCCTGCCCCGGGGAGCCTGCGGAGGCCCCTTTAGGTGGGACCCGTGCCCCCAGAGCAGCCGTAGGAACTGCGTTCTGGCCTGGCGCCTGCCCAGGTTTGCTGGCGAGGGTGCCGGTCAGGACTGAGTCTCCTGGGGGCCGAGCGGCTGTGCTTGTCCCAGGGAGCCGTGTCCCAGCTGCCCGTGCAGAAACAGGAGCAGAAGCCTGCTGCCGCTGGCTGCCCCTGGTTAGCCCAGCGGGGACCCTGAGGCCGTGCAGCCAGGTTCCTCCCACCGTAGCCTCCCTGGGGAGCGAAGGTCGCCAGTACCAGGCCTGGGCCTTTGTACCATCCTGTTTATTCCACTTTCTCAGTCAGCAGCCGGCACTGAGGAGGCGAATGCAGACCCTGCGGGCCCTTGTGGGCCGCATCTGTCCCCAGAAGGGCGGTGCAGGGAAGGCTAGGCCCCCGTAGGACCCCTGAACTCCCTGCAGTGAGGCGACCCTGGGGTCCCGGCGTTTCCCAGGGGTCGGTCCCTGTCCCCATTGGCTGCTCGCCGCGGGCTCCCTGCCCTCGTCACAAGCAGCTGCAGGTGTGTCCTCTGAAGGCGCAGGTGAGTCAGCTGGAAGGAGAGGAGCGGGGCCCTGTTCCTGCGCCGGGTGCCGGCTGGGGCTCACGGTCAGCGGGCGGGGTGCCCAGGACGCACTGGCGCACAGGCCTGAGCGGAGTCCCCGGGCCCCTCTCGGCAGCCTGTGGCGCAGGGACGAGGCCCGCGGGCCCACTTCCTGGTCAGAGGCGGGAGATGCGGTCCTGGCAAGGCTGTCCCCAAGGTGAAGTGGGCTTTTCTCCTGGAGCTGGTGGGCACGGCTCCGTGCACATGGCCACCTGGCCCGGACCCTGCCGGGCTGCTGGACAGGGGACGCAGCTGCGTCCCCTTGGGGGAAACCAGAGAGGGGCAGAGGCAGGGTCAGCAAGGGACTTCCATTTTCCGTGCGCCTCCTGAGGAGGCCGCTGGGAGCGGAGCCCTCCGGGGAGATGGGCTGCAACCATTATCTCTGTTCTTCCTGCCGGGATGGGAGCGAGACGCAGAGCGTTGACGGACTGTGAACACGGCCTTTCAGGGGGACGGTGTTCCTGGGGTGCTCAGGCAGCAGCGCCCCGAGGCTCCCCGCCAGCTCCTCCGTGTTGCCCCATCCAAGCGCGCTGGACCCCGTTCCGTAACTGTTGACGTGTTGGTGTGTACATTCGACTTTTATAAAGATGGGAGTAAGTCAACCCGTTCATCCTGACCGGTGTATTATTTGTTCACAAATGAGGGAGCCAAGGCCAGGGCAGAGCAGTGTCCCCGGGTCAGCGCGACGGGCGGGCGGCCGGGGGCGGGGGCGCCGCGGGTCCTGTATGTGCTGTAACCGGTCACCCGCTGCCTGCGCGTGACGGCGCGCGACCGTCCTGTTGGTCTGGCCACGTTTGTAAATCCTCGTACTGACTCCTAAAGGGGAAGCGTGTCTTTTTCCAGAAGAAATGTCGAGGGTCCCTGACCCCTGTCGGGCAGCCCCACGGAGGTGCCTGTGGCCTCAGCCCTGGTGGGCGGGAGGCTTCTGCGTGAGCACTTGCAAGGGCGTCCTCGTCATGCTTTGTAAGGTGCCGGGACCGGTGTGCCTGCGCCTGCAGCTTTCCCGAGTCGCGAGACCCGAGCCCGCACCGTGGGCACCGCCAGCAGGTTCTGTCGCTGGGCGGAGGGCGAGGCCGCTGTGCGGTGGTCCTAGACTCCTCGCCACGCTCGCTGCTGCGGCGGCCGCCAGCCGGCTCCGGAGCCCGTTCCAGCAGCTGTCACTCCCCGTCCCTTTGGTCTCTGTGCTGTTTTCTGTGTCTGTTGAACGAAGGTAAGCGCCGCGCCTTTGGGGACAGTTAGGGTCACAGTGAGGCCGCTGGTCCCCTAGCGTGCAGAGCCCTCGCCCCGGGTGGGCTTCACGCCCCCCACCTTTGCCGTGGGACCTGCCTTTCCTGCCCCCAGTCAGGTAGAGCCCCCTCCCCCCAAGCTGGAGCCTGGGAGGAACCCCCTCCGCCTTGTGGGGGCCGGATGCTTGGGGGAGGGGGACGGACCCGGAAGGAAGCCTGCAGATCACTCAGGGAAAAAGTAGGGGCTCTTCAAGGTTTACCTAGTTGACCAGCATTTCAAGTAACCTCTTCTGCTGTGTTTAAAACGGGTGCATGAAGTGTTATCTTGGACACTTTTAAATAACTTTCTGAAGGCGTGTAGCCTTGAGTTACTGTTAAATCCTAAGGATTTTTGCGTAAGGTTTTTGTGACCTAGTTAATTCTCATCACTTAAAAGTGCCGTGGTTTTGTGTCCTAGAACCACAGCGAAGCCGCTGATCCATATTGGATCCCAGGTGCACCTGCGGGTGGTGTACGGGGGGAAGGCCCCCCTTCCTGCCCCCGAGACTGTTGACAGGCGTCGCTTCTGTGCCGAGTTTGGTAGGAAACCTTCCAAGGGAGACAGGCAGGTAGAGCAGGGACTTTGAGTGCCAAGTGGGTTTTCCCTTTTGCTTCTCACCCACGAAAATGTGAAAAGGTCCTGGGGCAGTTTTGCTTTGCTGTATTCATTTAGAAAGGAAGTAGGAAAGTACAGGCCCTTTTTAAAGAATCGTAGCTTTAAAGTTTCAGTGTTGCCACGGAGCCGACAGACCAGTGTTTCCTTTCACGCCTCCTGTGCGGAGTAAGTCCGTGTGCCTCTCCCCAGCCGCCTCCCACCCCTCCCAGGTGCAGGGCCCAGCGTGGTGGCCGCCCGACGCCTAACCAGGTTTGCTTCCGCAGGCGCGGCCGGGCTCCCCGCGGACTGACGAAGGCTTTGCTCCTCTTCCCGTTTTCAGGTTCCAAGCGGCTGAGGCCCAGACCCCGTGCCTGTGCCCCTCGGAGCTGCTGCTGCTGCTGCCCTGAGCCTCGGCCTCCTGCTGCCCCCGGACCCCCGCCTCCCCGCCAAGCCTTGCACCCCCGTGGCGAGGGCGGTGGCCTTAGTGCCCGTGTCCTCAGGCGGAGCCGCTGGGCTGGAGATCGGCCGTGTCTTCCACTCACCCCTGCATCACCCCCGCCTTTGCTCCCGACAGGTGTGTGCGCCGCCCGGCCCGGCCGCCGGTGGAGAGAATAACGCTGTCCCGTTGCTTTGCAGGCGGCGCGGAGGCAGGCCCAGCGCCCAGCGAGGACGCGGGCGGGTGGCGGGCGGGCCGGCACTAACGCTCTGTTCTGCCTTCTCCTTTGCAGGCTGTGCATGAGTTGTTAGTAGTAACGTCCTAGTGTTCCGCTGCGAGGCGCCGGCGCGACCTCTGTCCCCGCTCTGCTGTGACCCTTCCTAACCTAGCGCCCGGCGGACTGTCGGTCCTCCCGAGCGAGCGCCGGGCCGGTTCCCCCGCGTCCCGCGGCTGCCTGCCGCCCCGAGGAGGACTGTGGAGAGCAGTAGCCATGTGGTTGGGGACGTGTTGTGTACTCTGTCGATGCCTCATGGGAATGTGCTTTGAGCTGTATTGTAATGTGAACGATGTGTCAATAAAGGGTCTTTGCTGTCCACCTCAGCTGTGGCTCCGCTCTTCTCCCCGACTCAGGTTTGGCCCAGCCGGCCTCCCCGCACTTGGTCGGAGAGGCCGGGGTGGGGCTGGGGTGCTGTTTCCCCTGCTGCGCCCCCAGAGCCGTCCTCACGTGGGTGCAGGCGTCTGGGTGGGGGGCCCCCTGAAGGTCAAGGCGACCTTGTCTCATCACAGGCAGGGATGGAGCCTGAGCTGAGCCGGCAGGCAGCGCCCGGGGCACTTGGCTTTGTTGGAAACAGGCCTGTGTCCCCTGGCAGGCCTCGCGCACACCCACGGGTCCCCGCAGAAGATGACCCACCGTCAGGGCTGCCGGGTTGTGGGCCCAGCTCACTGGGCGCCCCCGCGGAGGAGCTCTGGGGACTGCGCTTTGTGGGCGGACAAGCCCCCCAGGGTGGGTGGGCACAAGGAATCTCTTGGTGGCCACCCTTGGGCACTGTTCTCCATCCAGTCAGCCCTGGGCCTGGTTGTGCTCTTCTGGGGTCCTCAGCCCCCCGCTGGCTGGTTGACCCCACCCTGGGGCCCCCCAGAGTGCAGGCCCAGTGCTCTTGGGCCACAGAGGGATGGGACCAGCAGGGGCAGACCGGGCCTGTGACCTGAGGGACTGAGGCCCGAGACAGGCCTGGAGGAAGGTGCTGACCAAGGGCTGAACCTACATCCAATCCTGGGCCTGGTGATGCGGGTGGGACCCCGGGACGGAGGCCAGGCAGGGTAAGAGCAGAGATGGATGGGGGACACTCGACCCCACCCCCCCACCCCAGCGTGGGAGCCGGTAGGCGCAAGGGTCCTGGCCGCCCCAGCGGAGTCCCCGTCTCTGGGGTACCAGGTGGGGGGGGGCGGTCCTTGCTCCTCTTGCTGTTTCCTGAGACCCCAGATCCCCAAAAGAACCGAAGGTGAAAGTGCACAGGACCACCGTCCTGGGGTCCCCTTCCCAGGGCCCCTCTCCCCAGGAGGCCCCGCTCACTTGTCGCCCCACTGCTCCTTCTGCCATGGTCCTCTGTCCACGTCCCTTCCAGGCTCTAAGGCCGGCAGCCCCACCTACGGGGAACCCCGCCATCGCAGCGCGTGCAGAGGGGCCGGGAGAGCCCTCCTGTGTCCCCTACGCAGTGGTCCCCCGGCAGGCGAAGTGCGGTGGGGTCCGTCACTCTTCCATAAAGGCTCCTCTGTTGAGAAAGGGCCCAAGGGTGGGACTGTGGCCGGGTGCTTCCCAGGCTGCAGGTCGCAGAGCCGCCCAGCAGATGGCGCTGCAAAACAGGGCGGCCAGCACCCCGGGCTGGGCGGCGGCAGAGACTGCCTGGCAGCCAGGAGACCTTCCCGGAGGCGGAGACGCCCGCGCTGCGTTCATCGCTATCACCCCCCAGGCGCTGCTTGCCTAGCACCGAGTGCCTGCCCCATGGCCCTGCAGCTGCACGGGGGTCTGGGGACCGAGCCTGCAGAGTGGACGTGCAGGACCCACAGGCGCTTCTCTGGAAGTCGGGACTGAGGAGGAGCCAGGCCATGGCCGCCGGTGGCCCCCACGGCAGGCCCTCAGGTCCTCAGGGCCGGCGGCGTCCCCACGGCTGCCCCGCGTTTCCTGCTGGCCCAGGGCGCTGGGATGGACGTGGAGGGGACACAGGGCAAAGCCACACAAGAACTTCGACACTCCCAAGTCCGTGTTTTATGTTGGCTTGTAGCCTAGGAAACCGTCACTGAGACGTGGGGGTCGCTTAGTTCACCAGCCGAGACTCATTGTGATGCTACCCGCGTGGATCCTGCCCTACTTCCAAGAATGCTGTGTATCACATGCACACATGCATGTACAGGCGTGCACACACGCTATGTATACGCATTTTCCTGACCTAAAAAAGCTCCTTGTGGACGAGACCCCTAGGCTGTAGGACCAACACAGGGCGCTGGGCACCGGCAGGGGAGGTGGGGGTGGCCACAAGGGGCCGAGGACGGCTCAGGCCCCTGCAGGTGTTGGGGCCCACGCGGGGGGGTGTGGGCTTAAGTCAAATTACAGGACCTGGAAGGGGCAGATGGGCCTTCATCACCCCGTCTCTGCTGCTGGCTTCCTGATGCCTGCAGTGTCCGTGCAGGTCTGGTGATGCCGCCCCCTCCACCATGGCCCTCGCCGCCTGGACGTGGGGCACTGTCCTTGCTGGGGAAGGTCTCAGGCGACACCCAGACCTGCCTCTGCCAACTCCCAGTGTGACTCAGTTTCTCCTGTGTTCTCACCCCCACCCCCCAGCACCAGGTGCTCGGGTTCCTCCCGGCCTCATTGGGCCCAGCCTCCATCACACAGCATAGCCCTCGTGAGAAAGGCCAGTTCCAGCCCTGGGAGGAGAACAGAGCAGGGGGCAGGGGTGGGAAGCGGGGGGCCATGAGGCAGCCTGTGCTCGTGACCTGCACCTGGGGACACCCACCTGGGGACCTGCACCTGGGGACATGCACCTGGGGACACCCACCTGGCGACATGCACCTGGGGGCACGCACCTGGGGACACCCACCTGGAGACATGCACCGGAGACCTGCACCTAGGGACCCGCACCTAGGGGCATATACCTGGGGACCCTCACCTGGAGACATGCACCGGAGACCTGCACCTAGGGACATGCACCTGGGGACACGCACCTGGGGACCCACACCTGGAGACATGCACCTGGGGACACCCACCTGGGGGCCCACACCTGAAGAAATGCACCTAGGGACATGCACCTGGGGACACCCACCTGGGGACCCACACCTGGAGACATGCACCAGAGACCTGCACCTAGGGACATGCACCTGGGGACATGCACCTGGGGGCCCACACCTGAAGAAATGCACCTAGGGACATGCACCTGGGGACACCCACCTGGGGACCCACACCTGGAGACATGCACCAGAGACCTGCACCTAGGGACATGCACCTGGGGACCCACACCTGGAGACATGCACCTGGGGACATGCACCTGGGGTTTACCAGGGGTGTGGTGGGTTAGCCTGGCACCTGTCCCTCCGGAGTCTGCTGGAGGAGAGCATTGCATTGCGGGGTACTGCCTGGAGGAGGCGCCCTCGCCCCCCATCTCATCCCTGACCTGGCCCAGGTCTTGAGCACTGCTCCCTGGGGGCCGTGGTGGCAGGCAGTTGGTTATCAAGAAATCAGTTTAGTCGCCCGATTTGAACAAAAAGAATAAATAGCAGAGTCCACGGTAGGTGGGGAGGGTGGAGGGTGGAGGGTGACGGCGTTTCACGAAACTTCAGCGACCGTGACGTGGGCGCAGGTTGGCCGAGAACACCCGCGTCCTGCTGGGTCTGCGTATGTGATAAGCAACCACTTGCCGGTTAGATTCTTTTTCCCGAAATGTCTCCCTTTAAAAACAAAGACCGGAGAGGCGTGTCCAACTTGATGTTGGACCCCAGAGCTGCACGGGACCTGCTGTGACCTCAAGTCCACGCCCAGGGGCCTCCGGGGTCTTCGGAGAGCAGCCCCCAGAGTCCTCCCACCCAGGGGGTCCCCTCCCTGCTTCAGCCCCCACCGCCCTGGAGCTGCGGGACACGGCACTTTCCCGACTGTGTCCCTGGACCCCAGGTGTAGCCGGGGGGACCCCAGGGCCCTGTTGGCCCCCGAGCTCTTTCCCACTGTTGTTACCCTGCGTCTCAGACACAGGTCTGGGCCCCACTCAGGACACAACTGTGCGACATCAGAGACGCCACTGGGGCCAAGCCCAGAGGTGGGGGTCACAGAGTCAGAGCCCCGGCACCTCCGGGACCTTCAGAGCCTGGTGTTCTCAGCGCGGAGACTCCGTGGCCCACGGGGGCAGGTGAGGCCTGAGGACAGAGGGAGCGATCCTGCCTCGCTCCCTGTGAGGGGATGGGGGCCCCCAAGTCCCAGGACTGGAAAGTGGGGGGCGCGGTGACCTCCGGCAGGGGGAGGCTTGTGGCAGCTAGAAGGGGACTTCGGTCGGCTGGGGGGCTTCCTTGCTCCCAGCGTGGCTCCCCTTTCCCGTGGCCGGTGGCATCTACAGTGAAGCTCCCCGCCCAGCGGAAGCCACAGGCCCGGGGCCGCGGTGGGGCAGCGCTGTCATCGTGCCCACAGCCCGGGTGCTGCCGCCTGGCGCGAGCCTGCTGCTGCCCTGTCCCTGCTGCTCCTCCTAAAGCCTCTTCCAACGCACGGTGGGTCCTCGGTGCCCGCTGCCCCGTCGCCGCCACCAGAGGGCGCGCGGACTCCATCGAGGGGCGCTGGACCCCCGAGTCCTGGTGCAGATACCCGGGGTGCACGCAGGCCGGGCCCTGCCCAGCACCCCGCGTCCCCCTGGGCCGCCCCTCCATGCCCGGCGCTTACGCTGCCCCAGGCAGGACACGGGGACTCAGGGGAAGGCACGTCAGCCGAGTCCTTGGACCTGCTGGGGGTGTGTTGGGAGAGGACCCCATGGTCGCTGGTGGTGCCCACAGCCTCCTGCAGTGTCCCTCCCGCCCGCACCAGCTCCGGCGATGGTGTGACGGGCAAAGAAGGCGCCTGCATCCCCAGTAGAACCTGGGGCTGGGCGGCCACGGCCCCACAGCGCTCAAGGCCTTTGGGACAAGGGACCTTCGGGTCACCGGACTTCTGGGACACAGGAGCAAGGGGCTCATGCAGCCCCTCAGAGCCCCAGGCTGGGGAGAAACGACCGCACTGGCCGCAAACATCGCCAAGTCCTAGGAGCAACCCAGCACCAGGGTCACAGGGCCACCGCCCAGGCCGTGCCCGGTGTGGGTGTGGCCCTTTGGGGCTCCTTCAGAAGCAGCAGACAGGTCCCCCCGTCCACCCGTACCCCTCGGCTGGGCTTCGGCGCCCTTGGGCAAGTTGGGTGGCCCAGGGCTGAGGGCGGGAGGCCGCACGGTCCGGCTGAAAGGTTGCAACTGGGACTCCGGTGACGTGGGCCAGCAGGGGACCGTGGGTGTGGGGCCCTCTCTCAGAGACATGGGGTTGTGTGGCAGCCTTCAGGCTGAGGGCTCTGGAAGAGACCACCCCATCCCTCCTGGGGCCCTGAGAAGGGAGCCCCCGCCCTCCCCCAGGCTGGTGCCCCGAACAAAGGGACATGGATTCCACTCAAGAGCCAAGTTCTGCAGTTTGGGGGGAATTTTTGGCATACTTCACCTTCACTCCTCAGATTCCGGACCCTTATTTCAACCAGCCTCCCCCATCTGGGAGCAGCGCTGCCCTCACCCCAAAAACCGGAGCTGCCGGCCCACTGAGAATCGACCCCCCGAGACGCTCCGGGTCCCCAAGTCACGGGCCTCAGAGAGCATCTCTGCAGTGAAACGTGAACTTTAAGATTTTCTTCTTCGTTGGAGGAAATCAAGCTCAGCCAGAATAGAGAAGGAGGTTCTCTCCCGATGCGGACGGTTTTCCCTGATGGGGAGAACAGGGTAGGCTAGCTAGCAGCCAGGGGCGGGGGGTGGGCAGCCCCTTGGGCCCGTTACCTCCCCGCATCCCCTCTGGCACTGTGGGTGCGCGTCCTATCAAAACCTGTGCTGTGACAATGCGCACCCTCCGCCGTGCAGCCCACCTTGGTTTGGGCACGACCTCTGCTGTGCAGGTGGGCGGGCTTTTCCCACCGAGACCCAGACAGCAAGCACGTCAGGCTTCTCGGGCGGTGTTTCCGGGTTGGGGTGTTGCTGCACCTGCTGAGTCGACCGTGGGAGCACGGGGGGCGTGGAGCCCGTGTTCCAACCCGCTTTGCCGCTGGACAATGGATTTCAAACCTCATCTGCCTCCCACGTGGCACGAAGGAGTGTTCTTCCTTAGAGCTTCCGCTCCAACCGCTGAAAAACGGAACGGCCAGTCCCAGCGGGTGGGCTGTCTGAAGCCAGGCAGAGGGCCAGGCTGGGATCGGGGGCTTCAGCCCCGTCCTAGGACGCGCCTCTGACGGGGGCCAGAACGCGGGGCTCCCGGGGGTTCTGCGGTTGGCTTGTTGGAAGTCACCTCCCTGGGCCTCCTGCTGGAGTGAGTGGGCCTCCCTCGCCTAAGGATGGAGGGACCCCATTTCTGAGTCCCCAGAAAACCCAGTTCGCTGCCCGAGAGCCAGACCCCAACGGCAGCCCCGCAGCCTGTGACATTCCCGCGCCAGCCCAGGGCAGGTGGGGGTTCTGCCATGCAGTCCATGTCTTTAATTATCCGAACAATGGAGCACAAGGGGCCAACCCCACCTCTCCCCAAGACAGAGGGGGCCTCGGGCGGCAGGAGCGGGCACCCCTCCTCATGCCCTGGCTTTGCTTCCTCTGCGAGGTGGCTGCCTGTTGGGGCCCATGAAAAGCGAATTCTTCGTGGAAAGCTAGACACGGGAGGGAGGGTAAGTGACCAGCGGGACGGCCCACTGGGCCCGGCCTGCAGGGGGCGCCACCCGGGCCAGCAGCCGCTGGCCAACTCCCCGTTAGCCAGGCTGCACGGCTCTTCACGCAGCTCAGTCACGTGTGAAGAGACACGCATGTGCCCAGGGCTTCCGGCTCACCGTGGGCCACCTTACACACATGCTGGGCCAGTCAGCTGGCCAGAGCCACCAAGTGCCACCATTGTTTGTACACCTTGAACCCGATAACCACCTATGTGAGCAGAACAGCATGCTTTGCCGAGAAGCCAGCTGCGGGAGCACCCAGTGTGCCCACAGGCCCGGCTGCCCCAGGCCGGTGCACTCGGGTCACGGCCCCCTGAACGAGCCATGCCACACCCGACCCTCAGCGCAGAGGCCCCTGGGGACCCAGGTCTGTCTCAGGGGCAGCTTCTCCGGGCCTGTCTGGAGGCCCGAGACCTGGCTGAGGCCGGCAGGCCCGATTCTGCTCCCCTGCCCAGCAGAGCCCAGCTGTTTGCAAGGGGGCACCACTCATGGGTGGCCTTCCAGTCGCCGATGTGCTCCAGACCGAACACGGAGTTCAGAGGATCTGCTGCCCCGGACCCGGAGACCAACCCAGGCCCTCACAGACCCAGACTGTGCCCTGGGGACACAAGTCCATGCTCAGCCACCACCCCAGGCACAGCCGGACTTGCAGACACCAGCATGGCCGGAGACCCTCGCGGCTGTGGCAGGAGAGAAGGGGACCCCAGGACGGGCACTCTGCAGTGGGCCTCCCCTGGATTCTGGGGGAACCTTGAAGAAAGGGCTTGGCGAGGGGTCAGGCAAAACAACATTCTGCCCTCCCCTTGGGGACCCTCCTTAAAGGGTCCCCGGGACTTGAAAAAGCTGGGAGACCCCCCTAGGAGGCCAGGGAACCCGGCACTCCAACCCAGGCATCCAGGCCCAGGACGCTAGGAGTGACCGACCCCCAGCCATCTCCGCGGGGCACATGTTAGGCGGTGCTGGGGGCTGGGGGCTGGGTGCTGGGTGCACCCCCAACCTTTGGAGAGGGGAAGACGGTCACACAGTAAACGCGGAGCTGAGACTTCGCCACGGGTGAAGCCCGACATGGGAGTGGGTCCAAGTGCGCGGCTTAGCGTTGGATCGGAACCCGGGCTGGGAGCAACGGAGCCAAGAAAAGGGGCGGCTGCGGGCGTTCTGTGATGCCGTACCGACCAGGCTGCGCGCGGCACGTTTTATTTCTATAAAACTATTACAAAATATTCCAAAAAAAAAAAATAATAATACAGTTTTAGTAAATGTACAGCAGTTTCTTCTGAATTTATTAATGCAAAACATCCTTGTTTACCTCTGTATAAACTACAGGCTCCATCCACGTGGGCTCGCGGCTGTGTGCGCTTTTAAAAAATATCATTTTCTAATAAATTCTTTGAAGTTAAAAATAACAAAGATCTTCCAGTTTGTCCAGAAAGGAGGAGGAGGAGGAGGGGAGGGTGCAGAAGAAGAAGTGTGTGCGTGAGTGTGTAACAGTCTTGGTTTCCAGAATGTGGCCCGGATGGTGACAACCACTGGCAAATACCACACCATGAAGACACTGGAGGAGGCGGCGGTGACCTTGGACATGAGTTAAATTAAAAATAATATATTTTCATATTTTACACTATTTCAAAAATGAAATGTCATTCAGTTAAGTATTGATCTCTCAAAAAAATCTAATTTACAATTCTGTGTATAAAAATATACTTTGCGGGCCCCCACGAGGCGTGTCTTAGCCTACACTTTCTGAGAAGCCGGTGGGCAGAGGGGGGCGGGGAGCGGAGCACTTTGCTTTCGCAGCGGCGGCGGCGGCGGCGGCGGCAGGACAAGGGACATGTAGAAAAATAGACTCTGAGCAGGTCGCTTGGCCTCACAAAATAATCTTTCCCCCTGTGAGTACAGTTCACGTGACAATAATAAATTATCCAAGAAACAAAACTAGTTAAGGCTCTTGAAGGTCCGGTTCATATTATTTAAAACATCTATTCATACCAAACAAATAAATAGCCAGGAGAGGTGGGGGGCGGGGGGGGAGGAAATCATCAAAATAAAACAGTAACCAAAAAATTCCAAAAAAAAAAAAAAAAATTAAAAAAAAATTATCATATGAACTAAACACGACGCCAGAACGTCCCGGGGTCTGGGTTTCCTTAAGAGTCTACTTTGGGCTGTCCTACTTTATTATTATTATTATTATTATTATTATTATTAAGTATTATTATAATGAACGTTCATTCCGTGCGCTTGTTCCGTGTGTCTTTCGCTGTCTCTTGCTGCGGCCCCCGCCCCCCGCCCCCACCCCCGCGCCCCCCGTTCCCGGCCTTCAGCTGGACTTGACCGCCATGCCCAGCGGGTGCAGCGCTTCGCTGTCCAACAACCACGTGCCTATTCGGTAGAGCAGCTGCGAGTACCAGTGGACGCCCCCCGCGCCCGCCGCGTCCCCCGCCCCCGGCGCGCCCGGAGCCGGCGGGGGCACTTGGCCGCCGCCGCCGCCGTCGCCGCCCGCGCCGCGGCCCGAGCGCGCGGGCACCAGCGCGGCCAGCAGCGCGTGCGCCAGGCGGAAGGGCGCGAAGGCCCGGTGCGCCCAGCTGTGCTCCTCGATGACGGCGTAGCACGACGCCAGCACCCGGTTGATGAGGATGGTGCCCTGCGCCGTGAGCGGCGCGTACGCGCCCGCCGCCTCCTCGCGCAGCGTCACGCTGTGCACGGCGGCCGGCAGCAGCCGGCGGTCCCCGCCGCGCTCCGCCACCACGTACACGCGCTGGCCCGGCCGCACGCGGCTGGCGAACAGCGCCCGGCGCCCCGGCGCGCCCCCCGGCGGCCGCCCCGCGCCCGAGTCGTTGTGCGGCGCGACGAAGAGCAGGTGGGCGGCGGTGAGCAGCAGGCGCTCGCGCGGCTCCCGCGTCTCGATCACGTAGAAAACCTTCCTGGCGCGGTCGTCGCGGTCCAGGAAGGTGAGGAAGTCGCTGTAGAGCAGCCGGCCCTGGTCGTCGGCCGCCAGCACGCGGTCCCCGGGGCGCAGGTCCTTCACCAGCTTGGTGCCGCCCTCCTCCAGGTGCACCGTGGCCGAGCCCGGGAAGCAGCCGCCCGACTTGGCCGCCACGGAGTTCTCTGCGGGGAGAGAGAAGAGCGGGCGCGACCGTGAGCCCGACGCCCGCGCGGGGAGGGCGCCCGCTCGGTGCCCCGCGCGCCGGGCGGCAGGAGCGCAGCCCGGGGGGGATCAGGGCCGGTCCGCCCAGGGCCTTCCTCCCCCAGCCCCGCCGTCTGGGCGGCGAACCTTCGGAGCTGCCGCGTTCCGTCCCGGCTCTTCGGGGACTGGGCTGGCGTGAGAAAGGCTCTCCAGCTACCCTTCTTTCCTTCCTCCTTCCGCCACCCCACCCCCTGCTCGGTACACACCCAATTTCGCCACGAATTCAGGAGGTATTTGCTCTCCACTTGGATTCCTCAGGAAGCCTCCTTGAGCTCCCCGGGGCGCCGGGGGGCCCTCCCGCCGCCCCGCCCGCTCGCCCGCCCCCGCCGGGGCGCGGGCCCCCTGGCTCCCCAGCACGGGACTGCGCCGCCGGGACCCCTCGCCTGCCTACCCCAGCGCCCAGCCCGGGGCCTCAGTGTCGGCGTGGGCGGACGGGGGCGGGGGTGAAATAGCTGTAGTGGTTGTAGCAACTGGACAACTGGACAAACATTCCGGAGAGCCGGCTGAGGCGTGAAAACCCGGGGCCTGTGTGGCTTTTCCAGTGAAAATCCAATAAAGGACCCCGCATTGTGCTTGCGGTGGCGGAGCGAACAGGGGGGACCCTCTCGGAAGGAGGGACCCTTCCCTGTCTCCTCTCCCCGCTCGGGCTGCGGCCGCCCCTCCCTATTTGCTCAGGTGCACCCCCTGGCCCCCCTCGGCGGTTCACACGCCGGCTCTCCACAAGCCGGGCCGTCCGGAGCGCTGTTTGCTCAGCCAGCCCGCTCTTCCAAGCTCTCAAGATGCGTATTTGAATTTTAAATGGCGGGGCCTGCTCCAGCGCTGGAAGCCGCCGGTTCTCAAGGCCCCTTGACGACGCGCTTTCTCCAGCCCTTGGTGGCTCTCTGAGGCTCACTGTCCCCAGGACAATGATCGGAGCGGTTGGCGCGCAGGGGGCCGGGAGGAGGGGCGCGGTGCCCGTCTTCTCTGCATTCCAATCTCTGGGATCATGCTTTTTGCAAATAGAGATCGCGAGAAAGAATCTTCCTGCTGGAATTACAGAGGGGTTTTAATCTTCTCATCGGTTTCTCCGGCATGAAGCCCCGGCCTGGCCGTTGGAGGCCCGCCGTCGCCCCCCGGAATGCGGCGCGGGGCGCAGGCGAGCGGGAGTCGTCGAGTCGCACGACCCTGCTTGACACGCAGCGCGCGGCTCTGCGGCCCGTGTGTCCGGAATGCCAATGAGCGGCTCTCCGCGCCGGGTCTGCGCCCTGGCAGGGCCCCGGGGCCTGATCGCCGCTGCTCATTTTCGACGAGACCTCTAGGGACACCCCCGCCAGGGGCACCCCGTGAGCAGGGCTGGCTGCGGCGGGAGCCGCGCGCACACGCGCTCCAGCTCAGTCGCGAGGTGCGGGGAAGGGGAGTGGCGGGAGGAAAGAGCCCGCAGGAGGCTCCCCCAGGAGGCCCGCAAAGCGGGGGGCGCCTCCTTCCCCTCCTCCAAGGACTGGGGATCCTTGCCCGTCGTCCCCGACTGGCCTTTTCTTTCTGTTGTGCCAGGAAGCCACTATTTTCCTTCCCTACGAAGTGCGCCGTAACACTTGGAAAAGTGTTTTTCTACTCACATCTGCTCTTCAAATACAGTTTAGGAGACCAACGGGCAAAACTGGGGAGGGGCGGGGAGGGCAGAGCTCCTCCGGAATTCAGCGTGAACCGTTTTTGCTAAATGCGCCAACGTAGGCTGAGACGGACACATGGCACCAACAGGCGCCAAGCTGGATATTCGCGCGTGTGGGCGGAAAGCCTTCCTTTCAGAGCGGTTCCCCGCCAGCGGCCGCCTGCAGCGTTGCAGGCCAGGGAAGCGGGCGCGCGCCCGGCGGCAGCTGCGGTCCCCGCTTTCCGCGCCTGCCTGCGGCGCAGGGCAGCCCAGCTGGGCCTCGCGGGCGGGGGGCCGGCTCCTGGGCTTGCGCGTCCAGATGTTGGAAGCGGGACTCTTGGGTTTACTGCCTCCCACCAGGCCTGCCCCCCGAAGGCTTAGCCAGGGAGCTAAGTTCCTTGAGAATCCACAGGCACTCATGGGGCGCAGAGAGGGTGGGGGCTCACTTCCCCGACAGAACCTCCTGCTCTGCGGCGGCGTGGGGGAGGGGGGGGGCAGGCGCTCCCTAAGCCCTGAACGAGAGGATGAGGCCAGGCCTGGGTGACCGACCACTCAGGGCTGCAGCCCCTCACCAGGAAGGTGCCCCCCCCCCCATCTTTCGTGCCCATCTCTACCACCTGCAGAAGGGCCCCAGAAACAGGAGTGAGGGCTCAGGCCCCCACAAGACCTTCACAGCAGGGCTCACAGGGCCTCGGGGTTTCTTCTGCCTCCGAAGGGGGCAATTCTTGGCTGGGGACAACCTCACGGGGAGGGGGGGGAATGCCCACAGCAGAACCACCTCACCCCCGTCCCTGACCCTCAGGCCTGCTCCCCATTTTTGGGCTTTGCCTTGACCGCAGACCTGGGGCGCACAGCTGCCATCTCCTGCGCGGGGGGCGGAGCTGGTGGAGGGGTATTGCGGGGGCGGGGCGGGGGCCCCTGGAGGGCCGCGGGCACGCACCTGCTTTCACGGAGCAGTGGATGTGCGCCTTGGACTCATAGTACACCCAGTCGAAGCCGGCCTCCACCGCCAGGCGCGCCAGCATGCCGTACTTGCTGCGGTCGCGGTCGGACGTGGTGATGTCCACTGCGCGGCCCTCATAGTGCAGCGACTCCTCCGAGTGGTGGCCATCTTCATCCCAGCCCTCGGTCACCCGCAGCTTCACTCCGGGCCACTGGTTCATCACCGAGATGGCCAGCGCGTTTAACTTGTCTTTGCATCTCTGCGGAGAGAGGGGGGCGCCCAGCAGACTTGAGCATCCGCCCAGCGACACCCAGGCCCTGCGGGTGGGCCGCTCACCTGGGTCCCTGGGGACGGGCAGTGCTGTGTGGAGAAGTGGGGAGACAAGGCCTGGAGTGGCCCTGTCTGCTCAAAGGAGGTGGCGCTGGGCTGGGGTGTGTGTGTGTGTGTGTGTGTGTGTGGCCTCTGCGGACACAGGACGGACATCAGCTTCTCTCACGGAGGAACTGAGGACCTGACCCAAATCCTGAACCAAAAGAGCTCCTACCACGCACGGCCTGGGCAGCAGGTGAGATTTTTTAGAAACAAGCCAACTGCGAGTTTTTGGACAAAGGTTGGTGCTCCCTCCTGGGGTACCTTCGGCCTTGCCTCCCTGCTTCTCCAAGGCAGCCCCCACCCCCACCCTCTGCGGGGGCCCCGCTTCTCTGCACCTGTGCGGGGTGGGGCTCCACCCTGCCCCCCTGCGCGGCACACTCCCTCACCTGCCGGCCCGAGAGGCCCAGGGTGCGACTTTGCAGGAATCAAGCAAAACACAGGCCACTTCTTCAAGGGCTGAGAGCCTCACCGTGTACCTCCGGGCCCTCCCCTTGCCCCACGCCTATCTCGGGGGAGAACCCGGTCTCCACTAGAGAAGCTGGGGTCCTGATAGCCACGTCGAGGGCCCGGAGGGGGCGGAGGTGGAGGCGACCAGGTGAGTTACAATGTTCCGTGCGGGCCAGGCCTGACGACAAACAGTCTTTATCTGCCCGCCACATTCCTCGGCCCCGCAGAACCCTTTCTGCTGGCTTTTCTGTGGTCTGATTGTGTCTCTTGTTTTCCTTAACCTGTTCCCTTCCCCCTCTTGTTTTCCTGGCCCCTGCGCGCGGAGGCGCAGAATGGTGTCCGGCAAGTTTGAAGAGCAAACTTCGGAGGTGGAGGGAGGGAGGGAAGGAGGGAGGCAGGGGGTGGGGCGGGAGGGGTGGGGGATGGGGCGCCAGCCGAGCCTGAGGCCTGGGAGTCCTGCGCCTTGGGGAGCCTCCCCCTGGACACCACCCTTCACCCCCACCGCTCCTGTGGGGGCCAGGAAACGAGTGGGCACCAGGGCGGTGGAGCTGGGGTCTCAGAGGCTGGAGCAGCGAGAACGGCGGACCCTCGCGCGCGCGTTGCGTGGCCCCAACTCTCGGCCGCCATCCTGCTTCTCCGGCGGGGTGCGGGATTTGAAAGAGGGGAAACGGCCAAGTTCTGGGGGGGCGCCCCCCGGAGAGGCAGACTCGAGGGGGAGGCGGGCGACCGTACCCCGTCCACGGTCTGCAGAGGGCGGGGCGGGGCTCCTGCCGGCGCGGGCTGGAGCGGCGGCCCCACCTACGACCCTCGGAGCAGCGCGGGGCACTGGTTTCCTCCGCCGAGGCGGACGGCGCCCTCGCAGAGGGGCCGGGCGGAGAGATTGCGCAAGGGGAAAAGCCCTGCGTATCTGGCGGCAATAAAACGCAGTAATATGGTTGTAGAGTTAAACATCCAACAAATGGGGGAGGGGCGCCGGGGTAACAGGTCAGCGCCCGCAGGTTTCTGGGCCTGACAGCCGTTCTCTTAAAAAAAAAAGAAAGAAAGAAAGAAAGAAAGTCGGAAGGGCAGAGTTGGAGTGAGGTCATCTTGAGGATTGAATGCGTTTTACATGAAAATCAATCAGTAAACCAGGGTCAGCTAAGAGCCGGGCGGCGGAGCCGGCGGCGCAGGCGCACACCACCGACACGCACACGCACACGCACACGCACACACCCCGAGCACCGAGCCCCCAGCCCACCCGGGCTCGGGGCTCCCGGGGGCACTTGGCACTCTCCGCAGCGTCGCCCCCAGCGCGCGGCTGGCCGGGGGAGGGGAGCGGGGTGCGGAGGATGCTGGACCACCCCTGCGCCCTCAGCTGCGCCACTGGGGCCAGAGGTGGAGGACCCGGGCGAGGACGCAGGCCGAGGCAGGCCCGAGTCCGCGCCCCGCGCCTCCGCGCCCTCCCCGGCGCCCCGCGGCGCGGTCTGGGCCGGCTGCTGCGAGGACGCGCTGCGCCCGGCCAGCCATCCACGCACCGGGGCGTGCGCGGCGAATCCTGCCCGACTCTGTGCAGCCGCCGTGAAGCCCAGCGGGGCCGCCGGCGCTTTGTGTCGCGGAAGCCGAACGGCTCCCCACGCCAGAGCTCCCGCCACCTCCCCGGTCTGCGCAGCCGCTGGGCGCCTGGCGCCCGGGAGGGACCGTCACTACCAGCGGCTGAAGGGCTTCCCCAGCGCGGGGGAGGGGTGTTCCAACTTCAAAAGAGACCCCCCGCCCCCGTCCTGCACACACCTTCCCCGCTCCTCCCCCACTCCGGAAAACCAGACCCCTCCCACCAACACAGGAAAACGCTCCTTAAACCCGCACCTGAGCGCGGTGCCCCAGGGCCGCCACGCACCCAGAAATCTACCCATCGTGGCGTCTCAGGCCGATGCCCCTCGCGGGCCCCTGTCCCCACCGAGCCCCCGGCCGCCGGCACTCCGCCTGGCACCCGCGGCCTGCGGGGACCGGGTGTCTGTCTGCGCTCCCCCCGCTCCGAGTTAATATTAACCAGGAGCTCATGCGTTCCAGAACTGCTCTCCAAGTTCCACTGGGGACGATCTTGCCATGGTTGAGGGACTCGGGCGGCAGTCACCTTAGAGAGACAGAGACGCAGCGAGACGCAGAGGGACGGCGAGACGGGAAGGACACGCACCTGAGAACAGAATCCAGGTGGTTATCTTGACGCAGGGGTCAGCGGGCGCGCAGGTCCCCGGAGGAGCCCAAGTCGCCTCTGGCCTGGGAGGCGGTCCCTGCTTCACCCCTTCACCCCGGCCCTGCCCCGCACCTCCCACGTCCTCCGCCGCTCCCCCCACACTGCCCCGCCCCCCCACGGTGGAATCACAGCAAAAGGAAGCACTAGAGGGGGATACACCAAGGGCACCTTCCGGCCTCGTGCCGGCCGTCTACCATTTGGGGGGACATTTGTGGGGTCTGTGACACCATCCAGGCTTGGCTCTCCCCACTCAGCCCCAGGACGGCTGCCCCTCCCCCGTCCTTTTGTCCTGGGAACGGGAAGAGCCACTGCCCAAGGAAAAAAAGTATTTGTTTTCGTTTCTTCGTCGGAGGGAAGTTGACAGAAGGTCAGAAGTTCAAATGCTGCCTGCGCACGCGGCGGCGGGAGTGGCGGGGCGCGGGGCTGCTGGGCCGCGGGGTCCCCGGCGGGCGCGGAGGCCGGGGAGGCTCGGGAGGCCGGGCGGCGGCGGAGCCTGTGCTGCGCCTCCGCCCAGGCACCTGCCTCCGCGCCCGCGGGCGACCCCAGCCGTCGGCGCCCTGCTCCCAGCCGGGACCGGGCGGTGCGGGGCGCGTGGAGGGGCAGCCGCAGCCCGCCCTGCGCGCTGAAACCCGAGCCGCGGGATCGATCAGCCCGCAGTAAGTGGAGCCGAACGCGTCTGCCTGGGTGCGCGGCTCCGCGGCCAGGCCGGGCCCTTCTCCGGCGTCGGCACCGCGCACTGGGTGGGTGGGTGGGTGGGGGTGGCTGCTGACCCCTCCCGCTCGGGGACCTCGGGTGTCCCCGCCCCCCCGCTTGCTCCTGCCTCGCCTTCCTGCTCCGCGGCTCCGAGGGACCCCGAGAAGGCCCCCTCCCTTCTGCGGGAGCAGGGCGGCCGGGGTCGGGGCCCCGGACCGGCTGGAGAACTACGCGCTGCCGGCGGCGCGCTGGGCGCCCAGAGGCCTGCGCCGAGTTCCCCGCGGCTCGCGCTGCTCTGGGCACCCGCGCGCGCGGCCGCACTCGCTGTCTAGATTCACCGGGGTCGGGAGCAGATGTTAGAGAGCGAGGATCCTCTCCTCGGCGCCCCCCTCCCCCGGCTCCCCGGGTCCTGTCTCAGCGCCGCAGCGGGGCCGGGCTCCTGGCCGGGAGCGGAGGGCCGGGAGGTGGCGTCTCGGGCCCGCCTCCCCCACCCTCTCGGCGCTCTCGGCGGCCGTGCTGCGGTGCGCTCCTAGCCCTAAAGGTAGGACTTGCCTATTTTAATAGGGCAATAAAAAGGATGTTGACCTATATTCGCCAGGAAATCCATTTCTAGCTTCAGTTCTACGAGCGCGGAGTTTCAGACAGCCCACCCGGGGCTGGGAGACGGGCAGCCGGGCTCCCGCGGCGGCGGGGAGGGAGCGGGCGCAGTTTTGCTTTGGTGCCTCTCGCCAGCCCCCTCCCTCGTCCCCTGGCGAGCAGGTTGAAAGCTGGATGCGGAGCCAGTAAGTTCCAAGTCCCTCCCCCAGGTACCAGGCCGGGAGCAGGAAAGCGCATCCTTAAAGAAATATCGATACAGCCCCGCTGATGGGCGCTGCTGCCGCCACCCCGGAGCCGCTGCAGAGCTTGGTGACGTGGCCGGGGACGAGCCCCTGCCCCTGGAGCCCCTCCAGCCTCTTCCCACCGAGGCTCTTTGGTGGGGGTGCGGGGCGGCGGGGGGGGGCGACTAGCGGGAAAGAAAAGCGCGGGGGAGCAGGTAGCCCTGTCCGCCCGGGGCTGACGCCGGAGGTTATGTGCCCAGGGACCTGGAAGTCAGTCCGCGTTCACGGGGGATTTCTCCCCTTTCCTGCATTTCCACTCCCGAACTTGCAAAGCACAGACCCCCCCCCACCCCCACCCCAGGGAAGGTCTCCCCAAGTTAGGAGCCAGAGCGCAGGCAGCCGCAGCTGGGAAGCGAGGAAATCAGGGCCATCCTTGGACCGCGTCGCCTCCCCGCCCCCACCCCGAAGTTCGCGGCTGGACCCTTCACCTGCATTCCCTCCGGGAGAGGAAGGGGTGGCGGGGAGGCAGGTGGGTGGGGAGCGCCAGGGCGCAGCCGCCTCGCTGACGGCCCCGAGAGCAAACACGCCGAGTCTGGGACTGCCTGGTGCCCCGGATCCCCCTGGAAAGCGAGCGCCGCGTTCCCCGCGGGGCGGGCGCGCTGCGTTTGTACCTGAGTCATCAGCCGGTCGGCCCCCGTGTTCTCCTCATCCTTGAAGATGATGTCGGGGTTGTAGTTGGGGGTGAGCTCCTTAAACCGCTCCGAGTTCCTGGAGATCTTCCCTTCGTAGCGACCGCTGGCCCCCAGGGTCTTCTCGGCTACGTTGGGGATGAATTGCTTGTAGGCTAAAGGGGTCAGCTTTTTGGGGTGCCGCCTCTTCCCAAATCCCCTGCCGGGCCCGCACGCCAGCCCCGAGCACATCAGCAGCGAGGAGACCAGCGCGACCAGCAGACATCTCGCCACCAGCAGCATCTCGTCCATGGAAACCCGCGGCTTCCAAGCCGGCCCCGCGCGGGTCTGTGCGCGCCGCGCGCGGGTGCGTGTGTGTGCGCTCTCCCTGGCTCGCTCGCTCGCGGGCTCCGCGGCCGCCTGGCTGCGGCGGCTCCCGGCTCGCCCGCCGCTCCCTGCCGCGCTCTTTCTCTTTCTACAGAGCGCGGCCCGCCGCCGCCGCGGGTGCGGGGCACTGGCGGCCGATCCCCACCCAGACGGGGGCTGGAGCGGCAGGCTGCGGCTGGTCGCTGATAACGGAGCACATCGGGTTGGGGCGGGAGGCGGCGATCGAAAGACAAAAAGAGACTGATTTTAAATGGTAGCGAGCCCAGGCAGCTTGTGCGAGAGGCTGTCTTCAGTACTATATTATAGCTGGCAGGCGCGCCTCTGATTGGCCGCGCAGCCAGCTTCTTTCTCTTCTGATGTTAACCCTAAAAAAGGCTAGAATTTTTTTTTCCTGCCGCGGCTGGGGCTTTATTTTTCACCTGAAGGCTTCGCGCGGAAAGGAAAACAAAAATCTCTGCGAAGGTCCGGGTGGGCGCGAGGGAGGCCGCCGCCGCGGGGAGTGACCCCCGCGCCCCCCCCGCTGTGTGCACCGCTCCCTGTCCCCCCTTCCCTGCCTCCAGAATGGTAGGTGCTCCAGTTAAAACCAACTTAAGTTTTTAAAGGACAGTCTAGACGCCCCCCCCAGCCCCCCCTCCCCGCCTCCCCCCCTCAGCCTGGATCATCAAACAAGTATTCTCTCCAGATTTCAGGGGCCGGGCTGCCCAGGTCTTATTGAAATGTCTTTCTGTCTTTTTTTTTTTTTTTTTTCCTTCTTTTCTTTCTTTCTTTCCTTTCAAATACTTTATTATGCAACCCAGGTCTGCCTGCATTTTAAGGACAGGGGGTCCGCGTGGTTTTCCGAATTTTCTATACCCCGGGGACAGAGGGTGACTCTCGCTGGCCAAGGCCAGAAAGGCTTGGTATCCGAAGTGCTTTGGGTGCCTGAGAGAAACTTGAAAATTCGGCTCCTTCCTGGCACTGCAATGAATGCATTATTTTTAACCCCCCAGAGCACAGGATGGCGGTGGACTCTGGGGTGGACGCAGTGACCCAGGAGCCGGCCCAGCGGGTCTGGGCACCGCACCCAGCCCGCAGCAGGGGGGCCTGCGGGTGCCACGGAGGGAGGTGGGCGGAGGCCCGTGGCGCTGGGGGGGCTAGTGAGTGGGCAAGGCTGCCCACCATCTGTCTACCTGAGCAAAGTGCAGGCCTGGGATGAGCAAAGTGCAGGATTCAGGCTCTTGCCACGCTGGGCCCAGCTGCCTTTCCACGGAGCCTGCAGGCCAGCCTGCCCAGGGACCGCCACCTGGGAGGGGACAGGTCTTGGGGCACAGCGTCATGGTCAACAGGGGTGCCCGGGCCGGAGCCTCGTGCTCAGGGCTGGCAGCACCGGTGTCCCTAACCCCCGTGCGCCTTTCAGGAAAAGTGTTCCATTCAATGTAGAAAAACAAAACCAGAACCTCTTCCTCTGGGGCACGGGCCCTCTCCTCTCGACCCTCCCAGCCCACACCGGCTAGAACGGCGCAGAAGCTAAGAGCCAGGCCCTGCGTGTGGGGTGGCAGTGCTGCCTGCCACAGGCCCGGAAGGTCCCTCTGTGAAGTTAGGGGCTCCCTCTTGACCCAGCCCCTCTGGGAGGAGCGGGAGAGGCCAGGTCTGAAGCCCGGGCCCTCGCTGCTGCCATGGGCCTCCCCAGCCTCCGACCCAGGCAAGGCCCCTCCACCTGACCCTTTCGCTGTGGGGGAGGAAGGGGACCTGCTAAAAGCCCTCCAGCTGGGCCTTGCAGGGACCGGGCACCAGCAAGGCTCAGCCAGTCGGAGCCTTCCCAGCGTGACCCCACCCCACACACCCTTTCCTGCCTTGTCTGGCCTCGGATGGGTGCATCCGTAGGGAGAACACCCACCCCCGAGCAACGTGGGCAGGCAGCTCCCACCGCCGTGCAGGGGTTTGACGCCAGGCTGTGTTCTGAGTGACACCAGGCCGAGAAGGGCCGCTGGCCGCCCCAGGGTCGCCCTGTGCAGGTGGGGTGGCCACCGCAGCTCAGGGATGTGGCACCGGCTGGGCGTGCGGCTCATGGAAAACTCTGGGCGCTGGGGACCTCCAGCCTGTGGCTCACCCAGCCCCTTCCCTCCCCCCCACTTTGCCGCTCCGTGGCCCTTACCAGCCCAGCCACAGGCCGCAGCACGTGGGCGCCACCCTGCAGCCCCAGGTCAGGGACCCCGTGTCCCTCCCCACCCCGGTGGCATCCGGGCGCCTGCAGGGAGCTGTGACCCGTCGCACGGCCGCCACCTGAGCGCTGGCAGCCAGAGCCGGGCTTGGGGTATCCTCTGGGTCGCTGCCCTTGGGCTGGGGACCGGAAGTGCTCAAGAATGAAGCAATGATGCCCCCAAACCTCGCCCCTGACCCTGCTCTCCGGGACGTCGTCCCTGTCCTGGGTGCGTGCGTGTGGGGAGTCAGGACAAAACTCAGCCGCAGTTTTTATTTATTATGGCACCCGCCGGGGCACCTGGGGCAGGGGCACCCCCTTCCTGTCCTTCCCCCCTCTCCCCCGCTTCCTCGCCTCCAGACACCAGATGGCTCCACCTTTGCCTCCCCCTCCAGACATGCAAGTCAGAGGTTCCAACCCCACCTCCGCCTGACCTGGCCAGACCCCCAGGCCACCCGCAGGGTCCATCGCCCCTTTGCCTGCCCGGCTCTGCCCACGGCCGTGGTCACCGCACCCCTCCATCCGCACCCCTTCTCGCTCAGCGTCCCTGCTGAGGACAGGGGGGCCCGTCTCCTGCCCCCACCCCCAGGAGGCGCCTCCCGCGGGCCCTGCGCCCCACCGGCCCCGCCGCTAGATGGCCTCCTGACTCTGCCTTCGGGTTCGGCTGGCGGGGCCGCGAATGCGCGCAGACCAGGTGGGGAGGCCCCTGGGCGCGGGGTCATTTCACTTGGGCGCCCGGCCCTGACCCCCGGCCCCCGTCCAGCCTGCGACCCCTCCGTTCCCCTTCGCCCGGGTCGGCGCCGCCTTGCCCGCCGCTGCGGTCCCCCTTCTCGGGGCTCCCGGCCGCGCGGCCGGGGGTGCGGCTCCGCTGCTGCTTCCTCTTCTCCAGTCCCCTCCCCCGATGCCTCTTTCTGGGAGTCCTTGCACTCAGCCTCCATCCAATCATGCCTCTCGGGTTCGTCCTGGTTTTGTCTCCTTTGGCAAATGGAACATCCGTGCCTCCATTTCTCCCGTGCCTGGCAGCCAGGGCCTGCCCCTGAGTTTCGGAGGGAGACGTCCAGCGATGGTCCCTAACCCCGGGGCCTGGGGAACCTGGGTCCCCAGCTTCCAGAGAGCCCCTGGGCCACGGGCCTCCCCACCTCCCCGCCCCTCATGCTGGGGAGGAGGCCACCCTCCGCACACAGGCCTCTGCTGGCCAGGCCACGGTTTCCTGTGGGCTGGGCTAGTGACACAGCTTTTCTCAGCAGAGAGCGGGCAGGGCGGGCATGGCCATGGGACGGGGGACAGCGGGTGGGCCCCGGGCCTCGCACTGCACCACGTGGCGGGGAGGACCTGCACCCTGCTGCCCTCCGTGGCCTGTGGCAGGGGCCTGGTGGCACCTGCGGCCCCTGCCCTCCTGGGGCCTGCGGGCCCAGCCCTTCCTGCACTGGCCTCCCTGGCTCTGCCCAGGATGCCCAGCCCAGGGCTGCAGCCCCCCCCCATGGGGACGTGCTTGTCCCCAGGACTGGGAACCTCGTGGTTGACGTTTCTCCTGGTCACCCGGGAGGCTGGGATCACCGCCCTGGCTTGACTTTCCCCTCCTGTGTCTCCCTTTTCCCAGGCTGGTGCTCAGGGCGGGGGCTGACGGTGGGGCTTGGTGCTGGGCACAGGGGCACAGGAGCCACATCCAGTGCTCAGGCCAGGCAGCTCCTTGGGCCACCCAGCCTTCAGCTTCCCTTCAGTACCGCCTGCGGTGTGTGGCCCTTCTGGTTTTCAGGTGGCGTCCTAGCCACGGCCATGCGTGGGAGGGGACAGGAGTTGCACTGTGGGGAGGTGGCCCACCAGGCTGGGGCCCAGGGGAGACATAGCTCCTGGGAAGTCCCCTCCCTGCACTGCAGGGCCACCGGGGGACCCCACACAGGAGTGGCATTGACGGGCAGTCCCGTCTGTCCTGCTTTGCCGTCTCCCGGAGTCCACAGGGGTGATGACTAAGGGGGTCGTGGGGTCCCCAGAGAACCTCTTCTGTTCAGCAGCCCCTGGTGAGGAGCATGTAGCTTCCCCCAGAGGGGGTTCGGGGTGACGCTGCCAATCACCCGTGGCCCACCCCTGCGGCTTCTGACCACCCGCATAGTTTCCGTGGAGGCACGTTCAAGTTTCACGCAAAATACGATGCAGGTTGGCTGTTCTGTTTGCTCCATCACCTCGAATGTCACGGCCACACCCTGCACATGCTCACTCGCGGCGCTGACCGCCCCCACTGACTAGTACAGTGAAGTCGTCATTGTTCACCCATGTGCGTGCGTTCCGGTCCCCTCTCCTTGGCTGCCGGGTCACATCGATGTCCTGCCTGGACCACGGGGGACTCGTCCCTATTTGCCAAGGGAGGCAGGAGACGCTGCCGCCCTCCCTCCCCAAGACGCCACCACCTGGGCCCCGGAAGCTTCAAGAACTCCTGCAACAAACAGTCTCTTTGCAGGAAGGAAGTGGGGACCCCGTGCGCGCACGCCTGCACATCCTTAGGTGTGTTCTTCATCCTCCCCACCCACAGCGGGTGGGTGTTGGCCTCCACTTCACCAAGGCTCCGGGGGGCCCCCTGGCACTTGCCCCTGGGGTCCCACAGCGCAGCCCTTGAGATAAGCCAGGCAACTGTACCCCATCCTTGCCCCTAATAAACAACTCCCTCTTTGCTGTCTTCTTTCTTCTTTTAAAAAGTTTTAGAGTATATTTCATTAATTATGCTGTCACAGGTGTCCCGATTTCTTTTCCCTTTGCTCCCCTCTGCCCATTACCCCCTTCCCTCCAGCAATCCCACCCTCCTTAGTTCACGTCCATGGGTTGTCATATAAGTTCCCTAATTTCAGCCTTTCCTCTTTTATTCTTAACTTCCCCTGCCTATTTTATACCCACCAATTATGCTTCTTAACCCCTGCCCCATTTCCCCATTTCTCCCTCCCCACTCCCAGCTGATACCCCTCCCGATAATCCTCATACCTATGATTCATCTCCTGTTCTGGTTGTTTACTTAGTTTGTTTTTGCCTTTATTTTCTTTTCTTGGGTTCTGTTGCGGGTAGTTGTGAGATTGCTGTCTTTTTAATGTTCACAGTTTTGATCTTCTTTTTCTAAAGTAAGCCCCTTAAACATTTCATACAATAAGGGCTTGGTGATGATGAACTCCTTTAGCTTTACCTTGTCTAGGAAGCACTTTATCTTCCCTTCTGCTCTGGGTGACAGCTTTGCTGGATAGAGTCACCTTGGTTGTAGGTCCTTGCTTTTCATCACTTTGAACACTTCTTGCCAGGCCCTTCTTGCCTGCAAAGTTTTACAGAGAAATCAGCTGATAGTCTTATAGGAACCCCTTTTTGTAGGCACCTCTCTCCTTTTCTCTTGCTGCTTTTACGATTGTCTCTTTATCTTTAAACTTTGGCATTTTAATTACGATGTGTCTTGGTGTGGTCCTCTTTGGGTCTAGCTTGTTTGGAACTCTCTGTGCTTCCTGGACTTGTATGTTTATTTCCTTGGCCAAGTTAGGGAAGTTTTCCTTCATTAGTTTTTCACACCAGTTTTCAATTTCTTACCCTTCCTCTTCTCCTTCTGGCACCCTGATGATTCAGATGTTGGCACATTTAAAGTTGTCCCATTCCTACGCCTCTCCTCATTTTTTTCAATTCTTGTTTCCTCATTCTGTACTGGTTGACTGTTTATTTTTTCCTTAAGTTCCAAATCATTGATTTGATCCCTGGCTTCCTTCCCTTCACCCTTGGTTTTGTGTGGCTTTTCCTTCATTTCGCTTAGCAGAGCCTTCACTTCTTCCCGTATGGGTTTGCCACACTCGAGCACGTCTGTCAAGTCTGTGAGCATCTGTGTCACCAGCATTTTGAACTCTGCGTCTGTTAGGTTGGCATATCCTTGTCACTTAGTTCTCCCACTGGCACCTTGATCTGCTCCCTCTTTTGGGCCGCACTTCTCTGTCCCCTCAACTTGACAGGTTCCTGTGTTTGCCTCTGTGTCTCAGGTGGAGCTGTTGCACCTGTTACAGTGTAAGGGCCCTCAGGTAGTCGTCAGTGCAGGTGACACGTTTCACTACGTAGTGGCTCTGTGTGGGGGAGAGGGTCTGAGAGGGAACAATGCCACTTGCTCAGACTTGCCCCCCTTCCAGGCACTTCTGCTCCCTACATGGGGCTGGCGCCCCTCTAGCTGCTGCCCTGGCCATGGTTCCCAGGGTGGGTGGGTCTGTGGGTGTCCCAGGACCGTGGGGGCCTCTCAACAAACAGACTCTGTGAGAGACCTGCAGTGTCTTCCTCCGCCCCAACCCCTCTGGTTTTCACAGTCAGAAGCCGTGAAGCTTTATTTCCCCGGCACTGGAACTGTGAGCTGCGGGGTCTGGTGCTGGGAGCCTCCCCAGGTGTCCTTTTTCTAACGTGTGACTGTGCTGTCCACCGGTGGCCACAGCGGCTGCAGCCACATCCTCTCTGCCCGGGACCCATCTAGCCTAGTGGTCTGGGTGAGCATTTCTTCTTTCTATCATTGTTGGACTTCCATGCAGCTCCATTTTCTGGATTTTGTGGTTGACTCTAGTTGTGAGGTGGATGCGTTCCTTCTTAGCTGTGGAGGGAGACTGAGGGTGTCTGCCTAAGCCCCGTCTTGGCTGGAAGTCCCCCCCCCCTCACTGCTATCTTAAGAGGGGGTGCTGGCATGGCCCTCTGGTCCACGCAAAGCAGTTCCACCTTTAGACTGACTCACGTGGCGGCTAGAGTCCCAGTTTGGGACTTGCCACTGAGGTATACACAGGCTCCTAAGGCCAAAGCAACCGGGTGTGAAAGAATTGAACTGTTTTTAAGCAGGTGGGCCCGGCCGGGAGCTCAGTCGGGTACAGTGCGTGTCAAACCTGAACCACAAGTTTGCAAGTCTGACTCCTGGCCAGGGCCCATCTCGGGGTGCTGGTTTGATTCGTGGCTGGAGCGTGCCCAGGAGGCCGTCGATGGAAGTTTCTCATATGGATGTTTCTCTCTCTAAAGCCCAAAACAGGCCTGGCTGGTGTGGCTCCGTGGCCGGAGCGCCGGCCTGTGAACCAAGAGGTCGCTGGTTCAGTTCCCAGTCAGGGCACGTGTCTGGGTTGTGGGCCAGGCCCCCAGCTTGGGGGTGCACAAGAGGCAACTGATGGATGCATCTCTCCCTCTCTTTCTCCTTTCCCCTTCCTCTCCCTCTGAAAGTAAGTAAATGAAATCTTTTAAAAGGTAACAAATAAAATCAATAAACATACAAGTATCCTTGGGTGAGGATTGAAAACAACAATTAAAAAAATAAAGTGGGGCTACCACAGGCCAGAAAGGGTATTCAATCCAACTGAGCCCATTTAAATAACCTTACTTCCTGCGGAAGCTGTGTTCCTGCCTCTGTCAACAGCCCAGGGGGACCGGCCATGGTGATAGGACCTTATGGGACACATCCCAGGGTGTGTGTGTCCCTAACTCTTAAACGTGACCTCCTAGATGGTGTCATCGAGCGTGAAACTCCGTTGCACCCTGGCTTTTCACCTGTGGCATTTCTAACAGCCTCTGAGAGCTATGTCCCCAGTGCAACGTGACTTCAAAGGGTGTGCGACCCTCGCAGCCATGCTTTGAGGTGAAGGCGGACTGCGCTGTCCTCTCCCTGTGATGGGGAGGTAGGTGAGCTCTAACCAGAGGTCACGGTCCCCAGAGTCACTCGGTTCATCTCACACTTGGAACCTGTAGTGTGGGGTTGGCCACGGTCCCTTCCAACACAGCTCTTAGCTTGAAGCCACCTCTGCCATGTGTCCCGGGCCGCGCCCTGCAGTTCTTTCCCTTTGAGAAGCGCGTCGCTTCAGCTTCCACCTTGACGCCTGCCCGTGGGGTCTGGGCTGCCTTTCGGAAAAGGGCATCACTGTCTCGACTTGTTCCTGGGTGGGCAGGGGGTAGGGGGGGGACAGGTGGGGTGGGCGATACCGAGAGGAACCCGAAGCTATGCATGCGACCTGGTCAGACTACCCTCCCCTTCCCGGGCCTTCTCGGCACGAGGGCGACTTGCCCCAGAGGACAGACCGGCGGCCGGAGCCCAGCTCTCGGAGCAGCAGCCCCGCAAAGCCTGGTGTCCGAGGTCACCCCTCAGGGCCCTTCCTGCTGTGGGGACAGCGGAGCTCCAGGGGCTGTGGTCACCGGCCACGTATGTGCTGGACCAGCCTGGCTCCTCCACGTTCCTCCACTGGCAGACGGTCCCAGGTGTTGCATGCATGTGGGTGAACTTACACCCCGATTTTCCTGCACCCGTGTTCGGCAGGGGAGGGTGGGGTGGGAGGTGGGCTGTGCCCAGGCTCCTCTCATCAGACCGCGGAGGAATCCTCACCACCCGTTCTGAAATTGTCACCACCAGAAGGCCAACAGAGCTGTCATTCTCCTGGGTGCATATATCCTCGGGCTTGCAAGGGATTTGTTTTCTTTTTAAATATTTTATTAATCATGTTCAGGGAGAAGGGCAGGAGGAAGGAAGAGAGGGAGAGACGCATCCATGTACGGTTGCCTTTCACCTGCCTCCAGCTACAGACCTGGCTGGAGACCTGGCTTGCAACCTGGTCATGTGCCCTGGCTGGGAATCGAACCAGCGACCTTTGGGTTTGCAGGCCGGTGCCTTGTCCACTGAGCCACCAGCCAGGGGCCAGCAATTTTAAACTGACATGCCAACACGGTCCCGTGGTATTTTGATTCAGCTACTTACAAAGACATGGGCGTATAAGGGCTACTTCAGGCAACAACTCTGTGAAAGAGGCAGTAAAACATGTGCTTAGACAAGTCAAATAGGACATGGCCACCAAGTCCAACTCTTTGGTCCCGTAGCTTTTCCCGTTAGTTTACTGCGTGTCTAAGAGAGGCCTGCACGTGTGTAGCCCTTGCGGAAGCACAGGGCAGCTCTTCTGATGGGCAGGGAGGACGGCTTTCCAGGGTGGCCCTGGAGGCCCGGGCGGTCCCCCCCTTGCCCGGTCCAGTTGATAGACGGACCCAGAACCATCCTGGGCACTTTGCGGTCTCTGTCCCCATTTCATGTCAGCGAGGATGTTTTGCCCGAATCCCCTGTAATGGGACAACGAATCTATCGGTCACCTCTCTCTGTAGAAATAATCAATTCTAATCAGTAATTGCTTTTGGGCAATAGTTCAATTCTGCTGTCATTCTTTGGCTCCCGGCACCAGAGCATCATCTGCGCGGCTCCGAGGGCGAGAATCCATTGCGCTGTGGTGTTGAAGGCGGCCTTGCGTGGGCCCGAAGCGCCGGTCGGTATGCGGGACGGGGCCCTGCGGTCCCTCCTGGGCCCGGACGCGCATCATCGCAGAATGCGGAACAGCCGCGTGTCTGGGGCAGGGCGTCTGTCTTCATTTTCAGAGACCTGTCCAGTGCGGTAGAGACACACCTGGGTGACTAAAGCCATCTTTCTGGGGGAGGAAGGAGGCAGGGGAGCCCTGGTCGGGAGGCAGGAAAGCCGAGAATTGAAGGTGCGGCGACAGGGGCCAACCCTACACTGGGGTCTCCGCACCGCGTCCTGCGGTGCAAATAGGGGTGGGTGTGAGTGGTCCCAGAAGGACCGCTGTCCCCACGGGGTGACACCCACTTCCCCTGGAACTGTTGCTGCCTCCTTCGTTCCGGGCTTTTCTGTTGTCCGTGTGGCCTTGTTCTTCCAGCTGGAGGTTGAAACGTCTGTCTGGTGGGCCTCCTCCCCTCTGTCACGGGGCACGTGGGCCCCTGCTGTCCGCCAGGGTTGGGGCGGGTGGGGCGGAGCTTTGTAAGAACCACGGGCCGCTGTCATCAGAGCATTCAAGGTGGGTGCAAGCCGGGCGACCCTCGCATCCTGTCCAGGGGGCTTCAAAAGGGCGAGCACTTCCTTGAACCCCGTCTGTCTGTCTGTCTGTCTCTCGGGGCGCGCCTGGTTAAAAAAGCAACAAGGAGCATGATCCTGGTGCAAAGGTTTCCGAGGTGCCGGCGATGAGTGCATGAAAGTCCTGTTAAAATATTTATACTTCGAAACAAACCCAGAAGCCGCACGCACACTTAGGCCTCTCAGCCTCCTCTTCTGAAAGCAGATAAATCATCGTCCGGGCAGCCAGGACGAAACACCCCAGTGTGCAGAGGGCAGCGGCGGCAGCCGGAAAGGAGGTGGGAGCGTGGCTGGGGACATGGGCCGCATCTGGGCCCCGGCCTCGCGGGGACCCCCGAGCTTCGGCCTCACCAAAAATAAGCAAACAATAAATAAAGAACGAAAGAAAAGGAAGAATGGAAAAAGAGAAGACAAGAAGGAAGAGGAAAACAAGCTGATGTACTGTCACCTCGGGTCACTGTGTCGCAGGTCAGGGCTGCGGAGGGGCCTGGCGCACCGGCTCCCACCCGTGACCTGGTGGGCGGCCCAGCACGTGCTCCCGCCCACAGACGTGCATCCAGCACCCATGGGCACACGCGCACCGGCAACCCCTCAGAGGGGAAGTGACACAGATTCTCTCCCAGCACGTGGGACTGGACACCCGGTGACTGTCCTTTGCTTCCGGGAAGCTGAGCCCTCACTGCGCTCTGTCCTGATTGGACAGCCCCTGTCACTGAACTCCTGACATTCCAGGGTTTTCCACAAAAGGGCAGGCACCCTTGAAGGGCACCATGGGTTCCTTTTTTTTTTTTTTTAAAGGTTCTATTCATTATTTTTAGAGAGAAAGGAAAGGAGGGGGAAAGAAAGAGAGAAGCATCCATGTGTGGTTGCCTTTCCCCTGCCTCCAGCTACGGACCTGGCTGGAGACCTGGCTTGCAACCTGGTCATGTGCCCTGGCTGGGGATCGAACCAGCGACCTTTGGGTTCGCAGGCCGGTGCCTTGTCCACTGAGCCACCAGCCAGGGTTATGTGGTCACTTCTGAGGGCGTCTGGAAGATGTGTACCCTGGAAGATGCCAACAAAGGTGCCCGGCGTGGCTCCATGGGTGCCTGGAGCAGTGTGCGTGGGCCTGGGTCCCCTCCCGCCCTGCCCCCTGCTTCTGCGCCTTGGTGGCCGTCCCCCCGCAGCTCAGCGAGAGCAGGGATGGGCCCCTGCAAGCTCCGTGGGGGCGGGGCATGACATGTTTCTGAGTCCCTGCTGCTGTCCCTGGGCGGCCACTTCCTGCTGACACTCCTTGAAAGTCCGGGACGGCCTCGCACCCGTCAATGATTAACCACGGCCTTTCTGGGCGTCCTGCGCCCAGGTGCCTGGACCTGCTCCCCTGGGCCCCCAACGCCAAGGTGGGTCCCAGTGTCTGTGCCTTGACGTCTGGGAACCCCTGCAGGACGCCGCTGCGTGAGCCTCCCCAACACGGTCCGTTTCCGGGGTTCTCAGCAAGACAGGGGGCGTCCTGGGACAAAGCCCTCAGGACCGTGCGAGGGGATACAACATGTTTACGTCAAGACTTGGGGTTGCCGGAGTGCCCAGCGCCCCTGGACACCACCCACAGGGGACAGTCTCCCTGGGGAACAGTTTCTGGTTTCTCCTAGGACACCAGCTGTTTTCCGGGGGAGGTCACATCGGAGCAGCTTTCTTGTCCTGGTACCTTCTCTTGGCTCCTGCCTGCCTGCCCCAAGGAGACACACTTAGGGTGACATGGACGCTGGGGGGGCCGTGCCCACACCCTCAGCAGGACAGTCAGGTAGAGCCAAGTTCAAACCCCGACCTTCCTCGCCCCAGCTGTGTGGCTTCGGGTTAGTGGCTTAACCTCTCTGAGTTCTTTCCAGCTACGGGGTGGACATGCAGCCGCCTCTCTACCCGTGTCTCCCAGGACGCAGCAGCTGAACCGCCCTCCCCAACACGTGGTCCTTGCTCTCCCCTCGGTGACCCACCCATGGTCTGGCCCAGCTCCCTGGCGGGGAACCTGGGTCCACGGCCAGAGCTGGTGGTGGGTGCTGCTTGGGCAGGTTGGGCCGAGGCTGCAGCGGGGCTGGAAGAGGTACCAGGCTCCAGCGCCCCCTCAAAGGTGCAGGAAGGGCCCTGCTGCGCGGAGGACCCCGGGCTGTGGGAGGACCGTGGTCGGAGCTGGGCCGTCGTGCCCGCGATGCCCGGTGGGATGCAGGCCGGGTAGGGCCCTGCTGCCCACGGGGACGGGGGGAGGAGGAGGCAGCCGCTCGCATGACCTCATCCTGCCACCAACTTGCAGCCTCCGAACACAGAGCTGACGTCAGCTCCTATTTGCAATCATTTTTCCTCTTTCCTGCAAGGCGGCCCCTTCTGCTGGGACAGCACTTGGCAGCCAGCCCCGCGGTGGGCACCGCGCCATCCCCGGGGATCCTTCCCACTCGCCCGCCGAGGGGCGGCAAGGGGTGTCCCCCGGCAGGTGCCACCGGGGCGATTCGGGCGGGCCCGGCCCTGAGAGGGGCGCCGGGGCTGCTTCCCAGGGGTCCGGGGCAGGGTCTTCTCCAGCACGTGTGTCCTGGCGCGGACCCTGCGGAGGGGCACCCCAGGTGTGGGCAGCAGGGCCCCGGGTCTCCAGGCCGGGAGGGGCCAGCAGTAAGGACAGTGGGACAAAGGTGCAGTGAGTCACCCCTGCGGAGTCCCCGCTCCAAGCAATGGTCCCCGTCCGTCTGTCCGTCCGTCCGCAGCAGCCACTCTGCCAGCCTGGGAGAGAGCGGCTGCCCAGGGGGAGGAGGGGTCACCGCGCACCTGCCAAGTGGCCAAAGTCCACCATCGCCCGTGAGCTGCAGGCTGTCCCCACCCTGGAAATGCCGCCCATCTCGGGTCCATCCCAGACGCCCCCTGTTCCACCCCAGGGGAGGGGACCCTTCCCGCCTCTCTCTTCAACTCGCCCCCAGACTAGGTGCAGCCCCAGGCTTGTGTTCAGGGACCTCTCAGAGGAGGGACAGCCACCCCTGAGCCCACCCATCCTTCCTGAATGTTGACTCGTGAAGACACTGGGGGCCAAAGGGGACATTGTTCTCAGATGTTGGCATCTCGCCTTCATTTGGAACGTCCGGGAGACCCCGGACCCCGACTGTCACAGGACCTGGTGGCCCTGGTGGCCTGTGGACTGAGCGAAGGGGCAGCAGGACATTCTCCTCTGGTCAGTGGTCAGAAGGCCAGGGAAGCAGGCCCCGCCCGCCGCCGCTCGGTTTCAGCGGCATTGATTTTATTACTCATCCCTTATTGATGAGAAAGCTATTCCTGAAACGCGCGGACGGCCCCGCTGAGCCGGACACGGACCGCTCTCTGTAATGGGGCCCCCTTGTCACTGTTCGCTGCCCCTTCCCTCCCCCCACCCCCAGGGACCAGGTGTCCTGACTGTGTGCCCTGGGACTCGGCTTCCAAGGCCACCTGTCCTCTCGTCCTCACCCGCCAACAATATCAGCACCTTCGGGGAACCTCGATGTTCGTGCCAGCGGGGAATGGCTTGCTCTGTGTGCAGCTGGGGGGTGGTCCCAGGGACAGGGAGACAGGAGGAGAAGCGGAGACTCTGGGGCTGGGAGAGTGGGGATGGGGTTGGGGTATCCCTGGGGCTGGACTCCCAGGAGCGCCTGCCCACGGCCACCTCCAACCCTGCCTCCCTTTGGGGTGCAGCGGGCCCGAGGCTGCAGGCGGACAGGGGCGTCATCCGCCCATCGGGGGACAGCTCGTGACTTGGCCCCCATCATGGCCCCGTCTTCCGGGGGCCGCGAGGAGCAGGGGGCGGGAGAGCCTCCCTCCCAACGCGCCGTCCAGAGGTCATTTCTTTTTCCGTGAATACGTACGATTTTACACCTTTAATGGAAGCGAGTGGGGTGATGTTGGCTGATGGAATTGTCCAGGTGGAAGGGGCCCCGTTCTGTGAGGTGCCGTCCGTGTGTTACCCCCGTGTGCTCACCGGCAGGTAAGGGGGAGTTTGTGAAGCCGGAACGCGGGGAAGCCAGGGTGTCTCAGCAGGCTGGGCTGGGCCGCGTAACAAGTGAGCCCCGTTCTCGGGAATGTGGCCCCAGGACCTTGTCTCTTGCTCTCATCAGCCACAGGGGCTGGGCCTGGGGTGCAGGCGGAGGGGAGGTGGCAATGCCCTTGGCCCCTTGGGCGGGTGGTCACCGCCTCCTTCTGCAGGGGTCCTGGGTTTTCGGGGCTCTCGTCCTGCCGTACCCTGGACCGGAGGCCAGCCAACCTGGCCACCCACTCCTGTGGGTGTGGCTGGTGAGCCAGGAGTCATTTTTTTGGTTCTTATTTATTATTATTACTATTATTATTTAAAAGCCTCACCCAAGGATACGCTTATTGACTTTAGAGCGAGAGGGGCGCGTCCGCCTGCCCCCCTGCTGGCGGTGGGTCACACTGCGTCCAGTGGCCGCCCTGCCCTGTGGGGACACCTTTGCTATCGCCTGTCCTTGATGCACCTGAGGGACGGTCCTCCCGCTTGGGTTGAGGTCCGTTCGCTCATTCCTCCTGCGGATTTTTGGGAGAGGACACCCTGCGCTGGGACTCCTGGGGGTGCTCAGGTAAGGAAGCCGGTGTCCTGCCCTCGGGATGGGGTAGGAGCTACCGTCCAGCCCCTGTGACTCGCCAGTTGCCCCGCTGCCTGCCATTGTCAGGGCCGCAGCCCGAGGCCTTGCATTTTGACCTTGGGAGCGAACTCCGTTTGATATCAGACATCTCCCCTGGGGACACACCTCAGTCCGAGGGGCTCAGAGTCCCACGCGTGCTGGGTGGGCCCCTCGTGGGTCCCAGGCTGCCTCCCCCATCCCCCGTGGGGCCCCTGAACTCCTGGGATGAGGCTGCACAGGAAACCCTGCGCTCCGTGCCCTTCAGTGGCCGCACGGGACTTGGATTCTAAATATTCCACGGACCTGCTCACGCGCAGCTGGGGGAGGATAGGCCGCCACTGTCCCCCTCTGTCCCCCACCCAGGGGTCATTCATCCTGGGGCGGCGGACCCTCAGAGTGGAGATCTTATGGGGTCCAGGAGCTCATGGGGTCGGGGCCAGCAGGGAGGGGACGGGGACCCGGGTCCAGCCACGAGGCGGGGGCTCTCCCAGGGCAGGGGCTTTAAAAACAAGTCACCCTTCAGCCACCGACGCACACAGGTCAGACCAGCAGCCTCCCCAGACCGGGGATGCGCTCAATAACTTTTCACTTGGAAAAATCTGGGGGGATCCATGCAAACATTAGAACAACCAATAACCAAAGAGCATTCATTCGCTCAGCCTGCATCTTCTCTTTGGAGGAGGGAGTCGTGGGGTCTCAGACAAGGGCCGCCCCCATCGTGTGTGACGTTTCCCGGCTCAGAGCACGGCCTGGGGCCTCGGTTTCCATCGGGGTGTCCGTGGGCCTTTCCACCTCAACCTGCTCCCCTTGACCAAACTTGCCTCCCCTCTGTGACTCCGCCGGGGGCCTGTCCCTGACCCTGGGGTGCTGCTGTCTCCCTCGCCTCCTCTGACCCCCAACACCCGGCACAGACGCCGTGTCCTTCACGCCTCTGTCCCCAGCCACCCCTAGCAGGTCTGCTCTCCGGGGTTTCTGGGACACCCAGCGCCCTTGCTGAGTGGCACGGCCAGGATTTCAGAAGCGGCTCTGCCGGGCCTTGGAGGCCGCTGGGTGGTGGGGTTGCTGCCTCCCTGAGCCGTCTGACCTGCAGCCCCTAAGCCCAGCAGCCATTCAAGGCTGAGCTCCCCCTCCCCTGCGCGTCCTGGTGCTGGTCTTAGTCTCTTGTCTCGTGTTCATTCCTGGGGCCTCCGGGCTCCGCACCGGCTGCTGGCATGCGGGCTTTGCTGCTGCAGGGATTCTTGTCCTCAGAGCCCTGGGGGCCGGGGGACAAGGCGGGGTGGGCAGGGCTGGTTCCCCTGAGGCCTCACGCACGCAGCCCTGTCCCTGTGTCCTCGCACGGCCTCCCCTCTGCGTGTGTCTGTGTCCTCATCTTCTCTTCCTACAAGGACACCATCCTGTGGGATCGGAGCCCCCTAATGACCTCATTTGACCTTGACCAGCCCTTCAGACACTAAACGCAGGCCGCTTCTGAAGTCCGAGGGCCGGGACTCCGACACGCGGGTTTGGGGAAAAGATGCGATTCAGCCCGTAGGAAACCGGAGCAAGAATGAAAACCGAGGCTGTGGGTGTGAAGACGCACCCATGAGGCCACACGTGGAAACAGTCACGGGGAGGCTGACCGTCTCCTCGGTCTCCAAAGGCTGCACGTTGGGGAATTATGAGAAGGTAGAATCAGGCCACCGATGCCTGCAGACAGACAACAGGGTCTAGAATGTTTCAGATGGCACCAGATAAAAAGTGAAAGAAGGAGGCACGAACCCCCAGGAGATACTCAGCGTGAGCTGAGCGGGCGTCAGGTGGGCCACCTGTTACCTGGGACGAGGGTGGCTGGGAGGCTGCAGCCCCGGCCTCCGGCGTGAAGAGTGGGGACTGTGGCCCCAGGATGGGCCGTTGGCCTCCTGTCAGGAGGGACGTGAGAGCTGGACTCCCCATCCACAATGGCCGAGGTCCTGTGGGACCTTCTTTCCCCTCCTGACACCGTGTGGCCCCGTGAACCTGCTCCTGGGATTTCTACGCAGCTTAGCCCAGGTTTCCTGGGGCCCAGCTGCGCCCCCAAGACTGGACTCCAGGGCCTTTTGGTCCAGGATGGTCCCTGAGGTTTGAGGAGTGAGATCCTTGAAGGGCAGCCCTTCGCTGACAGTGGCACCCGTGTTACGGACAGGTCCCCGTGCCCTCCACTCAGAGGACGATGTTATTTTTGTCCTGAAACTGCAGCCTTCCTATTAATAACCGATGCTAACTCGTGGCCATATCCTGCCGCTGTTCCGGGCGCGGTCGATGGCAGGAGACCGCGTGGCCGCGCCCGCTGGCTTCGCCGTTCAGGTGTTTTGGGTCCCGTCCAGCAGCCTCGAGGAACAGGTGCAAAGGACCAAGACCCCAGAGCTGAAGGTGCGAAACGCCACCGACGGCTTAGTTTCCCAGTCAGCACCGGAACCCGGGGACCCTCTTCCCCATCCAAGCCCCTCTGTGCTGACCGCGCCTGGCTGGTGGCAACAGTGGCTGGGTTTGCGGGTGTCCCGCTGTGACATCTGCTCTGTGGCCCACAGCCACGGTCCCCTGTCCGGGGGCGCAGAGCCTGAGGGCCAATTCTCGTGACCCAAATTCGCACCCGCCTGCTCATTCCAGCTCTACGGTTTGCCCGGGTGACACCTAGTGTCACTTGGGTCTGGTCACTGCCCAGCTGTCCATGCTGGTGTGGGTCCTGGCGCCCCATTTGCGCACAGGGCTGGGACTGGCTGGCTGTGCTGCTGGACCGACAGACACAGGCCACCCCCCCCAGAACCCACTGAGGCATTTGGGGAAGTGGCAGGCCCCCCTGGGTCCCCCTCTTTGTGCCGTGCGAGCGGGAAGCCACCCCGGAGCAAGGAGGAGAAAGCCCAAGGGAGCCGGCACCGCGGCCCGGAGCGGAGGAGTATCGATCCCGCCCGGCTTCTATTGATTTCGTGTCCCCTCCGTGTTTCATCATGTTTCTTTCCTATCTGTTTGCAGTCTGCTTCCATTGTCCGCCGCCCGCAGAGCCAAGGCCCGGCCCCAGCCTCCCGGCCGGTCCACACCGCTTTGTTTTCCATTTGCATTGTTTTCGGGAAATGATTAAACCGCCCCGGGCAGGCTGTCGGTGGCGGGCGGTGTGTCTTGGACGGCCACGTGGGACCTTGAGCCCCAGCCTGTGTCGCCACCAGGGCTGGTGTGGGTCAGGGTCCAGGACAGCAGCGTCTCCCCTCAGGGCCCCAAGGAGGACCCCGGGCAACCTGGACGTGTGCTTTGTTTTCAAAAGGCTGCAGTGCCCCTGGGGTGACTCTCGCCAGCACCCCAGGCAGGAGTGGAGTTCTCAGTGGCAGATTCAGGGGTGGGGGGCAGCTGCTGGTTGCTGGAGACCATGGCGGGTCCTGAGAGCCGCCCCTGAGTGCGGGTCGCACCCCCGAGAGAAGGCTCGTGTGTGGGGGTGAGAGTGAGATCTTTATCTGGAATCTCTGTGCTTGCAAAGCTTTCAGATTTTAAAACAGGGCTTTTTTCCCCCCTTGAAACATTTTTAATTGAATGTATCGGGGTGACGTTGGTTAAGTAAGCTTATACAGGTTGCAGGTGTACAATTCTACAACACAGCTTCTGTGTAACGGGCGATGTGCTCATTTTCCAACTCAGGCCTCCTTCCACCACTGTTTATGCCCCCCTGTACCCTTCTCTGCCTCCCCCACCTTTCCCTTTGATGGTCACCGCACCGTTGTCTGTGCCCATGAGGGTTTTAAAAATTATTTTTGGCTCATCCCCTCACCCCTCTCACTCAGCTCCCAACCCCCTTCCCCCCTGACAGCTGTCAGTCTGTTCTCTGTGTCTATGCCTCTGTTTCTACATTATTTGGTCGTTTGTTTTGTTTGTTAGAATTCTGCATATACGTGTTTTTCTCCGAGTGGCTTATTTCACTGAGCATAATGGTGTCCGGGTCCATCCATGCTGTCGCAAAGGGTCGAATTTCCTTCTTTTTTAGGGCTGAGTAGTATTCCATCATGTGACTATCCCGTAGCGTTTCTAGCCATTTCTCTGCCGATGGGCACTTGGGCTGTTCCCAGGTCCTGGCTCTTGTAAACAATGCAGCAGTGAACATAGGGCTGCGTAGACTAGGAAATGAGTCTTTCTGCATTCTCCATCAACACGTCCAGGAGTGGAATCGCTGGATCCAAAGGCAGTTCCGTTTTCAATTTTCTGAGGAAACTCCATACGGTTTTCCATAGTGGCTGCACCAGCCTGCATTCCCACCAACAGAGCACCAGGGTTCCCCTTTCCCCACATCCTCGCCAGCACTTGTTGTTTGTTGAGTTATTGATTACGGCCGTTCTAACAGCTATTGGGTGGGGACGGGATAGCTCATTGTGGTTTTAGTTTGCATCTCTCTGACGGCAAGAGACATTGAGCATATTTTTCTATGTCTTTTGACTGTCTGTATGTCCTCTTTGGAGAAGTGTCTCCTCAAGTCCTTTGCTCATGTTTTATTTTTTAAAATTGTTTTAAAAGATTTTATTTATTTATTATTTTTAGAGAGAGGGGAAGGGAGAGAGGCAGAGAGGAAAAGAAACATCCATGTATGGTTGCCTTTCCCCTGCCTCCAGCTGGAGACCTGGCTGGAGACCTGGCTTGCAACCTGGTCATGTGCCCTGGCTGGGAATCGAACCAGTGACCTTTGGGTTCGCAGGCTGACACCTTATCCACTGTGCCACCAGCCAGAGCCCCTTTAAAATTTTTCAGTATGATATAACCCCATTTGTTTTTCTTTCTTTTGTTTCCCTTGTATGGGGAGACGTATCTGATAAAATATCGCTATGAGAAATGTTTGATATTTTACCGCCTATGTTTCCTTCCAGGATTTTTGTAGTTTCAAGTCTTACCTTTAGGTCTTTATTTTATTTTGAATTTATTCTTGTGTGTGGTGTAAGAAGGCAGTGCAGTTTTATTCTTTTGCATGTATCTGACTGATTTTACCATGTATTGAATAGACTATCTTCAACCCACTTGCCTCCTTTGTCAAATATTAATTTGATCATATAGGCATGGTTTTATTTCTGGACTCTCTATTCTGTTCAATTGATCTATATGTCTAATGCCAGTACCATGCTGTTTGATTACCAAGGACTTGTACTACAGTTTGATATCAGGTAGCATGATTGCTCCAATGTTGTTCTTCTTTCTCAAGATAGGGCTGGCTATTTGGGGTCTTTTGAGGTTTCATATATATTTTGGGAATATTTGTGCTAGTTCTGTGAAATATGTCATGGGTATCTGGATAAGAATTGCTTTGAATCTATAAATTGCTTTTGGCAGAATGGGCATTTTAATGATGTTAAAGCCTCTAATCCATGAACATGGTATTTGCTTCCCCTTATTTGTATCTCCCTCAATTTATTTCTTCAGTGTCTTATAGTTTTCCATGTACAGGTCTTTTACCTCCTTGGTTAAACTTATCCCAAGGTACTTTATTTATTTATTTTTGATGCAGAATATTGAAAGCATCATCCATCCTTATTTCAAAAAAAAATTTATGTCACTGATGAGATGATGGCTTACTACAGGCTATTTTTCACATGATTCGTAACACAAGTAGGCCTAAAAATAGAAACCAAACGTTCATTTTGATCAATTTATAATTGATTCTACGATAAAAAACAAACAAACAAACAAAAAAGAAAACATCTTAGCAGATTAGGAGTAGAATAATTCTTTCTTACCTTGGTAAATAATCTGTCTTTTAAATGGAAGCCTAGCATCAGAATCAGGGTAAACAGTCAAAAGATGATCCCTACTGAACTTCAGAACAAAGTAGGAGAGCTGATTTTCCTACTCTAACATTGACCAACACACTTCAGACAATGCAATAAGACAAGAAAAATATAAGAAATTATATATATATATATATATATATATATATATATATATATATATATATACCTCCAGAAGGCAAGTCCAGAGGGACAAAAAGAAAGAAACATAAGCTACAGATGTTTTCATTGTCCACCTAAAAAAATCTTGAGAGTGAATTGAAAATAGTTTTGGAACTGTTAAAACAGTTTGTACACATGTGGCTAGTTACAGCATAAAACCATCAGCCAATAAGTGTTCCACACGTTGGCAATAACTAGTTTAAAATTTTGAGAGCAGAAAGATTGTGTTTGTGACAGTATATGACATAACTTGAAATGAACTTAGGAAAAATAGAGGACTCATATGACAAACAACCCAAATTTTTTCATTTAACTAAACAGAGAGTTATGCTGTATTCCCAATGTAAAGGCCCAATGAGATAAAAATGGACTTTTCCCATTGTTCGTAACAAAGTATAAGTCGTTTCAACTCCTATCACATAGGGGGCTTTTTGGAACTTGGCCAAGTGATTCTCTAAGAAATAAGAAACAGGTGGAAACAGACAAGCATGTTTAGGAAAGAAAATTAATGGCATATTTGCTTTACCAAATGAAATGTATTAGGAAGAAATACTAAATCAAATAGTATGAAAATGCCAGGATAACAGGGAAATACTTGAAAATGAGCAAAGTCCCAATTCTTTAAAAAGATTTCATATGTGACAAGATGCACATTTCAGTGAGTGGTGCTGGGACACCATGTTACTGTGAGGTCACTCTTCTGGAAAGAAGACTTAAAATTCTGCTTCTTATCATCAACCCAAATAGATTTCATGTTGCTCAAATAACTCCATGAGAAAAAGTAAAAGACCCACAAAAGACTCTGTGATGAGAGGAAGAGCCATACTTTTTTGATCTTTGAATCAGGAAGACCCCAGAAAGGTGGAGATCACCAAGTTTGATGATATGACATTGAACATGTTTGCAAATTAAAAAATAGCATTTCAAGCTAAAAGGCAAAATCTACTGGGAGAAATACATATGACAAAGAGATAAAGTTCTTAAATATAAAGTGCTCTTAAGGATCAATAAGGAGAAGTTGAACATCAATAGACAATTCTCAGAAGTAAGATAAATGGCCAATAAAAACAACGACAGTGTTCAACCCCATTAGTAATCATATAATTCACAGGAAAAGAAAATAATCTTGTTCAATGACCACCTGGACAGAGAGAAAATAACAAGGTAACAGCCAGCCCCAAAACTGTCAAAGCCAACTCTGAGTAAATTGGTGGGATTTTCTGGGGGTAATTTCCTAACGTTTTATCCAGATTCTTAATGCTTTAACCACTTGAGCCAACCCAATAAACCTTTCCTCGGAATTCACCCTAAACAAATTATAAAAAGAGGCAGAGAATCATTTTTATTTCAGTGTTGTATATAACACCAAAAGTTAGAGCCAGCACAAGTAGCTGAAACGGGGGATTGCCCAATGGGGGCCGCCCTCGTCCGGTGGTGGAATGCCAGTCATAATTTCGTGGCGTTGAATGAGTTGGAAAATTTGCATAACATCATAGAAGGTGACAGAAAGGATGCTAGTGGATGGGACCCTTATAAGCCCAATGCGGTAAAACAAATGTTGGATACGTAGCCATCTCATAAGGTAGCCAATGTTGAGCCATCGTTGGTGGAACAAGGAATGTTGGAAGCTAGCTTCCAGCCCTGGCTGGTGGCTCAGTGGATAAGGCACCGGCCTGCGAACCCAAAGGTCGCCGGTTCGATTCCCAGCCGGGGCACATGACCAGGTTGCAAGCCAGGTCTCCAGCCAGGTCCATACTTGGAGGTAGGTGAAAGGCAACCCTACATGGATGTCTCTCTCCCTCTCTGCCTCCCTCCCTTCCTCTCTCTCTAAAAGTAATAAATAAAATCTTTAAAAAAATTTAAAAAAAGGCTGACTTCCTGCATCTTCTGTACCGTGAGAACGCATTGCTTTCAAAACTCGGCGAAAAGGGGGCCTTACGGGACTAAAAGAAGGGTTTTGTGGGCTGAAGCCAGGGAAGGAAATCCCGTCGTGAATTTGTTCCCGCGGCCGGGAGTTCAGTGACTCAGGTGTGTGGGCACCCTGACGGGAGAAGCGATTTGAGGGGCTGGCTCAGCACCTCCGGGGAGGCTTCTTGTCAGGGGGCTATTTGCTAGAGGACTGATGTGGTGAGTGGGTCCCCTGAGTCACCGCAGGGGTCCTGCGGCCGTCAAAAGCTGCCCCACCCCGGGAGCAGGGTTCTGGGGTCCGTGAGACTGGGTATGGCCCGGCCTGCACCTCAGGGGAGCTGGGTCTCCAGAGGAGGGGCTTCCTTGGGGTCATCATACTGGGGTGTCAGGACAGCATGCTGTCCGGTTCAGAGGGAGAAAGAGACAGAGCAGCAGATGCTGCCCCGGGCAGCCGCGGCCTCCGCCCACAGCTGTCAGTGCAGGTACTTCCTCTGGACCCCCGACATTGCGCACCAGAATGAAAACATCTGGAGGCACCCCTGTCCAGTGGTGGCGCCCCTCTTTTCAGGGCCCCTCGCCGCACCCCCAGCCACGGGGACGCGGATCGCAGGTCGGCTCTGTGATCCTCACGCCAGGGTGTCTTTTGAGCACCGTGAGGGTGATGATGATCAGGGTGATGATAAAATGACTCTCATTGAGTGAATTCGCCAGGCGCTGACTCGGGTGATTTACGCAGGGATCTCCTTTACAGTCGTTTCTAGATGATGCTGATTTTTCAGCAGAGACACAGCGAGTTATTGGTCGCTTTGGGGGTGCTCTCACAACACGGGTCACAGGGCGAGGCTACCAGCCTTTCTGGCCCTTCCCACGCATTCTCTGTGGGGCCCCGTCTAGCCGGCCGCAACGTTGGTCCCCCGGCTGTCCAGGTCCGGACCCCATAGGCTGCGTGGCTTCGACCGTGACCCACCCCGGTTAGGAGTTGGTGGCTGTAGAAATCGGGATCCTGGTCCTCCTAGGGGCCCCTCGGGGCACCCCAGCCACATCTCGGGGTCACGTCCTGACCTCTGCGTCTCACCCCAGACAGCCTGCTCCACCTCGTCTGCACCCGGAAGACCTGCCACCGTGGAACAAGCTGTGCCTCTCTCGGCCATAGGCCTGCGGCGTCCCCCCTGTGACGCGCCCTGATGGGGCCACAGCCCACACGTGGCGGCCACCCCCTCATCCTTCAGTGGCACAGACATCGATGCTCCTGCACTCACCGGCCACCGTTGTGTACGGGGTGGTGGATAATTTCTAAAGAGTGACCTAAAAACATGGATTTTGTTAGGTGCTCAGCGGAATGCGGGTGCGCGTGGGCCTGCCCCTCTGACAGCAACGTGGCTTCAGGGGCCACGTCCCTCCTCGGGAACCAGGTCCCCTTGGAAGGCGACCTCCCAGGTTCTTCCTCGGCCGCCCCTGGCCTGCCACCTCTCAGGGCGCCCCGTCCCGGAGGGTGGTCCACGGTCAGCGGAGGGGTGCTCGGGGGATGGACGAACCAATCCGAAGGGATGAAGGCCCAGGCTGGGGTGTCAGTCTGCCGCTTGGACCGGGGACGGCCTGCCCATCACCCCGGGCTGAGGTTGGGCATCTGCTTTCCTCGCAGGTCCCTCTCTTCCCGTGTGTCCCCACCGGTCCAGGGAGAGAGAACAGTCCCACCCAGAGATGCCCCATCCTGGGCGGTGCGGGAGGGAGGCCCTGGGAGAGACAGGGGCGTGGGGTGGGGCAGAGCGGGCACCCTGCCGGGGGTCTGGGGAGACAGCAGGGTCCACGGTGACCCTTGGCTCGGGTCCCCTCCCTCCGACCTAACCGACAGCCACACCGCCGAGGACGCCCTCCGAGTTCAGCGCACCGCGAAGCGCTGGCCTTTGGAGGACCAGGAGTGATGCCACACTTCCGGCCGGTCCCCAGCCCACGGGACGGCCTTTCTCTCCCTGCCCAGCTCTGCCTCCGCTGCGGCCCCACAGAGCCCCTTTGTTCTGCACTGAGCCTCGCGCTACTGGGCGCTGTGGACACGGCCAAAGGGCAGTGGCCTGAGTCACTGCTGACCGGGAACCCCCGTGCCACCCTCTGGCCGGCCTCAGTCTCCACGTCCAAGTGCTCTGGGCTCAAGGTTCGCGTGTCCCTTTGGCGTTCTTCTCCACTTCCCTCAGTGGTTGGGGCATCGCCCCTGCGCCGAACGGCGGTGGGTTCGGTTCCCCGCCGGGCGCGGACCTGGGTGGCGGGTTCCATCCCTCGTCAGGGCGTGAACGGGAGGCCGCCCTCCCGGTGCCCTCTCCGTCCAGGGCCCACTGAGTCGGCAGCCTCCCAGACAAGCTCCTCTTTCTTGCGACCGCGTCCGGACCACAAAGGCGCTTGTTTGTGGCGGGATAATGGGCCTTTGCTGGGCGTGGCTGGTGCCCGCGCTCGGTGCTGACTTTGGCGGCAGACGCGGCCACCTTGGTGGGGGTGGACTTCCTGCTGCTTAGGCAATCTCAAAGGGCAACGTTTGACCTTCCAGGCCGGGCAGCAGAAGGGTCTCCATTGTCCAGAGATGCGCTCAGCCGGGCCGGTCACGCTGCAGGGCAACCTTCAGCCACGGAAGCCATTCTCATCCGGGACAATGGAACCCCAAGTGCCAGCGTTTATCAGCACCCGCTTTGCCCCCCGTCCTGCTGGGGCCGTGGGCGTCCGAAACGGACCTGATCGGAACAAGCCGGCCTGCGGCCAGGCCGACGGAGTTCGAGGGGCGCTGACGGGCACCGGCTGGTGGGCAGCCGGCCCCGGGGCTGCGGACCTGCACCATCACATTGCTTTCCTCACACACGTGTGTCAAGCGGGCCCGGGGGTGCGGGCAGCGCCGGGCGGGTGGACTGCCATTTCCCGAAGCCCCTGTGGAGCCGACCCCGCCCGTGGGACCTCTCTGGGTGGCGGTATGTCCGAGCCAGTGGCCGGCCAGGGAGTAAAATCTCACCCCCGTGCCAGACCTCGGTCCTCTAAGGAAAGGAAACATCTCCGTCCTTGCCAGTTACCTAGGGAAGCACGTCCCACGGGCGGCCGTGATTGGCGGAGGACGCTGTCACTCGTCACCTAGGTAACTGCCACTGTCAGGGGCAGAGTCGGACACCCCGGGGTAGGTGCCAGCTGCCGAGGTTCCAGGGACGGCCCTTGTCTTCTTGCCTAGGGCGCAGGTGCCAGCCCTCGCCGAGGGCGTCCGTCGGGGTCTCGGCGGCTGCCCGGTGCCTGAACGCCCCTCCATCTTCAGGATTTGAGCCTGGTTTACGTTCTGAGCTCCTGGAGGGCTGACCCCCATCTCAGGCGTGTAAAACCCTCCTGAGCTTGTCCTAACGGTGGGGGAGCCGAGTGGAAGGGGAGCGCAGGGTCGGGCACACACCCCGCAGCCAGGCGTGCGCCCTCTGCCCGCCTGAAGCTGCAGTGGGCAGACTGGAGCCCTGACTGAGCGCTGGGCAGGCAGGGGACCGGCAGGAGCACCCGCGCCTGGGCCCGACCCTCGTCAGAGCAGACCGGGTGGGGGGCCACGCAGTGAGTGGGGAAGGAGGCAGGGCGGGGGTCACTCCCTGTCCCAGTGGTCGCTAGGGTGGGTCCAAGCCTCTTCCAGCAGGTGAGGGGATCGGCTGGAGTTCTGGGTGCTGATGGGCAACGGGACCCAGGGGTGAGAGCCACAGAGGGAACTTGCCCCCCTGCCGGTGTCGGGGTAGCATTGGTGGGGGTGCCTCTGACGACCTGGAAGCCCAGTGTTGGGTGACAGTGACATCACAGCAGGAAACAGGAGCGACAGAGGAATAAAACCCATACATGCAGGTGGGGCTGGGAGCAGGGCTGCCTCCGTGGGCACCAACTGCTTGTGACACCTCGGTCCCTTTCAGCCAAGGTCCTGGGGACTCCTCTGCTCTGGGGGGGTGTCCCTGCTTTTCCCCTGGTGCAGACCCGGCTGGTGACCTGGTGGCTGCCACCCTGGGCTGGGCCACGCCCGGGACGGACCATGTCCTCAGAGCCTAGGGGCTCAGACCTTGCACCTTGCAGGGCCGAGAATGTTCTCAGGGCCCAGAATGTTCTCAGGGCCGTTGGTCCAGCTCCTCCTGCAATTTGCAAAGTTAACTCCTTGCCTCCCGGAGCATTTGCCAAAGGCCTTGTACATCTTCTTTTTCCCTTGAACTAGACAGAGAGAGAGACAGAGAGAGAGACAGAGAGAGACAGAGACAGAGAGAGAAGGGGAGGAAGGGAAAGGGGGGGAGAAACATCCTTACTCAGACCCCTGCTCTGGGTTCAGGATCCTGGTTTCCTCCTCAGACCGACGCTGTCCTTGTCCTTCCCCCCCCCCCCGACTCTCACCTCCCTTCCTTGTTCTCCCCGCCCTCAGCCTGCTCTGCCCCTGACGCTGAGACCCCCGTGGTCCTGTGGCATCAGGGAAGATTCGTGGGAGTGGGACATGGCAGGGACCCCACAGCATTTTCACAACGGGCACCTCCACCGCCTCCGGGGGTCCGGTGCTGGGCCCCGGGGCTGCAGGGCAGGGGCGGGGGTGGGGTGTGCGGCGGGCGCTCTGGGGTCGAGGGGCCGTCAGGTCCGTCCCTCAGACCCGGGTGGGCACCTGCAGTGGGCAGCTTGGAGCCAGTTGTCCTGGGAGCCATGACTCTTGCTGTCCCAGAGGAGCTCAGCCCTTGGAGTTTATTTCCTTGCAAGAACATTCTGCCTCCTTTTGGGCTGGGATGTCATTTCTGGGGTGTCCCTGCCAGCACCTCACCAGAGGTCGGAATCCACGAATGTCACTGTCCTCTTAGGGACGGGGCCGGGAGAGACGGAAGGAGAAGGGGACACACTTCCAGGACCACGTCTATGTCGGGGCGCAGGGCCGTCAGAGGATTAACTCCGGGTGACTCCAGGGGTGAGCGGGGGTGCGAACTCACAAACGGGGCTGGAAGTTTCGTGACCGTGTGTGTGTGGACGCCCCGTCACACAATCCTCCGCAGGGTGACGCCCGTGACATCCGTGTCTGGCCCAGCCCCGCGGGGTGGCTCCTCGTGTCCCTCCTCTGCGGACTCGGGCACCAAGTCCAGGCAGGGAAGACCCGGTCAGAGGGTCCCCTGTCCTGCACCGTCGGTCTGCCTTGGTGGCCCCGAGCTGCGGGAGACATTCCCAGAGAACAGGTCACCTTCCAGTACCTGTCAGCCCCCCTGCGCAGCCAAGTAGCCAATGGCAAGTGACCAGAACTGGCTTCGAGGGGACCAACCCAGCGCTTCTTTCTGGACCAGGCTGGACATGTGGCTCCTGGGGGACATCACATGAACCTTGGTCTGAATGGGGAATAGATTTTGGGAAAATGCCCACCTGGGGAGCAGGACGGTGGCAGTGGCCCTGGGTGACCTCAGGGATGGTGAGCTGTGGTGGGGGGACCAAGTGGGACCGGGGGAGGCAGGAGGGAGCTGTGTCCCCCACCCCCGGAGCTGCAGGGAAGAGACCCTGTGCAGACCAGGTGGGGCTTGTGGGGGTTTCCGCCCAGGCCTCCCCCCGGGAGCGGTGCTGGCCCACCTGTCCCATCAGCTTTGCGCCCAGAGCCTCAGGGGTGGGGACGGGCCGCGCCTTGCCCCTGCGGACGGGAGCCTCCGACTTGGAGAATTTAAAGGATTTGTCCAAACAGCCCCACATTGCTCTCACCCGGTCCTTGAGCCCCCCAGACGGGGGTGAGCATGACGTGCTCCGGACCCGGCCAGGTGCCGCAGAAGCCGGGGTTGCAGGTACGTCTGCTTCCCCCCGGACCTGTAGAGGAAGTGGAGCCCTGGCTGGGCCCCAGGCTCACCTGCGGGCCCACCTGAGAACCCAGGTGGCGGACGCCTCCCCCCTCTGATGACTGGCTGTGTAAGGGATGTCACAGCGGCAGGCCCCATGGAAAAATCCAGAAAACCTATGACATGGTGGCCCACCCCAGGGGGTTCCTCAGCGGATCTGCCACGGGGCTGTTTGTTTGGGTGGCTCATGGCCCAGGGCGCTACCTGCCCCCGGGGGCACCCATGCCCCCCCCCCGGAGTCACGGGAGAAGCCGAACTGGCTGGACGGGGCTGCTGCCCACTTGGTCTCCCTGAGATCTGGGACAAGGGACGCTGAGGGGAGTTGGAACTTCCGAGGCCCTGGGCCAGCAGCTTCCCGGTGCCTGTCGCAGCCTCTGTCCAAAGCAGCAGAACCAGTTTTCTTACTCAGAGACCCGCCTCGCTGAGCCTTTGGGCTTCCTAGGTGGGGACATGCTGCCCACTCCCGCCCCTTCCGCAAAGTCCTGTTCGTGTCCTCTCCCCCGGGAGACAGTTTCAGGGATCCGGGCCTCCTTCTTCCTTCCTCCCTCCCTTCC